>ML677346.1:1341918-1551064 GCA_007922305.1 Dermatemys mawii
CCTGGGAGCGGGCAATCAGGGATCAAGGAGCAGGAGGGTTAGATGGGTCGAGGGTTCTGAGGGGGGCAGTCAGGAAGTGGTGGGGAGAGGCCATATAAGTTTGCCCATCCCTGTTCTATACAAATGAGACCAAGTGCAAAACAGAAAAGATGCAAAGCTCATTACATGTGAGTGCTTTTAACTGTACATATCTATAAGAGTTTAACTTTGCATCCTCTATCATCTTACAGAAGAAGGCACAGTATGAAGTTCTCTAACTATACCTGGGGTATCCTCCTTAGAGGTGCTTGACAACTTCAGAGATTTTTTTATTGGCAATAATTTATAATGGGAGAAAATAAGGCAAGTAGCATTGAGTGCTAGTTATGTAATCTTTTTCCAATTGCTGGTCTGCATTTCTGTGGTCTGTTCTGCGTCTGGCCAGCAAATACTTAGGCATTCTTAAAAATGTTTGGCTTCTGCACCTAAGTCAGGAAGGAATAATGTGTTAGTTTACAGACTGTTGAAAATGCAGCTTTACTTTTCTTCGGTCCTTACACAGAGCAGTATCTTGCCTCAGTGGGACTAGTTGGGGGGGTTAGCTGTTCCTCAACCTGAGTAAGCATGGCAGAATCAGTCCTGTAGACATTAAAGCTAGGTGAGACTTACTGGGTTATGCTGTCGATAATCTTTATTAACCAACACAGGATTGTTCCCCTCCTACCACTTACAGGATAGAAAATTCTTTTCCCCTCAAAATGTCCATTTTGCAAGTTTGCAGAATATTTAAGCAATTCTCTTAGCCAGTTAGATGAAACATCCTATTAAAAGGTTTTGTAATTTAGATCACTGAAAGTATGTGCTGCGTTTATAAGTTAGACCTGAGCTGGCTGAGCTTTGCCAGAGGTTGCAGATCATTGGTTCAGGCACAAGTCAGGGACTCAGGAGCCTTTGCTGCTCCCTCATTCCCTGTTCAATCCCCTGCTATACACAGATTCCTTGGGAAACTTTGAGTAAGTTGGTGCCTTCGTTCCCCAGGAAGATAATAATCCTCCTCTACATAATGTGGGCAGGGGATTGTGAAGAAAACATTATAGATTGTGAGGTCATAATGGGTATGTCTACAGAATTTCCAGATCGTGTAGATTACAGATGGTGGCTCTGTCTGAGCTAGTATGACAAATATATCAATCTAGTTGTGGCATCATAGCTAGCTGCCCAAGTATGTACTTGGGGTCTCAGATAGGATTGTACTTGTACATCTCTTGAGCTGGAAATTACATCTCCAGCTTCAGTGTAGACATACTCCTAGACAGATTGACTTGGCATGCTCCATGTATCCAAGAAGGTTAGCAGAAGCCATTCTGACTTGCTTTCTCAGAGGTAGTGGTTGCATTATGTGCCCTGGTTAGAAATAAAATGAAAACAGCCAGGAGCTGTGTTCCATGTAATGTGGGAAGGAGGGAGGATCATTTATTGACTCCCAGAATTTGAGAGGGATGGTTCATCTGCTGTGGGGCCAGCCTTATGGGTGGGCAATGCGAGTGACTACCCAGGGCACCATGGTTAGAGGGGTGCGATGGTCAAGAGGCAATGAGTAGTTTGGTCCTGGGGTGAAAGACCATGGTAGGGATCTCAGGGCAATGTGGGGAGAGGCAGTGTGGCCAGGGACAACAGGGTGGGTGAGGAACCCCTGGAGGCAGTAGGAGCCGGGGCCGGGAGGAAGGGTGGGAGGTCAGGAAAGGCAGCCGGGGCTAGATGAGCCAAAATACAAGTTTGTCCAGGGTGCCACTTTCCCTAAGGCCAGTTCTGCCTGGAGATCCCCAAGTACTCCAAAGGGCAGACACAGGAATAGCACATCCACCAAAGATACTAGAGTGGCTAGCAAGTCAAAGGTCCTTCGTCAGAAGATCAGACAGGACTGACAAAAATTTTGTCAGAGGGAGGCCATGTCATAGGACCCATTGGTTGGAAAGGGAATGTGTTGATCTGGTGGAGTCTTCCATAGGATGCTTGTCAAAAAAATATCCAAACCTACGGAGGACTCTACCTGGTTATTGTGTCCACTGTTGCCCACACAATCCCCTCCTACCCAACACAAGCTCCCTGACAACATTACACCACTTCTCTTATGTCTTCAACATCCCCCATTCCTAGTTTTCTCTTTTTTCAAGGCTCTCACATTGTTTTGCGAGCCCATCCAGTGTCTTCAGTAAATCTCTCTTTTGTAACTCATGTAACCTGGGACTCTTGTTTCTTTTATAATTCTCTACTATGCTATGTATTAAACATACAAAATTATCAGTTATCTACAGCCAGGCTTTCAGATACCACAGAATATGCCCCAAGGATACCTTAATACACTTTCAAACAAGGACATTCCACTAGAGAAGGAGATTGCATCCTGGAATAGGCCACCCAAATAGCTCAAGAGAACTTGCTTCAATACAGAAATAAATTTCCTTCCAACCGGAAACCCCTACTTTGTAATCTACCACCCCATACTGGAACCTATATTGTAGATGTTTGATATTCCATCTATACTCAGTAGGAACCCCATCCTGAATGACATTTTCGCTGAACCCCCACTTTTGGGCTTCAAACCACTTTCTCCAAGTTCATCATCATAAGCACACTTCCCACAGACCCTAATTCAAAGCAGCAACAGACCCTGCCGGAACAGATGCAAAATGTGCAGACATACGTTCACTGCTACAGTGATGAACATACCCCACAACGCACCTTTCAAGACCCATGGATCCTGCACATGCCTATCACAACATGTGGTGAACCTCATCCAGTGAGCTAAGTGCCCCTAACTATATAGATAAATCCCGACAATCACTATGCTCTTGAATGAACTCACCCAGGAAAATGTTATAAGACAAAAACCACTATCATCTCTGGGTGAACACTTTTCACAAAGCACTCACTCTATCTGACGTATCAGTCCTTATCCTCAAAAGAAACCTGCACAACACAAAAAGACAAGCCGGGGAGCTGAAAAATTTATAACTCTGCTGGGACATTAAAAATCATGGATTCAACAAAGACGCTGGATTAATGTTTTAATACAATGATCTGTAGCCCACTAACTCCCTCTTTTTGTCCTATGACTTCAGAGATGTTAATGGACCTTGAATGATCCCATAGAATATGTGCTAGGTACTTATGCTAAACAATCCATTCCACCCTGCATTTATCTGTGACACTCAAGCTCTGTGAACACTAGCACTTTTGTCGGTAAAACTTCTATCAGTGAAGGTTGTGCAAAAAACCCCACACCTCAACTGACATAAGTTTCACCAACAAAAGTGCCGGTGTGGACAGTGCTATATTGGCAGGAGACACTCTCCCACTGATATAGATATCGTGTTACCACCACTCATTGGAGGTGGTTTTATTATGCTGATGGAAGAGCTTTCTCCCATCGGCATAAAGTTGCTCTGTTGGTGCAACAGCAGCAGTACAGTTGTGCTGCTGTAAGGTCTGTAGTGTAAAGACAACCTCAGAGTACCTTTCCCAGATTGGAAGAAGAGCTGTGTGTGGCTTGAAGCTTGTCTCTCTCAGTAACAGAAGTTGGTTCAATAAAAGATATTACCTCACCCACCTTGTCTCTAATATCCTGAAACCAACATGGCTACAACTACACTGCATTAAAAAAAAATCAGCACTAGGCATGGAATAGTGTGTCTCTTCCAGAACAAAACATGAGGGCAAAGTTAAGGATGGTTAGTGCAAATTGAGTTGAGTTTAACATTTTGGGTGTGCAAGGATCATGCTGTCTCTGTGATGGGGCTGGGACTCACCACCGCTGCGCCTCCCACTAGTCAGTCTGGGAATTAGCCAGGCACCCTCTGCTGGTGATGTTCTCTCAGTCTCCATTGCTGTTTGGACCCACATTTCTCCCCACTCAGGGTGTCCTCTTCAGGACACTGCCCTCTGGCAGTACCCCCAAGTCCACACTCACCCCCTTCTTGGGGGAGGGGAAAACAACAGTCCTTTGCCTGTCACCTGCCTCGGTGGCCAGCCACAACCCCAAAGTCTAGCCCCTCAACTCAAGGGCCAGTTGCAGTCATAAGAACATGAACATAAGAAAGGCTGTACTGGGTCAGACCAAAGGTCCATCTAGCCCAGTATCCTGTCTCTGAAGATGTCCATGCAGTGTGCAGCAGCAGGTAAAAAAGCAAACAGGATGTTAGGAATCATTAAAAAAGGGATAGAGAATAAGAGGAGAATATCTTATTGCCCTTATACAAATCCATGGTGCGCCCACATCTTGAATGCTGTTACAAATGTGGTCTCTTCATCTCAAAAAGGATATACAGGCATTAGAAAAGGTTCAGAGAAGGGCAACTAAAATGATTAGGGGATTGGAAAGGGTCCCATATGAGGAGAGATTAAAGAGGCTAGGACTTTTTAGCTTGGAAAAGAGGAGACTAAGGGGGGATAGGATAGAGGTATATAAAATTATGAGTGGCGTGGAGAAAGTGAATAAGGAAAAGTTATTTACTTGTTCCCATAATAGAAGAACTAGGGGCCACCCATTGAAATTAGTGGGCAGCAGGTTTAAAACAAATAAAAGGAAGTTCTTCTTCACACAGTGCATAGTCAACCTGTGGAACTCCTTGCCTGAGGAGGCTGTGAAGGGTAGGACTATAACAGGGTTTAAAAAAGAACTGGATAAATTCATGGAGGTTCAGTCCATTAATGGCTATTAGCCAGGCTGGGTAAGGAATGGTGTCCCTAGCCTCTGTTTGTCAGAAGAGTGTGATGGATGGCAGGAGAGAGATCACTTGATCTTTACCTGTTAGGTTCACTCACTCCGGGGCACCTGGCATTGGCCACTGTTGGCAGACAGGATACTGGGCTAGATGGACTTTTGGTCTGACCCAGCATAGCCTCTCTTATGTTCTTATGACAAAAGTAATGCTTCACGATCCACTTCTGTTATTGCAAGCACAACAATGCTCTTTTTGTCAGTATACATTTCTTTTAACAGCTTTGTAGTGTCTTTTATTGTAGCTTACCTGTTCTTATTCTCTTCTGGCTTCTGAAAACCAAGGCCAGCTGACCTAATCAAACATGAAACTGAAATCTTTGTGATAGCAATCCTTCTGCTAAGAGGATGCTCTAAAATTTTCAATAAATGTGTCTTTACCTTCCCTTGCCACCAGGTAAATTAAAATGCTTCTTAACACATACCCAGTGTACACGCTATTGAGGTAACCAACTGTCTTTATGTGCTCTTCCGATTGCTTTTATCTCTATTACTATAGTACCTGAGTGCCTCACAAGCATTAAAGAATGTACTGTCCCTCAGAACACTTTGTAGGTAAGTTTACACTGCAGATGGAAGCAAGACTCCCAGCCTGGCTAGACAGACATGTATTAGTTCTGATTGAGCTAATGTGCTAAAAGTAGCAGTGAGGCTGTTATGGCATGGCTAGTCGCCAGAGTACAAGCTTGCCCCAGCCCTGGGGCAAGAGGCTAGCCCATGCTGCCACATCCCTACTAGTATTTTTAGTGCCCTAGCTTACCCAGAGCTAGCCCACGTCTGTGTATCTGGGCTGGGAGGCTCACTCCCAGCTGCAGTGTAGACATATACGCTGTGAGGCTTGGAAGTAGTGTCCTCATTTTATATATGGGAAGTGAGGTACAGAATGATTAAGGACTCACTCACAGGCCACAGGGATAGTCTGCAGCAAAGCCAAGAACTGAACATAGATCTCCAGCAATTTAATACAGTGCCTTATCCACCGGACCATCCTCCCGTTCATCACCTACCATGCCAGCAGGACCACTGAAAAGGATCAAACAGATCCCTAGGGATCTGACAGCATGAGAAAAGTATCAGAACCAGGGCACAGATGATCTTTGAGTTCAGAGAACCTTCACGTTCTTGTGTATGGTGGGTCTAGGACAACATGACTGACTGTTAGGTGTGTCTTGGTACCATCTTCTGGTCCATTTCATGGGTGCAGATTAGGCACTCCATCTGAATAAAGGGTGAACTACAGGTATAACTACTAAGGCTGTGCACTAGGAGGAACACTTCACAAAACTGAAATTGGACTTTCTAATTATAGACAATTTCCTACCATGATGGATATAGCAGCATACAGAAAGATACCATCAAACCAAAAGAACTTCAGATAAACATCAGCCCTCTCAGTTTGCTTTGCCAATATATTCCATCCATAAGAATAGGGCAAAATTTAATCTAACTGCTCCTTTCTTGCCATATGAATGAAACAGATGGGAGTAGAGCTGGGCAAGTTTGTTTGTTTGGACAAATAGTGGCAATTCATAGTGACAATGAATAGCCACTGAGCCAGGGAGAGAGTTGAAATCCCTCTATGACTTTAAAAAGAATGGAGTACTTGTGGCACCTTAAGAGACTAACCAATTTATTCTGACATAAGCTTTCGTGGGCTAGATCCCACTTCATCAGATGCATATAGTGGAACGTATAGTAAGAATACATACATACACACACAACACGAAAAGGTGGAAGTTGCCATACCAACTTTAAGTGGCTTAATCAATTAAAGTGAACTATTATCAGAAGGAAAAAAAATGTTTGTAGTGATAATCAGGATGGCCCATTTCAAGCAGTTGGCAAGAAAGTGTGAGTAACAGTAGGGGGATATGTAACATGGGGAAATAGATTGCTAACATGGGGAAATATATTCAATTTATGTAATGACCCAGCCACTCTCAATCTTTATTCAAGCCTAATCCAGTTTGCAAATTAATTCCAGTTCAGCAATTTATCATTGGAGTCTATTTTTGAAGTTTTTCTGTTGAAGAATTGCCAGGTTTAAGTCTGTTACTGAGTGACCAGAGAGACTGAAGTGCTCTCCTTTTAATATTATGATTCGTGGTGTCAGATGTGTGTCCATTTATTCTTTTGCATAGAGACTGTCCGGTTTGGTCAATGTACATGGCAGAAGGGCATTGCTGGCACATGATGGCATAAATCACATTGATTTATGATGACCTTGTGACTAGGACTCTCACCTGTGATGTGGGAGACCTAAGTTCCAGTCTTAGAAACACCCACACCACACTATCAGACAGTCCTTCAGTTAGGGTGTCTGCTGCGATGTGGGAGACTCAAATTAAAATCCTTTGTCCACATCAGGCAGAGGGGGGAAATGAAGCCACATTTCTGACAGCCTGCCTGAGTATACTAACTACAGGGCTGAAAATGTGTGACTGTAGCCTTTTGAAACACTTTCAGGTTGAATGACACACATTGTTTGATCCAAAATAGATTTTTTTTTTAAGTTGCCAAAAATTTTCATAATTTTTGGATTTGGTTCAGGTTGAACTGATTTTTATTATTATTATTTTAATTTTTCAGAACTGCCAGTGAACCAAAAAAACCCCACTTATTCCCCCAGAGCTAGGTGGGAGCTACTGTTGCCGAGAGACTCAAGCACACGACTGGGAATCAGGAGACCTGGATTCTATTCCCAGATCTGCTGCTAGCCTGCTGGGTGACTTTGGGAAAGTTATTTCACTCTCTGTGCCTCAGTTCACCTCTTGTGAAATTGGGATAGCATAATGTAGGTACTTTTCAAAGTGCTATGAGATATAATGATAAAAAGTGCAAAATAAGAGCCAGTTATTGGTCACAGCACACCATTGCTAGGCCTGACCAGCCAACTTTTGAATTATTCCTCTTCCTGGAAGAAAAGGACAGTGCCCCAAGAAGATCCCACCAGTGCTAAGAAAGGTAAGTGGGGTAATATCTTAGAACACCCCTGTCAAAGGTCTCACAGAATAACCTGTACCTAGATTCGGGGGAGTGACCAACCTGAAAAGTCCAGCTATAGGGACCTAAGCAGAGCAGGGAGCCAGTAACCAAGTCTAAAATAGACAAAGAAAGGTTCTGGGGGGATATTCTCTCTCCTCACATTTTCACAACATACTGGATAACGATATGCCTGCAGCAAGGAATGTTCCATTTGCGACACTATACACTTTAAAACAGACCCTTTGTAAAGATGCATTATTGATGGACCTGGCTTAATAATTTAACTGGGAAGTCAAAGTGGAGCCAGGATATGGATTTGGAGGGTTGGTTTAGAAAGTTAATGGGATTTGGGGCAAAGTCAACAAAAGTGGCAGGGGTTTTATTTTATTCAGCAGAGGGCACGTCCTATATATGCAACACATTTAATTTCAGCTAAATAATTCAAAACATGTTTTCTCAACAAGACAGCCTGCATACAATGGATTCCATAAAAAAGCCTGCTTAAAAATGGAGACTGACGTATCCAATTCACAATTTCCCTCAAAAAGAAAGAAAAATCTGCCTGAACGTTTATGTTTTTGTATTTGCTCATTTTGTATTTGCACAATAGTCTTTGTGATGGGGCAAACACAGAAGCTGAAATGAACACCCTTACTCCATTCTCACTAACTCCTGTCAATGCACTTTTGGAAACGTTTGTCAGTCAGTGCTAGAATTCAAGTGCAGGAGCTTTGTAGGATCCTGCTGGTCTGACTTGTCAGCATAATAGTTCTCAGGGCTTATTCTAGAAATGCAGGAGGTCTTGCATTATGTTAAATCCCCTTATGAAAGGAATAGGATCAAAAGAGAGATGATATTCCTCAAATGAAAGAGACGATATACTATTCACCTGGGTCTCACAATTCAGGAAAAAGCCAGGAATTACTGCTCCCTTTGTCTTCCGTGCCATCTGAATGAAGCCTGTTTAATCTAGGTGCAGATTTTGATGGTGCCTGGACAAGAAACATTCATTCTCTAGATTCTTTTTCAAGATAGATTATTGCCTCGAGAGGACACAGTCCTGGGGGAACTACTGTTGTTGACAAGAATAGAAATGGGAAAGACTAATTGTGGCCAGGAGATCTTTCAGGTACCTCTTTGTAGAATGTAGGGGATGTAAGGGAACACCTGGAAAATAAACTGGAGTCACAACTATAAGCACCAAAGAACAGAGGGAACCTGCCTTCGATAAAAGCCAGTATCAGATGCTTCAGAAGATGGTACAAGAGACCCAAAGTGACAATTATGGAATAGCTTTTCTAGAGGTGAAGTGTTTTCGTTACAGTGCCCATTTTAGTGACTGGACAATGTTCTGAGTCCTTAGATCTTGTGTACTTATTTAAAGTCACTCTGGACTTTATTATTAGCCATCTAAACACCTAACCCCTAAATGTGCTCCGTCCTGGCATGGGAATTTAGCAGATCCATTTCAGGGAAGATGCTGTCCAGGTGGTCCCAATAGAAAATCATCCTTTCCTCTTAAGTTTTCTTCTCCACACTGGAATACCTAAAAGAAACGCCATCACTGGAAGGTATCCATAGGGATTTAGAGTTTGAATTTGAGCAGCAGATCACTTGAATCTAGTAAAGGCACTCAGGTAGCAATGCCTATAGTTGAGGTTGCCCATCACTTCCCATTATAAGACTCAGGTGTCTGCCTCAGGCTGAAAATATATACAAGTTTTAGTTAAAAGTGTACAGCCATTTCTGAGAAATGTGATTAGGAAAAAATATATTGAGAAGACTATCACCCCCAAGTTTTGGAGCAAGGACTTAAAATGTGGCTGGAGTGTGTGTGTGAATAATGTGTGGTTTCACACTTGTGTCAGGGATGTGACATTCCTGCAGAAATTTGCCCACATTTGCTCTAGCTATGTTTTCAAAAATAGCAGTTCAAAAGTGCTCAGAAGAGACTTATTGGCATTTGGCACCTAAATTATCTCAAGATTCCTTCTGCATTGACCATGCTCCAGTCAGAGGCAGATTAAGCTGTTATGGGGCCCTGGGCCAGAGCAAGTGGGAACCCCTCTCATCATGTGCTCATGCTTCCCATGTACTTTGACCCACTCCCCAGAAGCAATAACCACAAAACCCACTATCTGTGAAACCCACTGCCCAAGTGCTTGGTCTGCAGTTGGTAATTAACAAAGACTATAACAGAATGCATACACACAAGGGAGCCAAATTAAGGTTGCACAGGGTACTTTAATTCTGGCATGTCCTAACTTCTAAATGTCTGGCCCATGAAATGTTAATGTTCTTTTAACATTTGTAATAGAATATACAGCATGTAAGGTTCTGCTAGAAAAGGACCTGAAATTATAGTTGTAAAGAGCAGAGCAACCTGACCCAGTTATCCTGAGGCTAGAACCAAAACAACACACCTATTCCTGATGGTATTATACCCCTTTCTCCCTCATTCCCTGCCTCAAGAATAACAATGGCATTTGCTGCTAGGTATATTGCAGTTAACACACTGAATTTTAAATCAGTCCTTTTAGCAAGAGAGAGTATTTTGGGACTGCTACAGGGCAGGAGGACAAAAAAAGGGCCCTGTACAAGCAGAAAGTGATGATGAAGGTAAAGTTTATGGAGTTACTGCAATTTAGGACTCTCAGATTAAATAACCTGTACAAATCTTTGTAACCCTTCTGCCAGGCCGGGTTAATAGCAGCAAGGGCCAGGTTCAGTACATAGGGGTCCCCTCTCAACAACACAAGGCAAAACTGGCTCGAGCTCCCACCCAGTGACCTGGGAAAATCCTAACACCCTCCCTGGGTGCCTCAAAGAGGCAATACTTCCCCTCTCGCAAGCACAGATTGGTGTATCAGAAAATCTTTATTAACATGAGATAAATGACATCATCAAATTGGGAAGAACACCACAAGTAGGGTCATAAACCAACCCCTGAGCAAACCGCCACCCCAGCCAATTGGGCTGTGTCCCCTCCTTTAGGTTCATGAGTCCAGCAATCCGAAAATCACCCAATAGTCCCAAAAGTCCAACAGCCCAAGAGTCTCTGTTCCTGGTCAGTGCAGAGTTCACGAGTTAATCAGCAGAGTCTTACCTCTCAGCCTGGGTGGAAATGGAGGGTAGGGCAAGGGGCAACTTACATGGTCTGAGGGCGACTGCGCCGCCTCTCCATGGGGTTCCGCTGCAGCCCTCACTGCAATCCGCTCTGCTCCGCTGGCCGTCCCACGAACCGCTCTGCCAGTTGATCTGCTAGCTGCTCTGCTAGCTGATACTCGAACTGCTCTGCGGCGCCAGTCACTCCGCCAGCAGCACAAATGGCTCTGCTAGCCGATACACGGACAGCTCTGCAGCACCAGTCACTTCACCAGCAGCAGAAACGGCTCCGCTAGTCGACACACAGACTGCTCTACTGCGCCAGCCACACCAACTACTCCACTAGCCATCCTGCTAGCCGACACACAGACTGCTCTGCTGTACCAGGCACTCTGCACCATTTTCAGGTCCCCCAACTTAAGACAGTACTCAGTGATTTCTTTAGCTCTTAGTAGATTTCAGCTCTTAAGTGATTCCAGCATATAGTAGAGGAGCCTTAGTGCAGGTGCACCAGTGAACCTAAAGTGATTTCAGCTCAACAGCCTGAAACAAGGCTCCTAATAGAAGCAAGCCTGCTCCTAATAGAAGCAAAAGTTAACTCTGACATTCCACAGTGGAGAGAGGCAGGGTACAATAGGCCAGTAAACCCTCACCAAAAGGTATAGGTACTTATCCACAGCCTCTCTCAATCTCAGAGTGTTCTGAAACGCCTGGCCCTTGCCCAGTGAGTGCTACCTAGATGATGGCGAGTCCCTCCATCATAACAAGGGCCAAGTACATGTCCATAGTCCTTCATTCATATAATCAGGGTAACATCACTTTATCATTCCTGCCCCAATAACATAGAAACTGGGGCTCCCACATCAGCCGAAGTGGCCACGTGGGCTGCTGTGAGCTCAGGCTAGGCGCAGTGGGTGTGTCTATGCAAATTGATCAGCCACAAAGTTATTTTCCATAACTCACTGCAATTCCCATAATTCACCACCAGATGTCAGAATAGATCTCATTCCTGACACTGCTTACATCTTGTATGTGTTTTTTTAAAGTTAGACTTTTTAGGGGACTATTAATGTTATATGACTCATTTACTTTCAAGAACTTCATTCGTTTAACTGATTTCAGACACCAGTAAAGTGGCACCTCATAAATTGGAAGCTCTGTTAAAAGCAAGACGGTGCCTGTGATCAATAATTTCCTATAGAAAAGGAACTCAGACAAAGATTAGTGAAATAGGTCCTGCATGCTTTACAAGGTTTATTTATACTCAGCTGCTGTTGCCTTTTAGCAATAGACAAAACACTGCAGCTCCTTTTATACCATTCAAAGGCTCCTAATGAGGGACGCTTCACCATCAATGCTGAAATTCTTTTGCAAGAAACTAAAAGGGCCACTTTTCTTTTAAACTAATGTCATCTAATGAGAAGTGCTGGGATAAATGTCCAAGGTTTTGAGTGCAAAGAGAATGTCTAATGACTTGTCTCTACCATCTTGAGCAGAGCAAGTCTAGTAGTGGTTGTAGGAGCCACTGCAAGTGAACGATATAAGTTATGTGTAACTTTTTCCCCTTCTCTCTGTCTCTGTCATTGTAATGATTCAGATTTAGTCATAAACAGGAGGTAAATAGACCTGATAGAAACTTTTTTTTATAATGTTTGGATGAAAAATTGTCACGATTTTTCAATCAGCTGACCAGACACTCCACGGATGGGAAATAGTCTCCTGAATATCTCCCCTTCTTACTGTAATACTTCTTGGAGAGGCACAGCCACAAGTTGACATTATCAACATCAGAAATACAGAAGGGGATATGGAATCTCTCAAGGGCATTGAAGCTGGCGGCCATTGACCATATGGTCACTCTTTAGAATCTAGATACACACCGATACACAACTATAAAGAGCAGAGCACACAGTAACCAATTATCCTCAGGTTATGATGCCAGAGGCAAAAGACACCCACCCCTAAAGGAATGACACCCATTTCTTCATCACACACATGAAGAATAATGATCTTTTTTGTTGCTACAACTGTTCCAGCTAACCTGCAAGCATGAAGATGTCACAGGCATTGAGCATGGTATAAAAAATGCAGATAGAATAGGTAGAAGTACTTGTGCCAATTTTCTTCTAGTGTGAATTCTCGAACAAGTCTTCACATGGGAATGCATATTTGCACCTATATTCATAACACTTTCCCCTTCTGTAAACATTTTTGCAAACAAAGTTTGCTCCCATGTATGTTTTTGAACAAAGAGGCATGATTACACATCTCTAATGTCCCAATTAATTCCAAGTCTATCACTTCTCTCATACTGTGAGACCATTAGACAGCTTATACTCTTTAATGATACTTGACTTTAATGGCATCATTCTCTAACAGTTCTAGCTAGCTGGCTTGTTTCTTAGAGTACATCTATACTACCTGCCGGATCGGCGGGTTGTGCTTAATATATCGGGGATTGATTTATCGTGTCTCATCTAGACGTGATAAATCGATCCCCAAATGTGCTCCCTGTCGACTATGGAATCCATCTCAGCAAGAGGAGGAAACAGAGTCAACAGGGGAGTGGCCGTCGTCGACTTGCCGCTGTGGGGATGGCCAGGTAAGTCAGCCTAAGATACTGTGACTTCAGTTACGCTGTTCGCATAGCTGAAGTTTATCTTAGGTTAACAACCTTCCCCCCCCCCCCCACACCCTCCAAAGTGTAGCTATGATCTCTGCATTGGGAAGTTAGTTATAGCTGGAGGAACTGAGGATTAAGGCCCTTAACCCAGCTGGTTATTTGACAGGAAATGCTTGACCCAGAAGTCATCACTGTTATTATTAACTCTAAAATGAGCACATTTTAATGTTTACTAACAAGTTACTATTTTAAGCTAGTTAAAAGCTGACTCGCACAGACTCATGGAATTTGAAACCCATAGAAATTAAAATAAATAGAAAGAAAATGTGGAACAGGTGTAGTTAACATCAGTTTGATCAAATTGCTTATTTGTTGCTCCCCTTTCGTCAGTCCTTAATCTATATAGTCCCTATTAGATTGTAAACTCTTCCAGGATATGCATTTATCTAAGTCTAGGAAGTGCTAAGGACATAGTGGGTTCTCGACAAATTAGTGTGCAGTATCATCTCAGCAGGAATATCATTTCTTTCCTCTATAAAGTGCTAGGGGACCAAATCCAAATGAAAACATAATGCATTCCACCATCTCCCTATATAGCATTCCTCCCAGGCCTCAACACCACAGTCCTTCAGACCAGGAGAGGAAACAACTCTACTGGATGCCAAAAGATATTCAAAACACCGGACAACCCTCAAAAGTAACGTATGAATCACTAGAGAAATGGAGTCAAAGCAACAAGTCAGAGTGCTCCAGAACCCAGTGCAGAACCTTCACAGAGCACTACGGAGCCCAGTGCAGACCCTTCACACTGGGACAACTGCATCTCAACATAATGAAATGTGAAAAACTAAAGCACACTAACTCTGTACAGTATCAGAGACTATAAACTACAGCTGGAAATAGGAACAGACATTAAAACTTAGACTAAAACCAGGGAGTAACATCTGCGCAACCATAACTGAAAAGGAAACACTGAAATAGAGGATGATTTCGTATTCCAAAATCCAAAATGTGAGGGAGTGTGAGAAAAATATTTCCTCATATATTCAGAAAAGATAAGACATTCCATTAAAATGAGGAAAACTAGTGCATAACCCTGGGGAAAAAGAAAGAGACAGCAGAGATAGTACTAAGCTATGTAACAACCTTCTGCCAAATTGGGAATGATCAATGGCAAGTTGCTACAGGTGACTGAACTCCAAATGCATTGCCAAGCACTATCCCAGGCAAATAACTGAAATACTGTATTTATCTCTACTAGAGCCCTGATGACTCTGATCCCCTCTTTCCATCTTTGGCAATGCTTGTATGGTTTTCCTGCCAATAAAGTATTTTGAATAGGACAGAAGTAAACTGGTCAGAGAGATAATAGAGTTTGATACAGTGGCTCAAACATGCAGAAAGCAACTTATGGAACTGGTGTAGAGGAAAGGGAAACAAAGGGGGAGGGGGGAAGAGCAAGTTGAGATGTAATACAGCTGCACTAATGCTCCTGAAGACAAGCTACAGTGATGATAGAACGAAAAGGTGCAGCAGGTACTGAAAGAAAAGGAGCCACGTTTAGTTTCAACAATGGATTGAAAATGAAGAAGATGATTTTAAAGTGGATTTGAAGCAAGGAAATGACTCAGTTGCTTGGTGACAGAGAGATCCATAGAGATGATGGGACTGCACACATGAAATACTGTCCTCCTCTGTCAAGAGTTACTCGGGAGGCCAGATTAGGTGAGGGGCAAGAGAGGCAGTGTGTGTGTGTGTGTGTGTGAGTGTCATGGGACTGGGTAGATACTGTACTAGGTCAAAAAAGTAATAATTTTGAAATGGATTCTGTAGTGAACAGCAGAAGATCAGTGAGGGTAATGGAGTTAGAGATGAGAGGAAGCTACACTGGAACCAGTTAACTATCAGCAAAACTTTGCCAGTAACTGGATTAAGTAAACTGTTCCTGGCAGGGGAAATGCTAGTCTTATCATGGGTATTACTGCAATGCCCTCTTTTTTGTTGCATCATCATACTGTACCACACATTCCTCTGCTAGTCAAAACAGACTGCTGCACATTTTTCAGCTACTTGCTGTGCAAAAAGGGGCTGGTTGTCTTTTTAGCTGCCTTGGCTGTCTCCCATCTACTTACCTGAGTTAATGTACATTCAGTTCCATGTTGCCTGAACTTGATGCATTTCCAGCAGCATCTGTCCTGGTTTAGCCATTTAACTGCACAAGGTGGTTTTTACTCTTGATTGAAAAGAAAAAAGAACAATCCACTAGAAACTGTGAAACCCTTAGTAACGCTGGGAACATTTCTGATGAAAAGCTTTTACTATTTTATTTTTCTCAGAAAATTTCAGAGTATTTTGACCAACTCTGTTTCTCAGCTCCTTTCTTCCTGTTTGCCCAGGTGTAACTGAGAACAAAATTTAGGCCCTTGTGAGTGGCTTATCCCAATCTCTTTTCCCGCAAGACACTTTGTCAATAATGCGGCTAACATGAAACCTTTAATTTGAAACATTGCAAATTTGTAAGAATCCTATTAACTCAAACCATCCATTTTTCGAAAGTGATGTATATGGATAAAGCCTGAATAGAATTTTCGGGTTTTTTTCTCCCTTCTTGTTACTAGTGACATGGGACAGGGTGCTAAGCAGAAAACTGCTTAGCCAACCCTCTGTCACTCCAGCTCCAATTAAAGGAGGTGAATTGGAGCTGGGTAGATCACCTGGCCCTGACTGGGAAAGATGGAACAGCTGCTGCCTCTACAGGCTGGGGCTGGATAAAACCCCAGAGAATGAAGCCGGGGAAGGGAGGATCTGGAAAGAGGGAAGCTGCACTAGAGGAAAAGCAGTAAGGGGAAAGCAGAAAGAAATAGCTTGCCCCCTCTCTCTTGCTGGTGGACTGTAAGAAGGGGACTATTTGGATTGTGAAAAGGTGGTGGGAAACAACATGTAAATAAGAGCACTAGGTGAGCACTGCACCAAGGTCTCTGTGTGACTATCTCAGCCCAGTGGGGGCAGGAGCCAGGAGGGCCCTGCAGAGACCCTGTTACATGACAACTATGATTACTAGAACTGAGATTCAAGAGGAAAGCTTCCTTTTTCTTTCCAGTTTGTTTACTCACTATATTTAAGAGCATTTTAAGCCACTTACTCCCACTAATGAGCAATTATTCACACAAGTCATCCCATTAACTTCATTGGGACTGCTCATGTAGATAACTACACATTAATGGGAGTAAGGATTTCAGCATCTAGCCACTGGTGCCTGATTATGTGTGGGTCTTTCACAGAGCAACAAGGGAGAGGATTTTTTTTTAAAAAAATTGGAAAATGTGATTGTAAAACCACAAGTAATGCCGGGTGTCAAGGGAAATTGCAGCACCTGTGACTGCTTTAAATTTTTATTTTTTTAAAGTGGCTACATTTCCAGTTGATGCCGTCTCTTTAAATTTTCCATCAACTATTTTACTCATTTCTCATGCTGAACTAGGAGTGTGGCCATCACTGAATTTTTCTCCAAATAGTTAAAACAATAGTGGCTTGCCAAACCTAGTAAGGGAAAAGAGAGTTTCTTGAGAAACTGTATGGGTGAGTTACATTGGAGTGTCACAAACCCTCTTCTGAAGCGTAATTTATGTTCAGTGAGTGAAATAACCTGACAACAATCAGATTGAGCTGAAAATAAAAGACCAAGAGCCTCTTTTTATGATGGGAATTTGAAATAGTGGAATTACGTGAACATGAGACACTGCAGGCTCTGAAGTCAATGTCTTCCCATCAAGGATGACACTGGACTGGGATACAAGATTCAGCCCAACTTTGAAAAAGCTCATCAGAAACAACTGTGGAAAAAAATTCTTTTCTGCATTGGAGATGTTGGTGAAAGAGCCTATTGAAGGTTTGCTGCTTTCTTGGCGGCTGACTGGGATAATTATTAAATAACTTGAGAGATGTTTTTGCCACAAATTCATGTGACTATGGCAAAGCTGACTGGCCGCACAGTATACAATGCAGTAGGTGAAATCCTGGCCCCATAGGCCAATGGGAGTTCTGCCATTGATTTCAGTGGAGTGAGAATTTCACCCAACATGTGAGTAAATTTTTACACAGAGGGCCTACTTCAAAGCCCTTTGAAGTCAATGAGAGTCTTTCTGTCAACTTCAATGGGAATTTATAAGGGCTTTGTGGTTCTTAATAAGAAACTAATGTTCAAGCCCAAATAGAAAATATCCCAGTGTGCATGAACATATAAAGATCCTAATGGAAAATGAGATTATCAGAGAACAATATTTTACTTTTAAATCTCCTCCTTTAAAACCCAAAGGAAATATAAGAGCAGGAAATATATTACATGCAAACAAGTCTCTCTCAATGGCTTAGGACTTGCTTTGACCACATCTTGAAATAGATTGCTGGTGCAACTGCCAAATATTTTGCCTGTAATCCCAGCTAACGATTTTGGGGATTTATGATAAGGGCAGAAAAAAACAGCTTATAAATCTAAACCTTTGGCAATAAAAGGTTTCCAGTTTTTCTTGTGTGTTTGATGTTAACCTTTCCTCTTGTAAAAATGCTGTTCATTATTATTTGTGTTACAACAGCATCCATAGGTGCCAACTAACATCAGGGCCTCATTGTGCTCGGACTCAGTGTACATATAGTCAGACCAAGCCTTTCATATGAAACACCACAACTGACTTTGGGCAGATAGGCCCCTGCACATGCGTGCAGTCCCATTGGCTTCAATGAGGCACCACAGGTTTCTGCTTGGTTTGTCCAAGGTTACACAGGAAGCCTGCCTTAAAGCTGGGAATCAAACTCAGATTTCTTGTATCCCAGTCCAGTATCAGACACATAACCAGCCTTTCTTGCTTCATCTTACTTTGTTCACCAAGAACTAGCTTTTAAAGGGATAACAATCAAAATCTATTTGTTAATGGAGTACATCAGAACTCTCACATTTCAACCTGCCCAGGGAGAATTGAAACTTTACATCATTTTAATTAATTTCCCTGAAAATGGAACGAGTGAACATATTTAGATGAAAACTTTTTGAAATCACTTCCATAGATAAATGTGGTGTAATTGATATTTCTTTTGGCACTATGCAGGGAGAAATTAACTCCTTGGGTGGTTTTGAATTGAACCTTAAAATGATTTGGGTCCATTTAAAGATAGGGCATGAGCCATGTCACTCTGTAGATTTTGACAGGGCTGGGTGGCTAAAGCAGGGCACCTGTTGGTTTGAGAATTTACAGGTTTTGGTCCTGAAGGCAGTGGAAAACTTCCCCCAACACCACTTGTGCTAGCTTTCCTAGTTATGATATACTGCTGCTCTAAAGAAAAAGAATCCTAAAGGCTATACTGTTTAATGTTGAGCTCTTTAGGATAGTTTATAAGCAACAGAAGCAACCACATCACACAAGAAAACAGATTCTAAATCATGTCTGTTTCATCTGCACAAAGTCTTACCCACCACCTAACAGCTCCCATTTAGGCACCTAACTAGGGAGCTGGAATTTCAGAAGATTTCAGCTCCCATTTAGGCCCTAAATAAAGTAGCCACATTTTAAAAAGTGATCAGCTCCTATTGCTCTCAACGGGCATCTCTGGGGGCTGAGCTTCCAGCAGGATAACTGAAAATTGAATAAAATAGGATTATGATTTTCAAGAGAGCTCTGAGAGGGTTTACTGAGCTCTGAGGGTTATTCTGCTGGCTATACTATACACTTAAAGCTTAGATCTTCAGAAAGTTGTGAGAATCTAGGTGTACCATATGTTTACACAAGCTAAGCAAATCAGATGATTTGCTCCCTAATATCTACTTTGCAGTATTGCCAACCTCAAAAGATCAAAAATCAGGAGTCAGAACCCTACTAATCATGATATTCTAAAATAATCAAAACATGTTTCTCATTCATCTTTTGACTTTTTAAATCCCCTTTAATCTTGTGACTGAGTTTGAGGGGGATTTCAGGGTGAAAGGTCAACCTTTAATGCATACAAATGCATGCCTCTCCTTGGCTGCTCAGACACAGTCCTTTTTCCCTCTCTTCAGGGTGAGGTGAGGGTAACTGCCATTCATTTCCTACTACTCTCTGACGCCCTTTCCCCTGCCCCACTACCCACAAAGGTTCCTCTCCTTCTCTGAGCCCAGCAGCACCGCCTCCACAACCCACCCCACCTCAGTGCCCTGTGGGGTTCTCCTCTTCCCCAGACCCGGCAGCATCACCTCCCCACCCTATCGCCCACCTCAGTGCTCTGTGGAGTTCTCCTCTTCCCCAGACCTGGAAGCATGTCTTCCCCACCCACCCCCTACCTCAGTGCCCTGGGGGGTTCTCCCCTTCCCCAGGCCTGGCAGCACCACCTCCCCAGCCCACCTCTTCCCCCACCTCAGTGCCCCATGGGGTTCTCCTCTTCCTCAGACCTGGTAGCACCACCTCTCCAACTGCTCTCTCCACCTCCCACTGCTCCCCAAGGTTCTCCCCTTCCCTGGACCCAGCAACACTCCTTCCATGACTCATCTCTGCTTCCTGCTGTCCCCTAGGGTTCTTCTCTGCCCAGATGCCAAATAGAGGAGAGAGCCCAAGCCAGCAGGAGGCAAATAAGTTTTGCTTCAGGTTCCAGGACCTCAGACAAGGAAGGCAGGGCTCAGTGGCAGGGCAGACCTATATCCTTAGCCCTCAGGCTTTCACACAGAGCTCTGCCCAGTCCTGAAAATCATGGGAGTCTCACTGTCATGTACACTCTGTACACTGTGGATTGCATGCCTGCTACCAGCTGATCAGGTTTCTGTACCAGATATGGTCTGGCTAAAGAGCTTCCTACCCAGAGAGATACACCAGAGATGTGTTCATCTTAAGACACTATGTACTGCCAGGAATGCCGGTTCTGAGCTAAGGTGTGTTGCACACAATGCCACCTAGTGTCTGATTATAATACATTTTAACATTACATCACCTTTAAGTTCTACAGTCCCCTCATTTATAAAATGTATGTTATCACGCTATTTTTGAGGTTCAGTGCAGATCTCTGAATCATACTGGTTTTCTAATTGCACAGCCTGAATGTGTAAAAACGTGATCATCTGGCTGTCCATTAATTGCAATGACTGGCTGTGGTTGGTTTGGAATCTTTGAGTCGACTTCTATTTGTTCTGCAGCCATCATCTGTTGAGTTTGCTCTGGTGATTGTTTTTTCTGAGGAACAAATTGAATATGTTGATTGTTTCTGTTGAACTTTCCACTGTGGGTCTCAATCACATATGATCTGGGCAATGAATTCTTTATCTTTAGGACAGGTGGATTTCTCCATCCTTTTACACCATCCACTTTGACAAACATTGCCACTATTCTAGACCTGGCAGTTCTCTAACCAAATGACATCTGCTATAAGAGTGTTTGTATGCAATATGCAGTATGTCATTTTTTTTTCCTTTTTATCCAATTTGGATATTCTTCATGTCTGGCCACTTTGGAAATAGATCTATTGTTCTGACTGTGGAAAAGAACCTGAGTTGTCTTCCTATCAGGAGTTATGCTGGACTATATCAAGTAAATGCTATTGGTGTTGTTCTTCAAAGTTACAGATCAAGGAATGGCTCTTCCTACTGTAGAATTTTCTTGATGGTCTATACAGTTCTCAACCTCTCCATTTGATTATGGGTAATGTGGGCTTCTAGCAATATGATCAAAATCATATTTAGTTTGAAATTACTTAAATTCTCTTGTGGTTAATTCTGGTACACTGTCCATCACTATTTGTTCAGGAATACCGAAAGTGCACTTTAGTTTCTCTATCACGCTACATTTTTCAAGTGTATTATTTTTACATACCTGGAAACATGGTACACAACAATCAGGTAATGATATCCTCAGAAATTGCATACATCTGCATCTAGTCTCTTCCAATGCCTGTCTGGTAGAGGTGTTTTATTCTATATGGTTCAGAATGGTCTCTTAAGGTAACTTGTACTGGAGCCCCTGTCTGAAGTCCAATATAATCAAATACTTCATTGAGTTCTTCCAGCTTTCTCACTAGGCCCATCATGGCTGCTATGCTGCAGCTGAGAAGACTATTGGCCTGATATTTTGATCACATACAAAGACAAAATCTTTGTATTCAGAGTATAAATTGTTCTACAGTGAACTGGCCCATGGAGCTCAGAATACCTCCGTGGCTAATTAGGGCAGTGTCAGGTGACTTCACCTCTGGGAGAGGCTGAAGGGTTATTGTAAGTCCCTTCTGAGAGGACTGTGACATCTGCTCCTGAAAGTCAATTTTAAAGGCAGCAGTCTTTCCATGAGTATTCAGTTTCACTCTCCAAGCAGGCTCTGGGTCATTACACTGCTCTACAGCCAAAATGCTTCTGAAATAAATGTAGTCACACTTTACTAATTCTGGGTTACTGAGAATGAAAATGATGCTTAAAATTGTTGGTTGGCTCTAGTTTTCAAGATATGCTATTGGGTCTGTATATACAACCCTTGACATGGGAATGGCGGAGGATCAGTGAGTTATAAAGGGAAGGGATCTCAATTTAAACCAGAAATGACTAAAATACATCTTTGACTGGATCTATGAATAAATCTATGACTGGATTTGGACAGTACTTGCTTTTTAGGCAAAACAATGAATGATGCAATCTGAAGCTGGTATTGCATCATACATGATATGAATTGCATCATGTTATTCCTAAAAGTCATGGATGATGCAATCATAACGAAGCTTACATCACTCTGCTGAACAAATTGCCCTATATCAGCTCTAGAAATCATACAGTGTCGTGCTCTCTTATTTGTCAGTGTTTGATTTTGCAAAGGGACACATTTCTGTTTAGCCAAAGTGAGCAGGGACGCCTCGTACTTGTGTGAACAGTGCAGATAACTTCTACTATGTTTGTGGTGAAGTGACTTTTGCATCACAAAAGCGCAGTATAACCACTATGGTTAAGAAAGCCTACCACCTTTATTTTGGCTGCAAAATTGGAGATCAGGACAAGAGGTGGGCCCCACACATATGCTGCAACACTTGTGCAACAAATCTTCGCCAGTGGTTGAACGGGAAAAGGAAATCTATGCCTTTTGCAGTGCCAGTGATTTGGAGAGAGCCAACAGATCATACCAGCAATTGTTACTTCTGCATGGTGCCTCCAGTTGGGAAAGGTGTGTCAAAGAAGAAAAAGTGGACTGTGCATTATCCAAACATTCCATCAGCTATACGTCCAATACCCCACGGAGAAGGACTGCCGGTTCCTGATGCACCAGAATCATTCTCACTTGAGTCAGATGAGGAAGAGGATGAAACTTCTGGTCCTGAACCATCAATGTCACAGGACCCACATTTTCTCCCATCCTCCTCCTCTGAACCACACCTCATAACACAGGCTGAACTGAATGACCTTGTCAGGGATTTGGAACTACCCAAGAGTAAGGCAGAGCTGTTGGCTCCAGACTACAGCGGTGGAATCTCCTGGCAGGTGATGTTAGGGTTTCCATGTTCCGTGACCGTCAAAAGGATCTTGTCCCATTCTTCTTCATGGAAGGTGATCTTGTAGCCTGCAACAACATCGATGGTGTGATGGCAGCCCTCAACATCGTTCACGATCCAGATGAGTGGAGACGCTTCATTGATTCATTGAAGATGAGTCTTAAAGCTGTTTTGCTGCATAATGGCAATGTTTTGCCATCAATTCCAGTTGGTCATGCAGTCCATATGAAGAAAACCTATGACAACATGAAACAACTTTTGAGGTGCATAAACTATGACCAACATCAGTGGCAGCTTTGTGGCGATTTGAAGGTTGTTGCTCTCTTGCTTGGTCTGCAGACTGGATACACAAAGTAGTGCTGTTTTCTCTGCAAATGGGATAGTCGTGCAAGAGATTCCCACTACATCAAGAAAGAATGGCCACTCCGACAGTCATTGGAGCCTGGGAGGAAAAGTGTTCAGCATCCACCACTTGTTGAATCAAGGAAGATTTTGTTACCACCCTTACACATCAAGCTGGGTCTGATGAAGACCTTTGTCAAGGCCATTGACAAAACACAAGCAGCTTTCAAGTACCTCCGTGGAAAATTTCCAAGGTTAAGTGAAGCTAAGATAAAGGAAGATGTCTTTGTTGCTCCTCAGATTCGTGAACTTCCTCGAGATGATGCATTTGACCATGCACTGCGTGGCAAGGAAAAGACGGCATGGAAAGCCTTCCAGTCAGTGGCAATAAATTTTCTCGGAAACAACAAGGCAGACAACTACAGGTTGTTGGTGGAAAACCTCCTCAAGGCATAAAAAGCCTTGGTTGCAACATGTCACTAAAGATACATTTTTTGCACTCTCATCTAGATTTTTTTCCACCGAACTGCGGAGCAGTGAGCGACGAGCACGGCGAGCGATTTCACCAGGACATTGCAACAATGGAAAAATGCTATCAGGGCAAATGGAGCCCATCAATGCTTGCAGACTATTGCTGGACAGTGACAAGAGATGCTCCATTTAATGAATACAAAAGACAAGCCAAGAAGCGCCGAGTAGACACTGAATAGGACTAAACTATGTACATAATAGTTTTTTGCCTTTTGTTTCATAATACATTTTATTTATATAACCCTTTTGCTGATTTTTAAAGTGTTACATAAAACAGGACAGGCGACATATTATCATGTAAAGCAACCATAAACACATGAAAAGACCTAGGTTTACAATTTATGTTTAAAACTCTACTATCTACACAATATACAGAGATATAAAATGTAAAAACTTAAATATCTTAAAAACAGTAGCCAATCAGTTGTTTTAATTGTCATATTTGAGTTCAGCACATCAAAATACATAATAAATATCACATTTTATCTCTGAAGCAGACGACTTCTAAAAAATTGTAAACCAGTGTTATAGATCCCAGCAAGAATTTTTCTTTATTGACTGTAATAGTAGTCAACTTCCTGACTGCTTTGGTGTAGCAAACAGCTGCAAAATGTCAATATTTTGTGCATTTATTATATCTTGCCAAAAAACCATCTGTTTGGTTATGAATTTTTCCACATCTCATGCATTTAGATTGAAAGGCTTTGGAATTTGTCCCTTTTAGCCTGGGAGATCTCTTTCCTTGCCTCAGGGATTTAATTATAATGACTTTTAGTGCCCATGCTATTTACTGCTCCCAAACTAATTTCAGGGTCTTCAAGTTGCTACCGCCTTTTGTTCTGGTGTTTGACTACTTCATACTGCTTTGCCATTTGTATAGCTAAGGATAGGGCTGTGGGTAAGGTTAAGTCTGTTTTTAATTGTAGCTGCTTTCAAATATTTTTATCTATTAACTCAAAAGCTAGCCTGTTTCTGACATTTTCATGGTTTGCAATCCCCAAATCAGAGTTTCCAGACAATGCATGCAGAGCTCTTAGAAAAGATTCAAGATTTCCTCTTTGTTCCTGAATTCTCTGGTGAAAACATGCTCTTTCATAAATCACATTTCTCAGAGATATAAGGTATGCCTCAAACACAGCCAAAACTCTTTCATAGTCATCTTTGTGAATGTCTTTAGTAAAAACTAAAAGATATAGATATATGCTGCCTGCTCCCCTATAACAAATTAAAGAAGATGTCTGAGTATCTCCAGTTCCTCATAGAGTTTGCTTGCAATATGTCATCTTGCAAAATATTGCTTCCAGTTGGTCCATTCTGAAGGTTTGTCAAAATGGAAGTTCTCTGGGGCATTGAAGAGTATTCCTGACACCATGTCATACACACCTTGTCCCCAGACATTGTTATTAATGGGTCAGGCTTCTGTAGCAGCCATGGCTACAGAGCTTCCCTCCTAGGGAGATAAGAGCACATCTTCGGTGAAAGACGTTTTAATGTACTGCCAGGAATGCCTGTTAGAGAGACAAGGGGATGAGGTAATATCTTTTATTGGACCAACTGCTGTTGCTGAGAGAGAGAGAGAAGTTTTCAAGCTTACGCACAGCTCTTGTTCAGTAATGTCTGTTGTGAGCTAAGCTGTGTTACATTTGGTGCCAGCCAGTGGCTGAACATTATAATAGTTTAGCATTCCATAACATGAACATCATTGTGACCACTCCAAAATCCTGTGATTCACAATTAATTCATGAGAGTTGGCAACACTGGCTTCCCTTGGCTGCTCAGAGGGGACTCCCTAACCCGCCACTACTCAGGTAGGGAGAGCTCCCAATCTAACCTTTTCCCCATCGCTATCCTCTACACCCTCCCCATCAGCCTCTCTCCTGCCCCATGTTCTCCTGCACCCTCTTTTTCTGCAACTCCTAGATCTGCCTTCTGCTCCCACTCATTCACACATCCACGTCATAGTGACTCTACTGCTCCTCACAGCCCCTGTGTCCTATCCAGCCCCTGAACTACAAAGAGGCAGCCATTTTGCCTGTGGTCCTGGCTTCTCTCTCATTGAAAACTATGGGAGGTAGCAGCCAACTTGATTAAGGGCAGTCTCACTTCCATGTTCAGATACACTGTAAGGAAATGGAGTTCACCTTACTGGCTTTAGTCTCCATTGACAGTAATAGGTGGCCATTTGTATAAGGGAAAATTTGTGAGGTGGGAGGCCTTCTTCAAGTCTTTATGAGGCAGGTAAAAAACATCCCAACATAGCTAGAGGTGGCAGTACTGGATTTGTCATTCTGAATGCTTTTTGGTGAAAACCAAGGAAGTCAATGCCAAACTGAAGCATTTGAAGCTTGGTAACCTAACCATTGTAAACAATATCAAGTTAGAGACCTCTGGGATAAAAATAAAATCAAAGCTCAATACAATGGGGCAAGTTAGTTAAGTTTTAGCATATTGAAAAGCATTAATTATAGTCTCTCATCTGATGGTAGAACCATAGTTTGGGGTGGATTCTAAAGTGAGCTCAGTTTCTGGTTTTCTTAAGTAGAGAGATGCCTTCCATGACCTAGAGATGCCAGTCTGTCAGTATCTCTTTACTGAGGTATACCATGACCTAACCCAACACACTAAACACCCACAATTAATAGTATTGGGGGAGGGTAGATTAATAAAGAAGTGTATGGAATAGAGTGCATTGAAGGGGGGGAAATGTAAGGTTGCAGTGTTGCCAGCCTCAAGTGTTCAAAAATCATAAATCAGGCCACAACTTTCATAAGATTGGCTTTAAAAAAAATCACAAAAAAATAGATTTGGAATTCTTTTATTTGTTTGAGTCTTTAGAGTTCATCTTTTCAAGTTTTTCACCACAGCGATGAGGGCTAGAGAGAGGAGATTCTCACACAATAAAATGGCTTCAGGAGTTGGGGAATTAAGTAAGCACCAAATATATTTTTGCTTAAATGAAGAGAGATGACAACATTGAAGTTGTAGTTATCTGTGGTTTATGGTAACTATAGTAAAATGAAGGTGTGTACTTGACGGTGGAGAAAGAGAATCTGTATTCTTTGGTGATGTCATTTTTCATTTCCTCGAATGTGTGTCAAGTATGTTGCGTGTGTAAACCTTAAGTGCCTGCCTTGTGTGAATTGCTTGGGAAAGAAGAGCACTAAAATATGCTATTCACAATGCTTGTGCCATGAATGGCCAAACAGTGAGCAGGAGTCAATTACATTTTAGGAGAGTAAGAATGAAAAAAGTGTTATGTGGACTCAATCCAAAGTCCTAAGGTCAAATCTGCAAAGTATGAGCACTGGGCCAAATGCAGCCTTTGTGTTTCTAAAATGTGGCCAACTGCTACCCTCATCTTTAACACAGCATACCCTGAAGAGACTATTGGTCACAACATGTTCCTCCATTTTCATTTGGAGAAACTTTGATGAAATCAGGATGCAGAATTACATTCTGGGACTTGTCTCTATTGACCACACCACTGTGCTTGAAGTAGATTGTGGCTGCAGTCTCAGGATTTACTAATTGTTTGTTATTATTGAGCATTGACAGCATACAGAACATAAAGTGAGACATAATTCAGGCCCTATTCTATTTAATGCCCTTGGGCCAAAGCTATCCTCAGTTGGGTAGACATTGTTCTGATCATCTCTGAGTTAGGGCACGTATCCTTTGTCATATTGGATACAATCTTTTTTAAATGGACTTTAACAGCAATATATATTGCAGACTTTTCAGACAGCAGGTCTTTGCCTTTCAGCTGTTTTTCCACATATAATAAACAACAATTGCAGAACCTGACCAATAGGACTGATTTCCTACCACGCCCATATACTTTTCATCTCCTCTTTTAGCTTCAGAACCCAGAAAATTTCACAAACCCTTATAGGAGGCTAAAGATGTGGTCTCAAAGAGGTTCACAGCTGAAATTATTTCAGGTAATGTACTTGTCAAAGTCAGGCAGCATACACACAACACAATTCATTGTAGAGCACTGAATCCATATTTATCATGAACTCTGGAATTGAAAATGAGCTAAATTTTCTGAGAAGCAAGTTAGTCCAGTCTATTGGTCATGTACATGCAATGCTGCTGTGAACTACTTTGGCGCTCTTCCAATGGCTATACTACACTGCTTTGTAGGTCACGGTTACAGACATGTCTGTTTATCTGTGTGCTCTCCCACAGTGTGTGGTCAGCTTAACTGGATAGCCCCTCCTCCTTTCATAAACTGGTGCGGAGTCAGATTTTGTCCATCCTCTCCTGGATTCAAATTTATCACAATAGCTATAATCATACTCCAGAAGTTCTGCAATATGCCTCAAGCAGTCTCATGGAGCCAGGCTGAGACCCTGCATCTCATGACCATCTGGGAAGAAGCATTGGGGTAAGAAACTCTTGAGGACGGCCACTGAAATAAAGACCTTTTTGTGAACATTGCTAGTCAGATGCCTGCAAGGGGCCAAGACCAGAATGCCAAACAGTTCTGAATAAAAAGCAAACTGATTAGGAAAACCCAGAAGGGGAAATGTAACCTATTAATTTTTCAAGGACCTAGATAGGATTTTACATAACTACATGACTGGCCACCACAAGAAGCTTGTGGAGTCTGCTGACCACTTTCCTCTCTGCATCCTGAGGAGGACCAGCAAGATCCATCAGATCTTGGCATGAGACCACCAGTGAAGAGATCTCCCCAGAAAGCCAGGAGCTCTTCAGACTCAGAACCCTGATGCTAGCCAGGTAGAAGAGAATCCCAATTCCTGCCATGCAGTAACCAACCCCAATTCCCAGGCAGCAACTTAGACCAGGATTGAGGAGACTGATCCTATAAAGGGAACCATGGCATGCAAGGCTTTGTATAATTGTACGTAATGTAAAGTTATGTTTTAATGTGTTATTTTTATGATATACTGCAATGCCAGCTTCTGTTCTGGGTGCCTAATGGCCAAGACCATTGTAAGGCAAGTGTGACCTAGAAGCCTTTCCAAGTTCAAGTTCCCCTCCTCTCTCTGTTCCTCTTTCCATCAGTCCATGTTGCCCATTTGACAACTCCCTCCATACACCTTTCCAACACGGCAGCTACTCCAGCTGGGCAATTGGCTTCTGTCTCTTTCTGAAACCATAACTACTGACCATTTTCAGGCACACACTCTGGAACAAATATGCCTGCATACCTCTTTTCCTTTCCCCTTCCCTTCTAAAAACGTTAATATGTATTACTGGCACATGAAACCTTAAATTCGAGTGAATAAATGAAGACTCAGCACACCACTTCTGAAAGGTTGCTGACTCCTGTTCTAAGACTGTCCCAGGCAGTCCCCGACCCTTTGCCTGGTCTATGCCACTTCCTCCGGGACTGGTAAGAGAAACCGGATTCACCCTTTACTCCAGGTTCCAGATCAGGGGACCTCTACACAGCAGCCAAAGTCGACACTCCTATTCTTTGCTGCTCTTTTCCTGAGCCTTCTCTGCCTCCCCTTTCCTGGTTTGGCAGCCTCCCAACTCCCTTCAACCTGGGAGTAACTGTGGACTAGTTCCCTGAAGCTCCATGACTTTATAGAGGCCTCTCTTGTTCCTTCCCAGGTGAGCCTCATTTAACCAACACCTGCTCTCTGGCTCTGCCTCCAGGTGCAGCCTGTGGAGTTAATTGACTTACCTGGCCACCGTAACCTTTTCAAGCCTTGTGTGGGGTGGGCATCCCATCAAAGGATGGTATAACTTGGCTGATTTGCCTTAATCAACCACTTCTGTTAGTTCCTGGCAGACCTGTGGTAACTGTCCCCATAAAGCAGAACACAATCATACATAAACCACTCATGTAGACGGCTCTGAATGCTGTGAAGCTGCTCCTGGAACCTGTCCTCTACCATCAGTTGCTCAGTGTCTTCCTTTTCTTCCTTGTTTGTGTTCCTGTTCCACCACCACTGAAGATCCTCCTGCTATTGGAGGGCCTGCTACCACGCCACCACAGGTGATGTCTGAAGCCTTAAGTCCTGAAGTACAACCCAAGTACAGCATAGCAGCATGGAACATTGTTGGGTCCATGTTAGCCAACAGCAGTTCAAAAATGGCCCTAGCTCACCCCTAAAGAAAAGATGGGATGGACACAAATGAATCATGGGATTTTTTAAAAAAAATAATTGAACTAGCTTGGCTTCTCTTATGTATTCTACAATGCACTTTGCTCAGCAGCAAAGCAAAGGAGCATGGTATACCTTCCAGGAATGCCACGCTCTCAATTTGCGGCAAAACCCCCATGTGTATACAATGATGCATACTGTCATGTGTGCATGCTATTACTGAGGCTTGCCTACAATGCATTACCTGACACACAGGAAAAAGCTGTGGGTTAAACCTCCTATGTAGACATGCCCTTTAGCTACAATGATATTGACAGTCCTAATTCTTTCATCAGTGAAGTACAATGTGCAAATTGCAATTCTACTTTCAGTGAAAAACCCACTTACAGCAAAGCTATTCAATGCAAAAAAGCAAGAACTACATACCAATAATTTACTTATAACCTCTGACTGAAAGGAGGTTAATTCGATCATATTACCCACCATTTTGAAGTTTCTCCTTTGGCTCCCACTGAAATCCTGGATGGATTTCAAGACTACTCATGCTTGTTTACAACAACATTAGCCTAGAATATCCATCTGACTTACTCCCCAACTCTCATTGATATCTGACTCTGGAGATCTGTTGGTGTGTCCAAAATATAAACTGGAAACATCTGGAGCAATAACTTGTAGTAATTAAGCTTCCTCATTTGGGAACTAGCTTCCAGTCACACAGCTTCAGCTTTCTGGATGGTAAGTTTCTAAATCAGAATGGAAAGGATTTAAGATTGATGTATTTCTTGATCATTGCATAGTGAGCATTAGGCTCTGTTAAGGTGGTTTTGTTTTTTTGTGGAAGGTTATATATCATTGTTGTAGTTCTTTGTTTTGCTTTTCCATTCCCAGCAGTTTTGCTTCTAAGTTATATATTATATGTATATATAATACAAATATATATATATATATATATATATATATATATATATGTATGTATTCCAAGTATCAGGGAGATCTGATTCAGAGAATACAAAGACATCATGTATGAAAGTATGGTTATTATTTAAACAAGAGTGGGAAATTACTGCCCCAGTGTGGTGCACTCAGTTCTTGCATGTTTCTTTAAAAGAGAGTTGAATTCACTCTCTTTCCTGTATTGTTTATATTTTTGAAAGCTTTTCATATCAGCATAGTCACAAGCTGCACTAAGCTTCAGCTTTGTTGGTGTTTGTCCTTTACCTAATATTCTGAGTTGTTGAACCATACACTAGTGAACAGCTACTACAAAGCCAATTTTTCTGTTTTTTATGAGTATGTAGATAAAGTGTTGTTTGTGATGCACACACTTATCCACAGCAGGACTGAGAGTTGACATGCTAGCCGGCAACTGGAATAAGAACAAGCCATGTTAAATGAACATACCTAGGCAAATGTTTTATAGGAAGTCATTTTTGAGAAACAATGTTTCTGTTTGAAATTTTTCCACGGTTGGCAACTAAAATTTATCTTCATGCCTGAGAAGTCTCAAGAAATAATAGCTCTATTCACTACTTTGTTACTCCTCAGAGTGCGTTGATTTCTACTAGATAAAAAAAGTGGCATTTGGAGCTCCGGAGCTGTTAAAAATGACAATTGTCAGAACATGGGCCTGAAACCACACACACTTGTGATTGATGGCAGAGACCACCTTTTATGTGTGCAAATATTGCCTCAGTGTTTCCTTGTACTACCCTGTCTCTGTGTCTACATGATGTGTCTTGAATTATTTAGATTGTAATCTCTTTAGAACTGGGGACCATCTTTACACTGTGTTCGTACAGCACCTAGCACAGTGGGAGTCTGGCCGATGATGAGAGCTCAGACGCGCTTTGGTAATACAAATAATAAAACAAACAAAAACAAAACAAAACTGCTCTCTCCCCTGTTGCTCAGCGTAGATTACCCTAAGAATGCACTATAGCCTCAGCCTGTGAAGGGGATACCCCTTTCATTTTAATGCCGGCACAGCCACCGGGGGGGCGGAGGGAGGCCTGTAGCATGGCTCCATTACCAGAGATGGACAGGAAGGAGGTGCCATGAAAACATCTATTCAGACTGCTTCTGTCTCCTGCAGATCAACTTGGGTCTGTGATTCAGCCCTATGACCCAAAGGAACGATGGGAAGAGGGGTGGGAAAAGGGGGAATTCTTCACTGAGATTTCCGCTCTTTCCCGTGAGTTCTCATTCAAAACCACGTAGCAAATCAATTGTTTAAATGCCTTAGGCTATGTCTACACTACAATTTATGTTGGCATAACTTACGTCACTCAGGGGAGGTGAATAGATCACACTTCTAAGCGACATAAATTACACCAATATAAGCATGCCAGTTTGGACAGTGCTACATTGGCAGAAGAGCTTCTCCTCCCAACATAGCTTCTGCTGTTTGTGAGGGCTGGAGTAGTTAAGGTGACGGGAGAGCTCTCACTTGTTGGCTTAGAGTGGCTACCTCAGGGAGTTTACAGCAGCGCAGCTGCATCGGTGGACTGATGTAAGCTCTCTAGTGTAGCTGTTACCTTAAAAACCCAACTACCCTAGCACCAAAGTAACTGCTGTTCGCTCAGACCCGAGGGAAGCAAAAAACATTCAGAACTTCTGGCTGGATATTGGACATAACTGCCCACAACCAGGTCATTGACCTCAACTCATTCTTTGAAAATAACCATCTTGGTTTGGACATAGTATCATTTCCTGACCATTCAGCATCCCTGCCACAGACGGAAAGCAAACCATGAAGTGGTAGGTAACTTACGTGCCACAAGATGACGGAGTTCACCTTATCAAGAATAGAGTGATGAGAGCAGCAAAATAATCATCAAATGGCAAGGCCTGACTTGATCCAGCATAGGCTGGTTGAAATCAGGAGCAGTTCCACTGGAGTCAGTGGTGTTTCACCCCTGTAAAGCTATTGCAAGTGAAATCTGAATCAGGCCCAGAGGGCTAGATTTTCAAAAGAGCCCAGCACACAAGGGATGAGATGCCGAGCTGTCTGTCTGAGAGCTGCAGCACAGAACTCACAGCCCAGGGCGAAGAGTTGGCAGAGAGGGGTTAAGCCACTTTTGTCTCTTCTCCATTCTAGGCTGCTCCAGGGACTGTAAAGTTCCCTAGTGTAATTTATACAGCTGTGGACGCCATTTTTAGTTATGGCTGACTCCCCAGGCTGCCCTATGGGCTGCTGTGCTGCCTGGAATCTCTAAAGCATGTTACAATCCTGTCCCCAGCATACCCTTCCCATCCCTAGCCCCACCTCCATCACATCCCCTACACCAGGCCTTGAAAGGGGGTCTTTGCGAGGCATCCTTATGGCTCTTTCTGCAGTGTCTATGGTGGGTAAATCCTCACACACCAAGAACCTGGGCTTTCAGGGTCACTTCACAACACTTCAGGCCTTTCACATTATAAAGGGAGATGGATTGAGGGTGAGGATCTCACTCCAAATGCCCAGAATTTAGTTTGCTCAGCAAGAGAGCCCTTGGTTCTTTTTCCATAGCATAGTTTGTGGGTATCAGCTGTACATAATCTGTTTTATAATGCCCTTGATAAATGTACTGTACAAAGATAATCAGGTTATACGGTAACCATTGCTCAATCAATGTATCTATCTACCAAATGGAGAAGTTAATTCAGGCCTCTGGGCATAGCATTAAGAGGTCGTGTTGACAGTGACAAGGCATTGTTGCAGGAGAATGTTATTGCAATCAAGTTACTTATGGAGATGGTAGGGGCAGAGGGATAGAAACAACTAAGAAAATAAAATTGTTAAAATATTTGCTTTATTGGGAAGAAAACTATATTTCATGTATTTGCATAACTAACTTCCATTAAATGTAGACTTTTTGGAGCGAGTTCTGAGCAGAAAGCATACATATATATTCCACTGAAGAGTGTAAGCTATTACAGAAGAGAAAAGTAGTAGAGAATAAATTGTATAGCCATTCCAAATTAACTGGAGAATAATTTGTGGCAATATGCTAACCTTCAATGATCCAAAGTCATAGAATCATAGAACTGGAAGGGACCTTGAGAGGTCATCTAGTCCAGTCCCCTGCACTTATAGCAGGACTAAGTATTTATCTACACCATCCCTGACAGGTGTTTGTCTAACCTGCTCTTAAAAATCTCCAATGACAGAGATTCCACAATCTCCTTAGGCAATTTATTCCAATGCTTAACCACTCTGATAGTTAGGAAGTTTTTCCTAAATTACCTTTGCTTCAATTTAAGTCCATTGCTTCTTGCCCTATTCTCAGGTCTGGCCTACAGTGGAGGCGGGGGAGGGAGTGGGGAAAATAGATCTATATTATGCAACTTCAGCTATGTGAATAACATAGATGAAAATCAACACACTTAGATCTACTCTATCCTAGAAGCTATAAATCAACCCCCCATTGGATTAATCGGTCTGTTGATGCAGCAGGTAATGTAGACAAGCCTTCAGAGATTAATAAGAAAAATTTACCTCCCTCCTCCTTATAACAACCTTTCATGTACTTGAAAACATTTACGTTCCCTCACAGTCTTCTTTTCTCCAGACTAAACAAATTCAGTTTTTTCATAGGTCATGTTTTCTAGACCTTTTAATCATTTTTGTTGCTCTTCTCTGGACTTTATCCAATTTCTCCACATCTTTCCTGAAATGTGGCACCCAGAACTGGACACAATAGTCCAGTTGAGGACTAATCAGTGTCGAGTAGAGCAAAAGAATTACTTTTCATGTCTGGCTTATAACACTCGATTTTTTTTTTAAACAGCACTATGACCCCCAGATCCCTATACACAGTACTCCTTCCTAGGCAGTCATTTCCCATTTTGTATGTGTGCAACTGATTTTTCCTCCTTAAGTGGAGTACTTCACATTTGTCCTTATTGAATTTCATCCTGTTTACTTCTGGATAAGCTGGAGAAATGGTCTGATCATTTTGAAGTTGAATTCTATCCTCCAAAGCACTTGCAACCCCTCCCAGCTTGGTATCATCAGCAAACTTTATAAGTTTACTCTGTATGCCATTATCAAAGTCATTGAAGATATTGAACAGAGCCAGACTCAGAACTGATCCCTGTGGGACCCCACTTGATATGCCCTTCCAGCTTGTCTGTGAGCCACTAATAACTACTCTCTGGGAACAGTTTTCCATCTAGTTATGCACCCACCTTATAGTAATTCCATGTAGATCGCATTTCCCTAGTTTGTTTATTAGAATGTCATGTGAGACAGTAACAAATGCCTTACTAAAGTCAAGATATTCCATATCTACCACTTTCCCACCTATCAACAAGGCTTGTTACCCTATCAAAGAAAGCAATTGGGTTGGTTTGACAAAATTTGTTCTTGACAAATCCATGCTGATTGTTATTGTCACCTTATCTTCTTCTAGGTTTCTAGGTCACTCCTGGACATATTGAGCTCAAAGTTACACTAGATAAACTTTTAAAGATTTAAGACAGGCTATAGCATGGAGTATCTAGCAATGTAATTGTCACAGGTTCACTCACTGTTACGGACACCTCATCCTGACTCCTCCGGGGACTGGCTCCTTCCAGGTGCTGTGCCCTTCTCTGGCAGTCTCTCTACCTGTCATCCTTTCTCACCCTACAGCCCCTCTCATTCCAGGAGCTGCAGCTTTCTCTTTCACTTAGGTCTCCAGCCAGGTCACTACAGTTCTCCCCTTCTGGGGTATCAAAATCTTCAGGGGCAAATTATCCCAGGCAGTCTGCTCTCCACTGCCCGATCTCTGCCACTTCCCCAGGGGATGGCAAGGAAACTCAGGCCTGTCCTCTACTCCTGGTTCTAGCTCACAGACCCTCTACTCAGCAGCCAAGGTCCACACTACCATATATCTTGCTGCTTTTCCCCTGAGTCTTCCAGGTTTGCTAGACCAAACTCCCTCCTTTCAGGGAGTGAGATAGACTACTCCATAGTCCTAAACACACCTCCCTTCACCCAGGGAGTGACTGCCCGCTACTTCTTTGTGGCCCCCAGCTGCTCTCAGCTGCTGGGCTTCATACAAGACGTTTCCATTCCCATCCAGCTGAGCCTCATCTCTAATAAGTTCTTGCTCCCTGGATCCTCCTCCAAGTGCAGCCTAGGCAGTTAATTGGCCCACCTTGCCACCTTAACTCCTTCAGGCCTTGAGTGGGGTGAACATTCCATCACTAATGTCCAGTCACACACTAAAGCTTCATTTAAATTGTCTGGGTGTAAATCAAATAAACACAGGAGGTCAAATTCACACTTCATGTAACTCCATTGAAGTTACTGGGCAAAATCTAGAGCTACATCTCTGCTGCTAGATGCCCAAATGAATCTAATTATGATTAACCTGCCAGAAAATGCAGATTGACTAGGCTATGGAAGGCCATATAAGACTGATTTAACCATTTACCTTCCAATGGTGTTGATCCTGTGGAGTCATTTACAGTTATACCTGAGCTTCCTGATGTTATTTACTATCCTGGGGAAAGCTGACTATGACAGACTGGTGGCTTGCTAAGCAGTTGGCATATAGCTATACTGGTTCCTGATCCTATAGTGGATTTATAGACATTTGAAGTGATAGATTAGGACAGGTTTGTTTCAGTCAAACTGAGATGAGCTTTTACCAGAAGCAAACATTTAAAAAACCCAAACCAAACCACATAAGAAGCTCAGTAATTTCCCTTTTATGTATCTCTTTATTTTTCCCTTATCATTACTAGAGTAATAGAGGGGTTACTGGACTGGACAGAAATGCAGTAGCAATGTTTTTTAGCGACTCACATGCCTGTTTCTATTATGCTTGATGTGACCAAGCCCAGTTCCAAATCTTTTCCTCCAAATAGGAGACCCATTTTAGCACAGAAAAAAAATATGCTTACCTCTTTCCTGCTATTTATTTCAGAGCAAACGCAGTAGAGTCTCTCCAGTGCCTTGGGTTACATTTTTGATCAGAGTTCATCATGCAAAATACGCCAACAGAAATACATAGTTTTGAAGCAGTTCCTCTGGGTGTTGCAAGTAGGTTTCCCCTGATAGCAGCAGCCTTCCTAGGAAGCAGCTGTCTTTTCATTTGCTTTTTTAAAAGCCTCCTTCCCTTGAGCTCCAGAGAGGACTCCTCTGGGTCATAGCTTCCCTCTCTCGGCAAATAGTACCTCCTTTCATTAAGAAAGAGTTGGGGCACGGGTGATGGTTAGTACAATGGCCACAAGGCCCCTTGCCCATCAAGTACCTCCTCCCTTAGACCAGGGCCAGGGTTCTGCTGATGGTCAGGTATCTTACCCAGAAACCGAGAAAAGGAATCAGCATTTAGGTGCTTGGTCTTCAGCCAGTGCAGCAACTGAAGACAGTGATACCAGAGCAGTATGAACCCAGTGAAGTGGGGCATAATTTATAGGTGAAACAAATGGTTTCCCGAAAAGTAGTATTTGAGGTTTGTTGTAGCCCACTGGGTCAGTAGACACTCCTTCCGAGTGATGGCATATTGAGTTTCTCTAGGAAAGAGCATTCAGCATAAGTATAATATTGGGTATAGGTAATTATGAAAGATGTAGGCCTAGGTCCATGTCTGAAGTACCACTTGAAGCATGAAGGCCTGTGTGAAGCCAACACTCTACTTCACTGTGTGAAGCCAACAGGGTGCTGCTGCATAGGCCTGAAGTCACATAGACATTCATGAGAGGGGTTCTGTCGCAGTATGTCATCTAGTGGATCTGTTTTGGAGTTCTCTGTCTGGTGACTTCTGTTAAGGGAAGGGCCAGGATGACATACTAGGAAGCACCTGATATATCTCCCTAGTCCTTGAAAGGATTATACATTGTTTTAGTTCAGGGAAGTAGGATTTTCTTTAGTGACTCCACTTCGTCTAGGAGACACAAAATTTTCCCCTTGTCCTACCAGGAACCCCAAATATTTGGTTGCCTGCATAGCAAACTTATTCCTCAAATTAGTTGTGAATCTGGCTTCTTTCAAGACTAGGTTTGGCTGGACTCCAGCATGGCTGCCCACTGGTGGGGCTCAGATGTACTGCTGGTCTTTTGGGGTTTGGCTCCTAAAGAGAAGTAAAAATCTAAGTGGTAGCACTACTCCAAGCACACTGACTTATGGTGACAAAACAAGCTGTCGCTCACAGTACATTGTGTAGATCAGGGGTTCTCAAACTGTGGGTCACGACCCCAGAGTGAGTTGCAACCCCATTTTAATGGCAGTGCCAAGGCTGGTGTTAGACTTGTTGGGGCCTAAGGCCAAGGCTGAAGCTGAAGCCCTTGGGCTTCAGCTTTGCCCTTCCATGCCCCCACCCCACCCCCCCACCCAGGGCAGTGGGGCTAGGGTGGGCTCAGGCTTTGGGCCCCCCTCCTGAGGTCATGTAATAATGTTTGTTGTCGGAAGGGGAATCCCAGTGAATAAAATTTAAGAACTGCTGGTGCAGAGCTTCACAACATGCACCTTCCTCTCTTCTCTTCCTGCTTTGATAAGCAATCAAATAGTGAACAATACTGACATGTGTCCTTGGTAAAGAGGCAAGGCTATACATGGTGGGTAGCTAACCCTAGCCTAACTACAACCTCTTCCTTGATTTAACCAGGTGAGGTCTGGACTACAACAGTTACACTCTGTACATAAGTTCCAGAGTTTCTTTGCAATCCTAATGGCTGGAGACTTATTTTAAAACAAAAGGAACGAGTGTCTAGGGAAAAGGTGGCAAGTTGGGAAAGGTGCTAGTCAGTTGTACTGCTCCATTTAGAGCCCTGTCATAGCCAAAAGAGGCTGGAAATGATGCTTGCAAGCACTCTTGAATTACAATACAACAGCCCTGGCTTCTCACATTTAAAGCAGATTATGGGCTCGTTTGGAGAGCTTCCTTTGCTTCCCCACATTCAGACATCCTGAGAACCCCCATCCAGCGATTCTATGTAGACCTGTTACTGAGCAGCTCCCCTTGGACCCTGCAAGTCTGCCAGAGTATTTTCTCTTAAGTTTCTTATACTTTGTAACGCAGAGTCTTTTACTGAAGGTAGCGGTGCCTTTTGACCCCTCCAAGATTTGGCTTTGCCCCTCTGTACTGGTGCTGCAGTCTAGGGGGCTTGTTGAGCCAGACAGTAGCCAGACACTATCTATGCGAGTGTCAGTGGAGCTAGCACTGGATGTGTTCAGGAAAGAATAAGGTCTGGTCCAAAGCAATGGAGTTCACGAAATTCTTAAATTACTGGGTCTTGGGTTGGGGCTACTGTAGGTGCTGAGCCAGAGCACAAGATAAAAGTCCTAGGTAAAACTGTTCCTTCCAAAATTTGCATCAATAATTCTCAGGAGAGGTCCCTAATGCTCTAGTGTAACAGCCTTGACAGACAGTCTTAATTAGCCCCAAGCTAATTTGTCAGCGAGGGTTTGATAGGTGGCTTGTAATCTCCCCATCAAGAGGACTGTTGTTTGTGTGACCCACATCTCTTTAAGTCATGCTCCAGTACTGATCTTCTTTGCTCAGATGGAGGTAGATCAGGGTCAGCTTCAGGGTCTAAATCTGAAAGCAGGAGTCTGGGATTGACAACTGGTGCCACAGGTTGGGCAGGGTTAATAAACGCCTGCCTCTAATAGAATTTCTTGGATTTGCTGTTGTTTCAGCTGCCTGTTGGACTTCCTGCTGTCTTCTCATGAACCGTTGCTGCAGCAGTATTTGTCTTTGCTAAGTCATGGGCTATGTCTACACTTGCTACTGTGCTTGGTTACATGTATGTGGTTGTGTCATCACCCCAGACTCCACTGTCCATGTCTGAAGCCCCGAAGCAGATTCCTGAATGCAAGCACTCAATGAGTAAGCTAACATTCATGAGGGGGTGGGTATGTGCATACCTCCACTGTAGCATGGCCCCAAACCTGTTCTACAGTGCCATGTGGACTGGGGCAAGTGGCCTCTGCCAATTAATGGGTATCAATAGTCCTCCAGGGCCACTCCCACAATGCATTGAACCCTTTGCTGCCTGCCTACTACCCAAATGTATACAGGTCTCTGACTCTCTGTTATCTGCTGGCGTGCTGAACCCTTCTGAACAGTTCATTCATGAACTCTGTTGAACAGCACAGGCAATCATGGATCATGTTCTACTTCATCTCTGGAGCACACCTGGGTACTCATCAATGTGTGGTCAGAGTACCCTGTCCTCCATGCAACCAGAGCGGCAGGAACATACACTTCATGAAGTACCTGTAGTGAAGGATGAATGTCTCAAACTGTCATTCCAGGAGGGAATCTTACACATGTCCCTGCTGCAGTGAACTACACCAGGTGCTCTCTAGGGCTGCAAGTATGGAGCCTGAAGTGACTCAGAACCACTTCCTCAATGCAGATGAAGTACAGGGTGAGGAGTCAATGAGGACCACCGAGGAAGCTCCCAGCAACCCAGAGGAAGAAAAGGATGCAATTCTGCAACTCTACCAGGAAGACCTAGTTGAGAAAGTCCTCCCACTCTGCAAGGAATCTGAGGGGGACTCAGAACTGCTTCAGGAACCAGAAACTGAATTTGGTAAGTTTTATAATGGACCCCCTTCCCCCCCCCGCCCCCGCAACCCTGCACACTTCTTGGAAACATTCCTTCTTGTTCCAGTGCTACATCCCTGAAGTCTGAATGATTAAGTGCTCCCCATAAACACATGAACAGAGCTATTAACACATAACAAAAACATTGCTCAGTACTGGCACTAAATTGCATTGAGCGTTAAATTGCAAGTACATCCTCTCCAGCACAAAATCACAGTCAAAGGTTTTAACTTTGTGGAGGGTGGATCCTTACATAATTGTCTGCTTTAATGTTGGCTGCCAGAGATTGAAATCCACTGAGAAATGTCACTGTGGTCTATACAGCTTTTCCAGCAGCACCATAGAGTAACATACTGTGCCTCTACAATGCCCGAAGTCACCTTCTAGTTCCCTGTTGTTTCATGAAGTGCAAGCAAATAGCAACATGAATTTCTCTTGCCTGGCAGAAACCAGGAGCAGTGGACACTTGGGTGATCTGGCTGCCTGTACATGGTTTGCAAACTAGATCTGTCCTGAGCCCACCTGCTCCTGCAGAATTGCTCTTTAGCCTCAGATATGTAGTGCAAAGCACAGCATGAAAGTGAAAAGCACAGATTATGAAAACTGCATTGGTTACATTGGCATCCAGATGGGTCTGTATGAATCACCAGCAAGCTTTCAGCAGACCAAAGGCTCACTTCAACATCATTCTGCAGCTACTCAGTCTGTAACTGAATTCCCATTTTCCTGGGTTGGTGATGCTGGAGTACAGCTCCATGAGCCATGGTAGGAGTGGGCATGCTGAGTCCTGCAAAATAACTATCAGCACAGAAACACCAGACAGAACCACTTCGTTTCAGGGGAATAAAGACCCCTCTTCCCTTCTTAGGTAAATTCTGATCTCAGCATCATGGAATTATGATCCTTTCTTTTGTGTCCAACATGAGTGTTCCCTGTAGTCTGCTAAGCCTTGGAGAATGAGTAAATAGAAACCTTTTTAGTTCATGTATTCACTGGCCCCTTTTTGTGGGAAAAGTGTGGGGATGTGTGTTCCATCAATGGCCACTGCACAGTTTGGAAACCCCATCTTCTGAAATCTATCTATATTTTCAGAGACTTGCGTTATGGCAATCAACTGTGGATAGATAACAGCAGCAGACCCGTCCTACCACCATTTGACGGTTGACTTCCCAACACCAAAGTGGTTGTCAACTGAGCAATAGCTGTCCCGAACTGCCAGCTTTAAAGGGCAATAGCCACCCGCTTCTGTACTAGTAGGGGTTTCGGAAAAAAAGGTGGACTGGCTCTGGAGTGTTGATATAAGCACCTGGCACAACTCCATGAAGATCTGCTTCCTCATTCAGAAGTTATGCAGCCACAGCTCATCATCCCAGACTGCAAGATGTTGTGATCCTATTACCCTATGCTGGTTCTTCAGGACCAGAAAAGGTAGTCCACTAACAGGCATACTGTTGCAATCCCAGCACCCAACACATCTGTTCCATGGGACCCCTGTGGACTTTCATTCACCCTCTCAATCAGCCATCTTTGGCAGCTCAAATATTTCTGGACCCTTTCCCTCCAGTTTCTGGTACTGCATCACATGAATATTTGTCGCAGAAGCAGATTCACCTCACGATGGACTTGCTCCATGTCTTCCATGCAGTTTGGCAGAAGGAACAAAAGAATAGGAGCTACCATTGCCAAATGGGTGAAAGTTACATATAGTACCAGCAACACACAGCAATGTAGTTCCTAGAGTGTCTCCCATGACTCACAGAATTCTGGGATACCAGCCTTGAAATGGTAGCACTAAAGTCACATACCAAAAAACAGCAATGTGGGCTTTGGTATATGCATGTACGTAGCATGTACCCATACCCAGCATATATGGACACTGTGTGGGAACAAGGTACATGTGCTAGTGTAAGCCATGCCTACTTGGCGTGGTGCTCTGTCCCCCTCTAGTAGCACTTAGCTGAGCTAGAGATTGATGAGTTTGCTACAACCTTAGCTAAGAGCCACATGCCTTTTAGCTCATGCATTAGAAGCTCAGGCACTAAGCTTCAGAGGTCCCACGTTCAATCCCACCTGTCAACGATCAGGGTCTGTCAGCAGTACGCTAGCACTAAACAGACAAGAACCCAGGGATTCATGCAAGTGTAAATGTAGCCATGCACTCATTAACGCTTCCATGTTCCTCCACTGTTTCAAGGGATTATTCCATTTTGGATAGTAGATATGGCTGTTCCCACTTCTGAAGTCCTTTGTTCATGCAACATGGACCCTCTTTGGTATAGAATGATATCTCTCTCTCTTTTTAGTTCCTTAGGCTGCTTATTCAAACAAGTTCCACAATGCAAAACAAGCAAAGAAAAATACCCATGTTTGTACCAAAATCATTAAGAAGTAGAGAATAGTTTTCTCCTTTTAACCAGCAGCCTTTTTAGGTAACTGTCTCTTTACATTTGCTTTCTGAATAACTGCATAAGCTGATCTGCTCTTTCCCTTGAGCTCCTGAGGGAATCTCCTCTAAGTTCTAGTATCTGACTTTCCATGACAGATATTGCCATCCTTTACTAGAGGCAATCAAGACACCCAAGGCCACCTTGTGGGTTTCAAAGGCTTTGTAGCACCTATCACACAAGGGTATGTCTACACTGCAAATGAAGGTGTGATTGTATAACGAATAACAAAAAGGTTTGAAAATGTTTTGGAATAGATTTCAGTGTGGTCTAGCCACCCAGTACAAATTTGCTGGGGAACTTGGGTGCACATAAAGTCTATGCTGTTATGACTTCACTACTTATGTACAATCACACCTTCTTTTGCAGTGTAGATGTACCCTTAGCTTTAGCAATTGCTGATAGATTCTCATTTTCATAAGCACTACAATTTACCAGGAGTGAAAAAAATGCTCTCCTCCCTCCAGGCTGCCACCAGAGAGAATTCACGTTGAATTAGACTGTCCCTTCTAACAATCATTTTTCTATCGGATTTTATCTTTTTAATATTATTTTTTTGAAACAGTCACATTTTTGTTCATTTGGTTGATGAAAGTGACAGGCAAAGCCATCACTGACTAGAAGCACCTGCTATGCAGATTAATCCACATGGCTTCACCAGAACCCCTCAAGCCTGATTTTTAATTCTCTGCTATCCAAGTCCTTGGCTGCTTTTGAGCAGAGTGATGTTTGTGATATATATGGACTTAAAGAACATTTTGAATGAATCTTTCTAGCAGTGAAAAATCGGAGTATGGCTAGACTGCACCATGGAAACTCTTCTGAGAATATTTATAAATGATAGGCTAAGAGCTAGAGATCAGAGATAGGCACGAGCCACTAAGTCTTCATGCAGATCTGAACTTCCCCAAAGTTAGAGGATGTTTGAGCCAGGAGTTTTGATTTGGGGCACCGCTCCAACTAGACATGAAATTGCTGATGAGGATGTGTTGATATCTTTCCTTAGTTTCTTTAAAGCCTTGTTATCAGAATGGATCCATTTTTGTCATTTGCTCCTGTTTAGAAAGCTATAAAATGAAGGCTAAGAATAGCTCACAAGGATGTTGTGTGAGCATTAGTTAGTTAGCACCAGATTCTGCTAGCCTTTCACACATTGAATAGTATCTCACCCCATAGGCAGACTAAGGTGTTATTCATTGTGAGCAAAGCTAACAGAACTTAATCATTGCTTTTTATAAAATCACTTTAAAAAATTCAAAGAACTATATACGTGATAAAATATTACTATTAACAGTAATGATTTATCCCAGGAAATATAGTAGCCCAATGTACAATATGACCTTTTTCAGTTATTTTGGTTTGCTCTCCATTGATTAAAGAGGGAGCGAAGAGTAAATGTCAAGCGACTGAATCACCAAATATTGAAAAGGTTAAAGTAAAACATGATGCTACTAAAATACAATTGACTGGAGATATAGGCATTGCAATAATTGTACTTGGGGATCATGAAAAAAAACAAAACAAAATAGGGTAACAAGACTAGGAAAAGGGCCAAGAATTGCTTGTGGTCTACAATGATGGGAGCAAGAACACAAAATAGTCTCAGTTCACTATTAAAGGATTAGATGACCTCTTGAAGTCCCTTCCAGTTCAATGATTCTATGTAGCTAATCAGGAACAGGCTACGGTCGCTACAAGGTACCATTTGTTATGCTGTAGTCACTGTAAGGTACTGATCCTTTAATGAACATATTTCCATTTTTATGGGAAATCAAGATAGTCTCTCAGGCTTTGCCTATACTACAGAGACAGTACGTCACAACCACATAGTGTAGATGCAACCTGCACCAATTGAAAGGGATTTTCCATTTGTTTAGGAACACCATCTCCCTGAACAAAGTTATCTATATTTAGAGAAGCATGTCTCATTGATGTGCTGCATCTACACTGGGGTTAAATTGGCATTGCTGTATCATAAGAAGATAAGAATGGCCATACTGGGTCAGACCAAAGGTCCATCTAGCCCAATATTCTGTCTTTTGACAGTGGCCAATGACAGGTGCCCTGGAGAAAATGACCAGAACAGGTAATCATCAACTGATCCATTCCCATTCCCAGCTTCTGGAAAACTGAGGCTAGGGACACTGTCACTGCCCATCCTGGCTAATAGCTATTGATGGACTCATCCTCCATGAACTTATCTATTTCTTTTTTGAATCCTGTTATTGTCTTGGCCTTCACAACATTCTCCGGCAAAGAGTTCCACAGGTTGACAGTGTAGTGTGTGAAGAAATACTTCCTTTTATTTGTTTTAAACTTGCTGCCTATTTTTTTCACACCCCTGATCAACATAGCTATGTTGACTTAACTTTTTAAGTGTAATCCATGCCTTAGCCTCACACTAGCTGCCTTTTGGGTATGGTCTCCTTAAGTGGAAGCATTTTTCCAAATGAAGAACTTTCTAATTTGTCAATTATGTTTTCTACAGCCCCAATTAAAAATTAAACAGGACCATTTATGAGCAAGATATATTATTCAATTGGGTATTTTCTACTGAATTAAAAATCCATTAAATATTTAAATGGAAAATGAGCAATTTTACACGTGCATTAGATTTCTCTTGTGTTGTGTATCAGCATGCTGGCACATCACATGGTCTGTGATGTCTTAATTACAACATCCAGCTACAAATTTTAAGCTTCAGGGAAATCTGTGAGATGTAAATGCAAAATTTCATTTAGCTAAACTGTCAGCAGGGACAATACATAAAAGTGCAAGAATGTGCACTTAGTGAAATTATACGATACAGCTGCTCTAGTTAAAGTTCTGCTGGGATCTCCCTGTACACTGTAAATACTGGTTGGGAGGGCTTAATATTGAAGATAATTTAAGCTGCAGTGAGCTAAAACTCAGTATCCCAATTGCTAGCATCAATTAATACTTTTTTACATTGAAGATCCTGGGTCACCAACCGTAAACTACTGGCTACATGAACTCTCCTTGGGTTCAAGGAGTGTAATTTGCTCCCACTTTCACCCTTGGGAGAGCTGCAGCTGAAGTGGATTTTCACTGTTGCCTACACACAGCAGTTCCACCAGAAGAGAATAGTTTTTAATGCTGGCTAGGACTCCAGAACAAATGTTCTTGTGGGACCTCCATGGGAGACGTGCTGAATCATAATGCTGTCCCCTCCTGGGACAGCCCTACACAGAACCCACAACAAACACAGGGTTTGGGCTGAAAGCCACACCTGCAGAAGCACAAGAAACAGAAGAATGATTGTTAGTGTACTCACAGAATCCAATCATGATAGTAAAATACACCTCTTGCTCACTGTCTCTTGGCAAGCACATAGCTCGACATATTCTGTAAATATGAGTTTGGCTGGGGAGTGGGATGTATGTGCTCAAGATGAGGCAAAAGGTCTTGGTGTTTTTTTAAGGGGATCGCTACAAGTGACTAGGGACAACAATGTAAATTCTGCCACCATTTTCCACGGGGTCACTTAAGCCTCTATCTCACTCCTGAGGGTAAGCAAGGATGCAAGGGTGCATCTCCTGCATGCCTGCATCTTCAGAGCTGGTCTCTGTGCTGCTTGCCTATGTGCCAGTTTGAACAAGTGATTGCCAATTAGCATGGGGAAAATTTCCTACAATAGGGGAAGGAACAAAGTAGGTCTGCCAAAGAACCTTCGACAGAGGATTGGAGAGTTCCCCCAGGAAAGCTTCCTAGAGATCTCTCTGGAGGATTCCCGTGAAATCTCGGTGTGCGTTAACACACTGTTCCACAGAGTCCCCACTGTGTAGCTGCATCAGAGGGAATATGAAGCAAATGCAAACACAGCTAGTCTTGTACATTACTATCCCTCAAACCATTCTAACGTATAGCAAAGCAAAGGACAGCTCTACCTCATGTAATCAAGCAGTATCAAATCAAAATGAGCACTTATTAGAGCTCCTGTCTCTTGCATTATGTGCACCAGAGAAAGAGAGCTTAGCATGACCCCTCTAGGATTGAGAAGAGGTCCTGGCTTGTCACACTTTTGGACAACCCTGTTGCCTGTCCCATCTTATTGTCCAACTCCACTTTCTCATCCACCACTTCACCCTCAGGGTCAAGTCTGCTGGCCTCTGTCTCCAGCTCTCCCGAAGTATTCATGGGGCTCTTGGTGGTAGAGGTGGGGTCACCACAGAGGACAGCGTTCAGCTCTTTATAGAAGTGGCAGGTCTTCAGTGCAGCACCAGAGCAATGGTTTGATTCCCTTGCCTTCTGGTATGCTTGCTCAGCTTCTTTATCTTCACATGGCACTGATTCATGTCCCACTCACATGCCATGAGAAATCTCGCCGTAGGTATCAAAGTGCCTATGACTGGAGTGGTGCTGGGACTATACAGCCTCTCTCCCAACAGACTCAGCAGATCCAACAACTGTGGTGTGCTCCAAGCAGGAGAACATTTTCTGCATGAGGTTATAACAGGTAAGCTCTTTTGAGGAAAAACTTGGGGGGATATTTACATTCTGTTTTCAAGGTAACAATGGGTGATTGTTTGCTAGTGAATGATAGCCTCCCGCCACATTTGTATTATCATTGTCTGTAAAGCAAAAGTAGCCAAAGTGATCAGCATGTTCAGACAACATGTCACACAGGTATTTTGAGTCTGGTACATTTTAATTTATCTCATAATGTATTTGGTATGGTGTTCACTGGAATTACTACATTGTCTGTCATACTACGTTTGGCATTGGACTGCTTCAATATATTTAACAAATTCTTCCATTTGTAATAACCACATATAAAATATCTTCATCGAATAAAAAAAATCCATATGCATATCTTCATGAAATACAGTATGTACATTACGGTCCTTCAGTTTTAAGGAAAGTCAAAATTTGGGCTTAAACATATTTACAGGGTTCATTTAACTTCTGCAATAAAAATATTCACTTCAATAGTACCTGCATTTTTTCCCTTTGTTATCTATTTAGTAAACATGTTCCTCATATTAGGTATATGCAGTTTCAAGGTTTAACCATGATTTAACATTATATGTTATGGATTCAAATCGTAAATTAGAATGAATATCGTCAAGAAGTTTCCAATATTAAAAGGACTTGTTATCTAATGATTCTAGCAGCCAAATTTTCAAAAGAGTTTGCTAATTTGGGGGGACCTGCTCTTGACAAATTAAGCCTGATTTCAGAGGAGCTGAACACTTTGAGCTCCCACTGGAGTGGGAAGCACTAAACATCTCTGAAAATCTGGCTCAAAGTGTTTTGAGTTGGACACTCAAAATCAAAGTCTAATTTTGGCCTAATTATATAGGCTGGGACTTTCAGAGGGCATAAAGGAGCTATGTGTCTAACTCCCATTGACTTCCAATGGAAGACAAAACCTTAACTGCTTTAAGTTAACTGGCCAATGTAAAGAGCAGGCCGTAAAGCCTGAGACAAATAGACAAAGGCATCTCAGTGTTTGCAGTACTCCCTATCCTCACAATAGGGAATGCAGCAGATAAAGATATCATGCTTTTTAATTATCTAAGGCAAGTGATTAAGGTTACGGGTGGCCATGGTGAGTGCTATAGTTTTACCCACCATTAGCCACTGTGGTTTCATGCATAATTATAATGACACTGTTCTGGCACCTCTGAAAAACTCTTTTTCTTTCTCCTTCCTGAGAGTGGCCCTTTAAAGTTTCTAAACCCTGAGTTCATTGAGTCTGAGGCCTTCAGAACATAGTTTAACCCACACTCTCCACTACTAGCTGAGCTGGTAAGGCTAAGAAGTTTCACAGAATCACAGAATTTTATGGATCAAAGTAGATGTACTCTAGGAACACTGACCTTTGTAACAACTTGGATTGCACTCCAGAAAAGACAGAAGCCTCATTCCCACCATGTACTTATAGTTTATACCCCTTCCAAAATAATTATGATTTGACCAACAAAATTAGCTTTCAGCCATACAGACTAATACAACTACTACTCTCAAACCTATCACCATGCAAGGCACTGAATTTAGTCGTATGAAGTGGAAATCTATCAACTTCATGAAAAAAACTTGTGATGCATCTGATGAAGTGGGCTATAGCCCACAACAGTTTATGCCCAAATAAATTTGTTAGTCTCTAAGGTGCCACAAGTACTCGTTCTTTTTTTCAGTTAAACACTAAAAAACATAATCTGTAACAAATTTCCTGGGCAATGACTTCTTTTTAAACCTCTAGTATAAAAGGGAGAGATGGAGATGTTTAGATTCTGATAGTTTCTACAAAAAGACATGCTCCACAAAGTTTCATTTAAAAGCTATTACTGTGAAACAATGGTTTTCTTTTTGTTAGAAATGGGCCCAGATAAACCCCTTTTATTTAAACAAATTATTTATTGTTATTATTAATTATTAACTTAGAAGACATTCATATCCAGATGCAAGAGCTTTCAAGAACTCAGCGAGGTTAGCATCTAGAGTTTGGTTTGGTAATTCCCAGATGTAAGATGTAATGAACAAAAATGAATTTTGTTCATTTCTGGAACAAAATGATCCAGATGCAAACTCCTCTAAAATTTGGGAGTATTCAGAGCTGCTGGTGTCGTTCACAACATTATAGAAATTGGGAAGCTCAGAAGATAGAAATGGATCAGAACTTCTCCAAGGTTCAGGTGGATTTGGACTGGGGGTTTTGTTTCGGACCTCAACAATAGCTTTTCAATAAAACTTGGTGAAAGGTGTTCTTTTCTTAATGCAGTAACTCCCATTGGAATGCAGCTTCCTGGAAGGATAGCTCAGTATCGGTTTGTTGAAAACATAGTGGGATGAGTGGTAAGGAAGCAGCTCATGTGATGTTACAGCAAACCTCCACAAGGAAACATATTCAAAATAAATTACTTCCAGGGCTTTGAATTTTATTTTCAAATTGAGCAAAAAGGCTTTTTTTTTCTATTTGGGAACATTTTCTTTTTAAAAATAAATGGATTTTGATTTTGGGTGGTTTTAGACCAGGCCTTATATACTGCCTTCTCTTCCATTTTGTTTAATTATACTTTTGCATATTTAGGAAAGGAAGGCTACAGAAAATGTAATAAGAGGTTAAGATATGAGAGTTTAGATTTACAGAGCCAACAGTTTTAATCATTAGTGGATGATCTACTCAAGCCTTAGCTGATATATTTGGAAAGAAGGAAATTGCACATTGAGTAATCTAAGATTAATTTTTCTCCGGAGTGGGGTAAAATAAATAAATACATTTTCTCAAATGAAATTTTTTTGTCAATCATAGATGTTAGGGGTTAGCCAACTGCAGTTTTTCATTAAAGAACTGGAATAATTTCATTTCTTGATCTGTTCTAAAAATGTGAACTTAGCTTGAAAATTTAAGGGAGGATATATATGGCTTAAAGTGGATTGTTCAATTTTTGGTTCAATTGTTTAAATGTTTAGGTTAACTCCTCCTTTCTTCCTCTCTGGGCTCAATCAAAAGTTTCTCCCCAAGTTTTCTAATGAGTTCTGCCAGGTCTTCTGTGTTGTGAGATTTTTCCTCAAGAAGTTCATAACGGAGACTTGAAATGTCCTGTTTAATTTCTTTCAATTCACCTAGTAGAGAGAAGATGAAAAGTCATGAAGCAAAAGAAAAGGAAAGTGTAACCAAGGTTGTTACGATTAACCATAATTTAGTGCCAGACCATCCCATGCATACGTTTCCTCTGCCCAACCAGAAAGGTAGGTGTATAGTATAGCTGCCTCCATGGCCCTGTGCCTCTTCCTGAGGCTTTAGAGGGAGCTCTCTCTGGCGTCAGGATCCACATGAGGAGATGTGACTGGGAGTAAGGGTGTCTTGGATGAGGAGTAAGGGAGTTGTAGGCGGCACATCATAACCCCAAAGAAAGAATCTGCTCCATGTATATGAATCCTGCCCTCCATGTAAAGGAATCGCTCTTAACTGAGGGCTCTGAAGGTAGCAGTGGCCAAGGAGCATGGTGGATTGGTGCTAGGAATGCCAGGGAGTGGTCTCAGGGATCACAGAGGCATCTGAAGCCGATTTCCTCCCACAGATTCCCTCGATTCTGCTTAATTTCTGGGCAGAACAGCAGCAAACCCATAGAATGATTGCAGGACCTCCACGATGAAAGCTTATAGAGTTTTTCTCTCTCCCGAGGCAACTCCTTGGGAAGGGTTGTCCTGTTGCCAGAAAGGGTGGCCCAGTCTTTGGATTTTAACTCAATTTAGAATAAATATTATGTATTAAGATTCAAATAAATCTGAATTAACAATCACATTTAAAACTACCTTCACTAAATAAGGACACTCCACCAGAGAAGCAGATCATGTCATGGAACTGGCCACCCAAATACCCCGGAACAACCTGCTTTAATACAACTCCCCCTCAAAACACTGACAACACACCCCAAGATGTCAACTTGGCTTGTGCCCCACACTAGACCCAAATGGGGTATCATAAAATAATTACAACCCATACTTTCTTGGCACCCAGCCTTGAAATAAATCTTTTGTGAACTCCTTCTTCTAGCCTTCAAACAACCCCCCAACTTTGCCAAGCTCACCATCAGAAGCAAACTCCTCACATACTAGGACACACATTCAAAATGGCACCAGATTCTGCCAGAACAACAGATGCCAAACGTGCAGACATATAACCATTGTTATGACGACCAATAATGCCCATGACACAACTTTCAAGATCCATGGGCTCTACACATGCCCATCACAACATGTCATTTAGCTCATTCAGTGCATCAAATATACCCAAAACAACTATGTGAGTAAAACAAGACAATCACTAAGCTGTCAAATGAGCTAACACAGAAAAAAATGATAAAAGACAAAAATACCCTGTCACCCATGGTTGAACGCTGTTCACAGAACAATCACTGATTTCTCAGTCCTTATCTCAAAGGAAACTTACACAACACTTTCAAAAGATAAGCCTGGAAACTTAAATTCATAACTCTGTTGGATACCAAAATCCATGGATGTAACAGAGACACTAGTTTTATGGCTCATTACAACAATTTGTAACTCATCCTCCTGCCTTCTGATCCTTAATTGCCTACTTCTTTTTAAGTAGTCCTACAACATATGTGAACTTCTTATACTTAATCTGTCCCATTTTGCAGTAATCTTACAGATTCTGATTACCTTCTCTAGACATGAGGAAGAGCTTTGAAAAGCTGACAAGCTTGTACCTTTTACCAACAGAAGTGGATCCAATAAAAGATATTACCTCACCCATTACCTTGTCTATGTTATAGCCAGGAAGTCAATCTCTGGTGTAGGAAGCAGAGGTCCAAGAAATGTGTCTTTTTCTTAACTTCAGTCTCTCACATTAATGTTACACTTTTTTATTGAGTAATAATTTACTATTAGTTCTGATATATTTTTGTTTTGCCATGTATCCAAGGACTTTAAGATATGATTGTCCCAAAAAATTGGGAAATGCTCTTCCAACAAGTTAACAATCTTTTTTGAGTTGCTTCTTTTTATTCCGTGATTAATTTTAAAACTGTGATCAAAATACTACACTCACCTTCATTGACTTCATCACTCTCCTTGTCTGCCTGAGCTTTCAGTACATATCTTTTAATGAGACGCTTCATTATCTTCTAGGGTGAGGAAAGAGAAAAGAGTCAGAATTTTCAACTTGCTTGTTTGCATTGATTCCGAAATTCCAAGGCACATGCTCAGTCAACATTTTGCTGCTGTATATCTAGTGTTGCATTTAATCCATGGCCTTTGCCAGGATTAAAGGCCTATTATATATAAAAGAAACATGACAGTCTCTGCTTTCATCTAGACTATTAATCTGAAAATTAATTTTCCAGTATATGTATATATGCACGATGACAAAAGTGGACACAACTTACTAATTATTAAATTTTATTTGCAATTTAGAAATGATGCAGCAAAACTAGACTCTATGGGCTGATTTACACCAGCTGAGGATCTGATCCTTAATCGGTGCTAATTACTAAATAACTTTGCAATAAATGTATTGTTTCCATATAATTTTACATTACACAATATTATATATGCTTCCAAACTCAAGACTGAGAGAATTCCCTGAAGCACTTGGTTCTAACATTTAATGTGGTGTGACTATGTCCCATGCTAATCCAATTTGACTTTCGTATTTCTCTAGTACAGGGGTGGGCAAACTACGGGCCACATCCGGCCCGCGAGCCCGTCCCCTCTGGTTCCTGGTCGGGGAGGCTGCCCCTGGCCCCTCCCCCGGAGCCGTGCCGCCCTGGCACTGCTTCTGGGCCAGGGCCGCATGCTCCCTCCTCCCCCGGAGCCGCGCGCACGGGCAGCGCTCCAGGCCGGGGCAGCGCGCTCGCCCCCCTCCCCCAGAGCCCTCGCGGGCAGAGCTCTGGGGGCCGGGGCTGCACACTCTCTCCCCTCCCTCAGAACCACGCATACCGGTAGCGCTCTGGGAGTTGGGGTAGCGCATTTCCTCCTCTCCCCCGGAGCCCTTGTGGGCAGTGCTCCAGGTGCCGGGACTGCGCACTCTCCCCCCTCCGCCAGAGCAGCGCGCGCAGGCAGCGCTCTGGGGGTCGGGGCAGCGCACTGTCCTCCCTTCCCCAGAGCCCCGCCATGCAGGGAGCGCTCTGGGGGCTGGGGCTGTGCGCTTCCCCCTTCTCCATAGCCGCACCGATCAGCCATGGTAAGTGGGGGAGGTTCAGGGGTGGTGGCTGGGGGGGGGGATTCTGGAGGGGGCAGTAAGGGAGCAGGGTGAGTTGGATAAGGGTTGGGGTCGTGGGGTGGTGGTTAGAGAGCGGGAGGGTGGATAGGGGTCGGGGCACTCAGGGGACAGGGGAATTGGGTAAGGGGTGGGGTCCTGGGGATGGTTAAGGGTCTCTAGAAGGGGCCTCTAGAAGGGGCATTCAGGTGACAAGGTCAGAGGGGTGGATGGTTTGGGGATTCTGAGGGGGCAGTCAGGGGGCGGGAAGTGGGAGGGGGCCGGTTAGGGGCGGGGCCTTCCCTACCCGGCCCTCCATATAATTTTGCAATCTGGATGCGGCCCTTGGGCCAAAAAGTTTGCCCACCCCTGCTCTAGTAGCTAGATCATGTATAGTGGTTTATGAGTCTGCTGTTGCATCAATTCTAACACATCTAGTGTTTTAGTTTGGGAAGTAGGGGCTCATGTTTTAAATCCAAAATACCAGATTCAGTCCCCACAGATGATTAGATCAGCAGCATCATTACATAATCAGGTTTGCAATGTAGATCACACTATGGTATATTTTAAGAATCCAAAAAAAAAAATTCCAAATATAAAGCCACACAACCAAATGCTTATGGAGTAACTTCTCAATCATAATAGCTATCAGCCCATCATAATTTGATTGACCATGCCAAAAGCCACAGCATTCTGGACATTGCAGGGTGATGCCACATTGCTTCAAAGAGAGCAGCACCAGGCTTCCTGTCTGAGGGTACATCAATACTACCCACCGGATCAGTGGGTAGTGTTGTATCGGTGATTGATTTATCACGTCTTATCGTCTCATCTCATCCCCCGCCTCAGTGTAGCCCAGGCCTCTGAGATGAAAGAGATCCTGAGTAGTCAATCTCCATACTTGCTACTATACCCTTTTGTGGGATCTAGGCTATGTCTATGTCACACACCACTGGCATCATTGTGTAGTAGAACGTGGAGCTACATGTTACAGTGAAAAGCAAGCTGCGTTCACTCTGAGTGAACTGATGTGTAGCTATGTAGAGCTACACATGTCAGTGAAAGGCTCTAGCAGGGGAAGGCAGCTGAGAAAGTCTGAGCCTTTCCCCCCTGCAGAGCCTTTCCCCACCTCATGGAAAAGTACCATAGCAAGGACGTGCCCAATCCATTCCTCCCTGCTCGACCCTTTCCCTATTGCTGGAACCTTTCCCCTCCACAGGAAAAGACTCCCTCAGCAGGAAGCACAGGGACACTACACTTCTAAAATAGCAGTATGGACAGGGAGCTTGCATGAGTAGAGAGCAAACTTGCATATATATACCCACACCTGTCAGAAAAATGCCTTTACTCACCTAAGGCAGGCCTCATCAACTACACTGGTATGGGAGGATTATGCAGGTATGTACTCTAATATTGCCAAAAGAAGAGTGCAGTGTGGACAGACCTCTGCTCACATGGCCAGCCAGTTCTACTTGTTCCTTACCCATCTCTTTGTGGCACTATATGAAGGGAGCTGTCCTGTGCTTCTCCAAGTACAGGAGCTTGCGTGATTTCTGGAGCTTCTGGCTAAGACTCCTTACATGCTCCCTCCCTCCTGTGCACTCTCAAAGGCAGACTGGGGCCTCATGAGAAGCAAAGAATACATACAATGTACCATAATAATACGGAACTGCAGGAACCAAGCTTACAGTGATTTGTAATTCTTGAGGGATAAGAAAGAGGAAATATAATACAGAAAGGTAATTTGCGTTACCTTTTGACCTGGAACTTTTTCCAAAAAGAAGAGTTACTCCTGATTTGCACTGTGTAATTGAGATGTCAGCCTTTTCCTTTGATTAAAATTGTTCTCCATGTTAGCCTTTTGCAATATTCCACTCAGAAATGTAGCATTTAGGAAGCATTCTACCATAATCATACAGCCAATGCAATTATTCTGGATTTATGTCCAGTAGATTTACTTCGGATTCACACTATAACTAATATCACAATTTGTCTTTAAATCATTAATCTGACAAGTCTTACTCCTTTTCTAATACAAATTGTTTTAAACTGCCTTTTACCTGGTATTGTCGTGGAGGATTACTTAAGCTATTTAAATGGAGATCATCTGAACTTCTTATGCTTGATTGCTTACTTTGTCCAAGCTGAAATAAAAATATTTGATCAGTATCAGCAATAAATGTAAGGTTATTTGGTTATATTTTCTTTTGTACAAACATTCTGCACCAGAACATTAACTTTTAGACTTAATGGTAGAGGTAAGGGTTAAATTTCAGGAGTGAAATCCTGGCTCTATTGACGTCAGTGACAACACTCCCGTTATGTTCAACTGAGACCACACCAGTTCACTTTAATTCTTCCAGTTCTCACTTCAAAAAAATGACTCTATTTAGAAAAGCACTTAAGTACGTGCTTCAACTGAATGTAAAAACAATGAGGAATCTGGTAGCACCTTAAAGACCAGCAGATTTATTTGAGCATAAGCTGTCATGGGTAAAAAACCCATCTTCTTCGGATGCAGAGAGTGAAAACAGAAACAGGCATAAATATACTGGCACATGAAGAGAAGTGGAGAACCAGTGCTGACAAGGCCAATTCAGTCAAAATGGATGTGGTCCACTCCCAATAATCGTTGAGGAGGTGTCAATACCAAGAGAGGGAAAATTGCTTTTGTAGTGAGCCAGCCACTCCCAGTCCCTATTCAAGCTCAAATTAATGGTGTTAAGTTTGCAAATGAATTATAGCTCTGCAGTTTCTCTTTGAAGTCTGTTTTTGAAGAGTTTTTTTTATTGAAGGATGACTACTTTTAAATCTGTTCTTGAATGTCCAGGGAGATTAAAGTGGTCTCCTACTGCCTTTTGTATGTTACCATTCCTGGTGTCTGATTTGTGTCCATTTATTCTTTTCTTTCAGTTCGGCCAATGTACATGGCAGAAGGACATTGCTGGTACAGCATGGCCAGCAATAATGTGATATATACCGTCATGTACCAGCAATGCCCCTCTGCCACGTGCATTGTCCAAACTTTGTGACTCTCAGGATCATAATGCTAAACTTTTAGACTCCTTGAAAACTGGAATCCACAAAGGCTGAGTTTAGAGCCCAGGCTCCCTATACAATGCATGGAGAGAGATACATGCCTGAGAATGGGATCCACAAAAGCCAGCACACCCAGCAGCTCCCTGACCAAGCTAGCAAATAGCAGATACTGATGCAATGAGTGTGTCCTAAACCCCACTCTTCTCATGGAGTTAGGTGCCTATCTTTTCTTGGGAACCCACATCTTGGAACCTCACTCCTTACACACCTGGCTAAACCTACACAAAATCTCTGAGGGAGCAGCTTCCTTATAGCCTTTAACCCAGTGGTTAGGGCACTCATCCAGTATGTAGGAGACCCCAGTTTAAGTCCCCACTGTGTCTTAACCACTAGACTCTGGGATATTTTGATGAGGGGGCCTGTCAATCTCACTTCTTGAAGGACACACCCATTGCATTAGCATCTGCAATTGGCTAGATTAGACAGGGAGCTGCCAGGCTTGCTGGCTTTTGTGGATCCCATTCTCAGGCACTTTGTATTAAAATAATTCAAATTAATTCAGTCCCTGAAAGTGTGAGAATGACTCAATATTCCAGTGATTGGGGCACTCAAGTGGGAGATAAGGAAAGCCTGTTCAAATGCTGTCCCTTGTCAGATCGGGAGGAGAGAAACTGAACTCAGCTGGGATGGTCTTTCCCATCCCAGGTTAGAACACCAATCACTGGGCTAAAGGTTATAAAGGAGCCTGGCGGTTTTGTATGGAGATAAGCATACTCAGTGCACATCTGCCAGATTGGGCCCTGCAGGCAGGGCAACACTTACATTTACCTGGTTCAAGGATCACACTTGGGCTTAGGTGTGAGATAGGCATGCCCAACAGCAGAAACATAGGTGGCTAGGGGACTTTTACAGCAGAAATTTAGGCACCAGGTTAATTTAGCTGCTTAGAAGGCTAGACAGCAGATAAGCAGGGGTTTGGTGGATCATAGTAGCATCTAAACCTGAAGTTTAGGCACCAAAGTCCCTTAAGGGATGTGGTCAAAGTACTTTCCTGAACCAAGGTCCCAATGAGTAGGTAACAAACCAAATTAGCAAAGCCTCCAAAAGACACCCAACCTCAACAAAAAGGAACACCAAAGAGAGCTGATAGAATAGATTCTCTTAAGCTCTGGGAAACTCTGCACCCTCATTCAGGTTAGGTATGTAATGGAGTTCAAGAGCCTGATTCTCCTCTTAAATACTGCAGTTTTACATTTGTGTAACTCCACTGATGTCAGGCCTTATATGCCGCTAGCTTGTGTTTTGCAGCCACTTTGTACAGGTGGAAAGGTTACACCAGGAGTAAGAAAGTGAAGAACTAGGTTCCCTTGGGTTACACTGGGAGCGTGTTCCTCCCGTCACTTTCATCAGTGTCTTAGTGTAAGATGATTAACCAATGCAAGTCAGAAGCCCATGGATGTCCTGATTTGACAGTATATTTCTGAACAGCATTTTTGTTAAACACTGGAGTGAACAGACATTATTCAAAACTGGAGGACAAATTACTGGCAGCTAAATTATCTAGGATGCATTATTGGTTAATGTTTTTAAGGACCAAAAACACAATCTTGTTATGAAATGATGAATTCAATAGTGTGGCTGAATGATTAGATTGTAATAGGGATGATTTGGGAACAGTCAGAATCATGTATTACTATTGATTGAGGCAAATCAACCAGCTCTCTGAACTGTAGTGCAAGAAATAAGGAATCTGAAACATAAACTATGATTGACATAGATGAGGACCTAAAGAGGTCAGCATTACAAAGTCAGAATCTTTTATAGTTTTATCTGACATACAAAAAATATTTCCTCTTCAAAATATAGGTTCGTGGCCGCAGTAGCTCAGATGCTATTGTGTATTAAACTGTGGATACATGTTGTATTTTTAGTGGGGATTTTGGTACCAGGCATTCTTGCGCTTTAATGAGTTGAATGCTTAGCTATAAATGAACTGGAAAGCCTTGAAACCTGACAGACAATATATGGGGGTATAACAGGAAATAAGCTATCCCTGAATTGCAAGAGGAGCTAAGGACTAATGTGTAGTAAATTTTGAGCTTGTGTCTGATATTAGAATATGAAGTCTGAGTAGAGGCCTTTATTAAGGCTAGATTCTGATTTCACTTATAAGAATGTAAGCCAGGAGTAAAACCCAAGAAGTCAGTGTAATACAGGAGTAAACTTGTGCAAGTGAGATCAGAATCAAGCCCTTAATCTACAATGAGGACAACACTTAAAATGTTCAATTTTTAGCGCTCCCTTCAGAACTTCCTAATTGGAAGTTAGCCTTTTGTTTTAGATTTTCTAATATGGCTTGTTTTCTAGAAATCAAAATCAAACTTTACTTTCACATCCACTGTAAATCCAAAATAATGCCACTAAAATAATTGATTTGCCCTGCAGTAAATAAAGCTGAATTTTCCTGTACGTCTTCCTGCATCAAAATATTTCTTAGTCTAACTTTGCTTGTGTGTATCTGTGAGATATACTTTTTTAAACAGGTGCATTATACCAGCAACATTTTTTATGTAAGCGATTTTGTGGTCTTGTTAAAATATAACTATTGGGTGATAATACACAAATATCTGTTGGAGGCCTAAAAGAAAGAAGCATTGTTATAAATTTAAAGTTATTATAATTTAAAGAAGAAATAGTAGACATAATTGGATAACATTGCACTAGAAGTTTATGGTGAACATGAGGGAAAAGTTCAAACAGTAATCTCATTTAGTCTATGCAATAATTTATCCAGTGAAGTGGTGAGATCCTGGACTAGCCAAAGCCCTTGAAAGTGAGCTGGCTGGCTGAATAGGATGATGAAATAATTATTTTGTGTTCTTAATTTCTATGACTGTGAAACACCCATCATGGTGTATCTCATAGTTCACTCCCACTCTTCCTTGTTGTACATTTGCTAATGCTGATGACAAGTGAAACTCTCAACACAATTTTGGCTGGTTGGGAAGCTTTTGGTTAAATGGCTTTTCAGAAGAACTGAAACCACTGCTGGGTACATATTGGTTTTGATAAAACTGTAATTGGGAAGGTTACTTGGGTTTAAGATAGAATTTCTATTCAAAACCAGGGAGAAAAATAAAATAGTGTAGTAACTTAAATTTGGCCTTCATATGTTGTACATGACTGCCCTAACTACCAGGCCATTGGCTATTCTCAGGTAGGGTTCTCTCTTTCTTAACCTATGCTGGCAGAGCTGTTCCAATTTGTATAAATAATTAAATATTCATTGGAGCAAGGACTAGTACCTAGGTCCCTGCTGAGTGACATAACCAATGGCATAACTCAATTCTAAATTGAGTTCACTCCCTTCATTGATGTTTTGCAAATAATTTGAAAGGTCCCAGGTTCATCCCAATATATAATGGGAACAGTCTGAGGAAAACTGTTTCCTACCCAGTTCTACTCGTGATAATGAAGAAAACTAAAATTTAGTAAATAAGTAGGTCAGAGCAGGGAAATTGGGTCCACGTCTTTCTACCTCACAGGTTTTATATGATTCATATTATGCATCTGCATCTGTAATGGCCTTTGAAGGTCTATTTAGTTGAGAAATTAAATAAAAAAATGTTGAGCTAAAACAAGATACTGATTGCTTTTTGTTGGTATCTCTTGTCATTATTTGTAATTATAAACTGCCATAATGTGTTATTATTATAGTAATACTTGAAGGGCTTTTAAAGACAATTCTAAATTAGAAATTAAAGTCATCTTCAACTATGCAGTATCTCTAAAGCTGTATTAGAACCTGTTTCTGAAAATTGCTTCCTGACCCTATTTTGAAACATGAACAAGACAGAAGTACAATTCTGTTCCCACTGAAGTCAAAAAGGCGGTTGGAGATCGACTTCAGCGTAAGCAACCTTAGGTACTTGTTAGCACAAAATATTTTTTTTTGACAGTCACTGCATGTTAATGGCTCTATTGTGCATGAGTTGCCATTTTTTGCCATAAAGCCTTCATTGTTGACTCCTGTGACACAGGCATCGACTTTTGTTTTATCTGTTGGGCTTTCTCTCTGCCCCAGGCAAGCAGTGGGGGCAGAGCCTTGGGGCAGAGTGGGGACAGGGCCATGGTCTGTGAGCTAGGGCCCACAAAACATTAATCTGGCTCTGCAGATGCTGAAAACCCCCTAATATTTTCAGTCGTTGCTTCAGCCCCAGAGCACCCGTGGAGTCAGTGCCTGTGTCCTGTACAATGTTCATAACATCTGATTAAGAAGAGTAGCAATGAATGACATACTGCACTACCTGTGTCTTATAATTAACACTTTACTTTGTCAACAGATGTAAAAATTGATACAATCTGCAACAGACTTTTTATTAACTGAGCCCAAAGTTGAAAGAACACAGAAAGCATGAAATGCATTTAATTTAGGCAGTTAAATCAAATGATATACAAAAGTTTGTAACTTTGTTAAATCAACCTGTAGCAGCAATAAAGGTGGGATATATAATTTATTGCATAACTGTGTAAGACCACTTGGGGGCAGGGAATACCAGGATTACAACTGCATTTCCCTCTCATAACAGGTTTGGAAGCTCTCTCTTTGAGCTTCATGGCTGCAGAATTTTCTCTCCCGAAAATTACTCAGAAAGTAAATTAAGTTTGCCAGAAAAATGACAAACCTAAGCACTAAGATTTATCGACTGTGTAATCAAAGCCAGCACATAAGTACTTAGCGAAAGTGCAAAAGGAGTCCCTTCACATCTGACAAAATGACTACACTTCAGTTCAGCAAAAAAACTTAGAGATGTGCTTAAATTTAAAAACATGCTTAAGTGTTTTGCTGAATCAGAGCCTACAACTGTATGCCATGCACATTATGTGGCAATGTAAGCCATACAGCATTTCTCTTATCCAAAGATAAACAGAAGGATAAGTGACAGATGATCACTATGGAAGTGTGGCATAAACGAAGAGGTGGAGTGGTCCAGAACTTTGGTTACTTAGGACATGTTTACACAGCAAAGAAAAACCTGCTGCAGTCCCATGCCAGTTGACTCAGGCTTACGGATCTAAGGCTGTGGGGTTGTTTCATTCATGTATGGACTTCTGGAGACAAGCTGGAGCCTGAGCTCTGGAACCCTCCTATCTTGCAGGGTCCTAGAATCCGGGCTCCAGCCTGAGCCGGAAGTCCACACAGCAATGAAACAGCATGGCATGGGGCAACTGTGGGTTTTCCTTTGCTGTATAGACATAGCCTTAGTGTTGCATGTCCATATTGTTAAATATCATTCTGTATCATTTAAAATCAATCAAGACTTTTTAAATAAACCTTGCCTATTGTGGTAGCAGTGTTGTATTGTACTTGATTAGTGCCATAGAGTCACATTTTCAAAAGAGGCTGTTGATGTTGGGTTTGCCAGTTTCTTGCTGTCCAACTTGAGACAACTTGAACCTGATTTTCAGAGGTGCTGAGAATCAGCAGTTCCTATGCACTTCATTGGGGTTTGGAATTGCAGCACATCTCAAAAGCATGACCAAGTTGCTCAGTTTGGACATCAAAATCAGAAGGCACCTTTCATCATTGTATAGAACCTATAATAGAATACAAAAATTACAAAATTATATTTTGTATTGTTAGAGTCAGCAAAAACATGCTAATATGATACAACAACAGTTCAATTTATTTTCCATGTAGTATACATCTATTAGTTGTTCCTTATTTCTTTTTGGAAAGGCCATATTCAAAGAGGACAACTCACTCAGGACACCTGCTGTAATCATTCTCTTGGCTTCATAAAGAAATTTGATTCTAAACTTAAAAGCAATGGATGCAATTTTTAAAAAATCTACTTCTCTGCATTTTTTGGTTCTTCACTTGTAAAATATCACCCCAGATCCAGCCTGAAAGGTTGCCATAAAGGGGAAAAAAGCCACAGAAGCTGTGGACCAAAAGGTTGAGGCTGGCTGCACACAGGGAGATCCTTTGGCAGTATTTGGAAAAGTTGATCATCTTCTCTTTCCAGGAGATGCAAAGATCTTGCTGCTTCAGTAAAATAGCACCAAGAATCAGGGGAAATGTGGGAATGGATCACATTGAACTATGGCCCTGGATTACAGCCTTTAGGGGCATCGTTTCCTGAGTAACTGTCACAGTGGAAAGAAGGAATACCCTGGAAGAGAACATGTGTCATGCCTTTCTTTCGAAATGTTAGGTGGGTCTCAAAAAACTTGTTTGTGGTGTGCTACTCTATGAGTTCCACTTAAACTACTTCCCCTATAAATACCAAAGGTCTGGCTTTGTCTCTAGCCTATGGTAAGATGAAGAGTCTTGGCACTACAGAATTTCCACATTTTTTTTCTATGTGGCCTACCTTTTTACTGCCATAGATCTGCTATTCCTTCTGTAGCAAGAGCAGAAAGGCTCTATCTATAGAAAACATAGGGAGTTTTGTGTCTGATCCTGCACAGGCATACACAGTTCAGTCAGCCCACTGAAACTACTCCTGTGAGTATGGACAGCTCAACTGGTTAACAGTTTACAAGGTCAGGACCCTTCCCATGCTCTTATTCCAAATTACAAAGCTTATTGACAGACAGACTATGGATGCCATTTTGAGGAAGAAATAAAAACAACGATAATGTATCATCCATACCTGGTCTAGATGGGGACAGAGAGGATTTATTATAAAGGCTACAAAGGGAAAGTGATAAATAATGTACCAGTCATGGTCATTCTAAACAAAGCCTTTGGAAACAAAAGTTGTTTATTTAAGAAGGAGGGAGAGGTGTCATGTGATGGATGCAGGCAGGGCCAATTCCAGATGACAGGTATCTCCAAAAGCAAAATTATGATTGGCTAGCAGTTTCAGACTCTGTGATGGAAACCCTGATGTGAGCTCAGAGGGTTTATGGCTTTTCAGTGGAAGAGGTTTTATTTATTTTGTTATTGAGAATCAAATGTTTACAGTTGTCTTAACGAGAGAGAAAGTACACTTATTTAGCATTTGATATTCTAGAACCATTCTGCAGTTAGTGGAAAACATTATTAATATTTTACATTTTAAGAGTCAAAGCTCGAAAAAAAACCTTCCAAACACGGGTTACATTCCACATGGCTATCTGTCAAAGATGCTATTTTAAGCTACACAAACAGGATTGGGGTTTTGGAGCCCTGTCCACAATGTCAAGGATATGATGATAGTTAGCATCTTTCCAGAAACGCCTGTTGGATCATGGTTCTAGTTTAAGGTCTGAACTCAGTTTGCTTGGCCAGTACAGATAGGGTGTAAGGATGAGATATGGAAGAAGTGACTTAGAAGTCACTGAAAGTAATTGGGACTGGTGCTTCCAGTTCCTTTACGTGCTGTTGAAAAGTGTATCTGAAGTTAAAAACAAAAATCTGTTGTTTTTTTGTTTCTTGCCATCAGCCCATTTTGAACATCACATGTACCTCCCTGCAATTCAATGCATTTCAGTGACACCCATCTCACGGAAGCAGAGAAGGAAGCTGTAAAACAGTTTGCACTAGTAACTTGACAAGAGGTTTGCAAGCTCATCAGAAACCATGCACAAGCAAAATGCAGCATCTTATCATGGGTATTATATATGCATTTAGGCCTTGTCTACACTACGAACTAATGTTGAATTTCTAGAGTTCGAATTAAGAAAGCCAATGGTATATATTAGATTGTGTGTGTCCCCAGTAAGCAGGCTAATTTGGCGGATCGTGTTCATAGTTCCACAGCTAGAGTCAACTCTCAGAGCGGCGCACTGTGGGTAGGTATCCCACAGTGCCCACAGTCCCCACGATCCCTTGGAATTCTGGGTAAAGCCGGCATTGCATGATGGGGACAAAAATAGTCTTGTAGGTTTTTGTTTGCACTTCCCATCACTCGACCCTCTCTCCATGCAACGTGTGGCAGACAGTCATTTTGTGCCTTTCAGGCCTGCAGACGCCATACTGCTTTTGGCAGACAGAGTGGTGGTCAGCCAGCCACCACTCCTGCTAGTACTCTGCTCTCCAGCTGCTATGAAGCCACCTCACAGGTCCTTTCATTGGTAGGCCGGAATTTCTATTCTCGTCACATCAGCATCTCTTGCTCTCCAGCTGCTATCCTACTGTACTCCGGAAAATCCTGAAACTATGTCACGTCTGATGGCCTCTGCATCTCCTGCCGAGTGGCATCTCTTCTCTTGTCTTTCTCCTTTCTTCCTTAGTCGAATGCTTCTGCTGCCAGCTCTGCCCTTTTCATTGGACTGCCCATGCAGATGCCATAGTAGTGTGGGCATGGAGCCCGCTCAGCACATCGCAGCAGTGGTGGGACTGCATAGTGCTGCAGGTCTGGGATGGATCCTAGTGGCTCAGAAACTTTCGCATGCGTAAAGGCACTTCTATGGAACTCTGTGATTTGCTTTCCCTTGTCCTGAACTGCCAGAATACCAAGATGCGATCAGCCCTCACAGTTTAAAAGCGAGTGGCGATAACCCTCTGGAAGTTGGCCACGCCAGACAGCTACCTGTCAGTCGGCAATCAGTTCAGAGTGGGTAAATCTACAGTGGGGGCTGCAGTGATGCAAGTGGCCAACGCAATCATTGAACTGATGCTGTCAAGGGTAGTGACTCTGGGAAAGGGCATCAGAAAAGCCTTGAAAACTAGTTTCATGGCAGGGCAGGCTACAGTGTGAGACTTCAGTTTGTTTCTACTTGTGCTATTTGTTTATGCATCCTGAAAACCCACCCGCTTGCTCAGGCTAATGTTTTAAACTTTCTCTTATTTCTACGTGTCCTTTTCCTTTCTCTTGCTCCCCTGCATTGAACTTTCAGCCAGCCGCCCTCCCACGTTCACTCATTGCTTGCTGAGCAATAATAAAGTCATTGGTGTTTGAAAACCACACATTCTTTATTAAGGAGTCACAGAAATGAGGGGATTGCTGAAAATGTAGCACTGGAAGGGGTGGGTGAGTGGGTAGGCAATGGGCGGGGTGGCCGGTGATGGGAGGACATGAACACACAAGTCACAACTTTGGGAGTGCCACCTTTCTGGTGCTTGGGCGGTCCTCTGGGGTGGAGCGGTAAGGTACCCAGACCCTGTCCCCCTCCTGCGTTCTTCGGCGTGCTGGTGATGAGGCTTGGGAACTTGGGGAGGAGGGGGGGGTGCAGTTACAGAGGGGCTGCAGTGGCGGTCTTTGCTCCAGCTGCCTTTTCTGCAGCTCCAACAGACGCCAGAGCATGTCGGTATGATCTGCCAGAAGACGAAGCAGTGCTTCCTGCCGTCTCTCGTCCCTCCATTGTTTGCGCTCGTCCCTCCATTGTTCCCTTTCATCCTTTCTCTGCTCCCGCTCGTCCCTTCTTTCCTCATGCTCAGTTACTGCTTTCTGGCAGTCCAGCATTGACTGTCTCCAAGCCCTAAGCTCTGCTCTCTCTGTGTGGGAGGACTGCGTGAGCTCCGTGAACATCTCATCCCGTGTGCGGTTTTTTTTTTTGCCGCCTTATCTGTGTAAGCCTGTGGGACGCAGATGAGGGGGAGACTGGAAACAGTTTTAGTTGTCAAACGAAAAAAAGGGAGAGTGGTATTTAAAAAAAAATAAGGAAGTTCTCTGTGATGAGAGTTGCATCCCACCCTCCAGCGCCTGGCTGGTATCGGGGAAGATCCCTGCTAGCCAGATGCTTACAGCACGGTGTCTGTGCCCCACTCTCCCATTGCGGTCAAAGAACGCATGGGCAAACAATCCCAGATGCTGCTGGCCATCCAGATTCAATCCTCCTCTGCAAAAAAAGCTCAGGGAGCTGCTGAGAGGATTTCTTTAAAGATACAGACACTCTTGCACCCCAAGTCCTCAGGGCACAGTAATCCTTAAAAAACCAATAGCTTGTCAAGTGGGCACTCCATTGACCAAGGGACAATCACCAGGGCTGCCTCAGATGCCTTCCCTGTCCGGGATACCTTCTTCGGAGGGTTGGGAGGTTACCAGCTACAGGGTGATGAACAGCTCCTGGCTTTCGGGGAGGTTGCCTGTTTCATAGACTCCACACCATCATAGTCCTCCTCCACCTCATCTTCCTCGTCCAGCAAATCCTCTGCTATGCTGACAATCACCTCATTGGTGGAGTCCACAGACACGGGTCGGGTAGTTGTGGCACACACCCTTAGAATGGCATGCAGCTCAGTATAGAAGCAGCATGTCTTGAGCTGTGACCCAGAGCATCAGTTGGCTTCTTTGGTTTTCTGATAGGCTTGTCCAGCTCCTTAATTTTAACATGGCACTGTTGTGCGTCCCTGCTGTGACCTCTCTTCCTCAGGCCCATGGAGACTTTAGCATATGTATCGGCATTTCTTTTTTTGGACTGCAGTTCTGCCAGCACGGATTCATCTCCCCATACGGCGATCAGATCCAGCAGCTCCCTTGCAGTCCGGGCTGGGGCTCTTTTTCGATTCTGGGACTGCATGGTCTCCTCTGCTGGTGGGCTTTGCATGGTGAGCTGTGCAGGAGATCTTGCCATGTTGGCCAAAGAGGAAGTGAGATTCAAAAGTTCCCGGGGCTCTTCCTGTCTAACTGTTCAGTGCATCCATGTTCAGAGCGCTGTCCAGAGCGGTCACACTGGAGAACTCTGGGATAGCTCCCGGAGGCCGGTAACGTCGAATTGCATTCTCACTAACGCTAGTTCGACCTGGAAACATAGATTTCAGCGCTACTCCCCTTGTTGGGCAGGGGTTCGAAAATCGATTTAAAGACCCTTTTAAGTTGACCTAAATGGCATCGTAGTGAGGATGGCAAAATGGAAGGATCGATTTAACGTGGATAAATTCAACTTTACAGCGTAGTGTAGACCAGGCCTTAGTTTAATTTCCTAAGTAACATGATATGAAATCTGAGTAATGATAGTTACTAGAGATGCACAGAAGGCATCTAAAATCAGTTAAGAGGCAAACAGTGACAAATTGATTTCAGTGGCAATATTGCTTATGGGAATCCATGATCATTTTTGTATCTATTGTGTATTTGTTGAGAAGCAGGTCACAACATAGCCCAATGCTGCTCCTGCAGTTCCTTTCCTTTTGTCCTAGGATTATGACCAGTTGTTCCTCATTACTGTTTAATGGAAAATCTTATCTTTTAATAGGAGGGTAGAGGAGAAAGGAGACAAAAAGGCAGGAGAGTAGAATGCACATGGAGGGAGGAAGAGAGATTACAGAGGCAGGAGAAGAGATACAACACGTAATGATATATGAAAAGGGGTCAAGAGAAATCACAGAGCAGAGACAAATATAAAGCCTTTCCTCAGGTGGAACAGCTCTCTCTGCCCCCACACCTCTGCTGGACTCTTCTTTTTGCTATTGAAGTGCTGTCCTCTACTGTCTGCTCACAGCAGGGCAAGTTGGTTGAAATTTGTTCCAGGAAAATTGCTTGTCATTTATCTAATAACATACTGACACATAAACCTTATTTCCTAGTCCCAGTCACATGAACTTGGTCAAGCCTGTAAAAGTTATTAACCCTGTCACTTGACTGCTAATTCCAGTGGTGGTTGTAACAATGGTAAACTTTAAACAAACAAATTTCTATGATATTTGCTTCTGCCACCATGACTACCTTGTGACTTTTCCTTAAAAACGATACAATAAACTCACTTTCCTACTCATTAGGAGGCACTGATGATCTGCTTTCTGGTCATTTGGTTTGGGAAGTTGTTCTATCCTTCTTCCCCAATTCCCCTTGAGTTGCAATAATCTCATAACACCAGTCTTCACACTTCCAATGCAGCCCAACATAGTGTGTTCTATCATTTGTTTCCATAAAGCAATGAGCATTTAACTTACACTGAGATACTGGCAATGTAAAGAATTAGCATACTGAGTATAAACACTGAGTAATCCTATTAGATAAAGCAGCAGATCAGCTCTGCTGCATTCTAGTGTCCTATCATCTAAATGCATCAGAGAACAGAATCAGAGGGGTAGCCGTGTTAGTCTGGATCTGCAAAAGCGACAAGAGTCTTGTAGCATCTTATAGACTAACAAGTTAGAAAACAGAGAACAGAAGACTTTTTAAATAAAAGCATAGCCACATAAAACAACAGGGGAAGAGATATACACTTGGAATGAGACCCACAGTGTTTCAAGGCATAATCTGAGAGGCACTGTCACCCAGCAAAATTCAGAGCCCAGAATCAGGCAGCCAGGCTCCCTATACAATGCTTCCTGACTCTGAGTAAGGCGCCTAAAAAAGGGACACACAGAAGCCAGCACTGTGAGTCGGGAGCTGTCTAAGCTAGCCATCAAGAAATGTTGAGGAGATTAGGCGCTCAAAAGGGACTTGGGTGCCTAAGTCTGAGTCAGGGAGAAGTGCCTATGTCTGCTCAGGATTCACAACCCTTTCCCACAAAAAACTGAGGAGAAGGAGCCTACTCTTATCCCTTAGTGGTCAAAGCACTCACCCAGAATGTGGAAGAACCAGGTTAAAATCTCTCCTCTGCCTCAGGGGAAGAAGGAACTTGACCCCATGTCTCCTACCTCGCGGGTGAATACCTTGATCTCTATGCTATGGGGTAGTTTAGGGTAGGGCTCCCTCGATCAAGCTGTTCCACTTTGAATGAAGTAATTAAATAGTCACTGGAGCAGAGACTGGACCCTCAGTCTCCCACTTCCTAGGTGAATCCCCTCACCACCAAGCTATAGAGGAATTCTCATACTCTCACGCTGGCAGAATGACTATTCAAGTATTTTAAATACTAGGGCTTAGGTGTGCACACGGTAACAAACAAGATTTAGCTGGCTTTGTGCATGCCCACTGATAGAAATGTAGGCATTTAAGAGACTTTATCTGTAGATGTGTAGGTGCCTAGGGACTTTAGGCACCTACAGGGTTAAGCAGCAGCTGAGGACGTAAATTTTGGACTCAGGTATCTAAAGCAATAGTTAGGCACCTAAATTCCTTTGTGGATCTAGCCCTTAGTGCCTAGAAGTAGACAGACAGATCCATATTAAGGAACCTAAAGAAGAACTTGATACTGCTCCTCCAGAAGCCAGTAGCTAAACTCTCATTGATTTCAGTGGGCACCCATTGCTCGTACTCAAGTTGACAGCAGAGAAAGGGTAAAATTATTATTAACATTTAAAATTCGTATATGGTATATAGTATTGGAAAGTTACCTTATTCATCTCTGCATCTTCCTGAAAACCTTTCTTATGGCATAGGAACACTTTAGAAATCCATTTTTTTATTCTGAGTAAGAGATAAAGCAAAGATTTTGGAGTTGGCACTAGGTTGAAGGGTACAGGAAGAGTTCTTCCCTCTTCAAAGTAGGAAAACCAGAGTTTAGCCCTAGCAAACTTCCATTCCACATCAGCATCATCCTGCAAGACAGAAATATGACTTTCAAAACAATGCTAACAATGTTTGCATTATTAAAATGATCCTAGCCAATGGCATTTGCGTTTTGAACAAGAATGGCTGACACGAATACCAAGCAGATCCAATTACTATTTTTACCTATGAAGAAATGAAACATTAAGTATGAAATTGTTTGTTAATCTGAGAAAAGCAAAGGAATGGACCTAGGAAAAGGTAAATGTAGTTTGACAGCTCCTTCACAGTGAGTGCTACTAGCCTGTAAAAAGGGTCTCAGGGGACACTTTTTACAGACTGAGGGTATGGTTACACTTACAAGATTATAGCGCTACTGGTTATAGCAGTCCCCTTATACAGGAATATGTATAGCGCTATTGTATGTCCACACTCAGATGCTCCTGCGGTATAGCATGGCCACATTTGGGGCACTTAATGCGGCATTAAGAGCAGCGTATTAGGGCAGGTATCCCAGCATTCAGCTGGGTGCAACGTGCTTTTTAAACGAGGGGGGTGAGGGGGGACGCGTTGTGTGTATGCGGAGGGAGACAGACAGTGGTTTTTCCGTTTTTCTGAAAGCCTGTCAGTGAGCCTCCGTTCACAGAAGGCTTTGTTTTCACACAGGCTCCCTCCTTAAACATTTGCATTGCTTATCTGCCGAGTTAAGAGAGAAACTCTAAAGAGGTACTTCCGCATTCCTCCAGCCGAGTTCAAAACAAAGGGAAGAGACGTCAATTGCCTTAAATGGCTCTAGGCATCTCCAGAGATCACTTGTAGCGCAGTGGGTGTCCACATTCTTGCTGTAGTGCTACAGCAGCAGCGCTACAGCCCTTATTCCCCATGCGGAGGTGGATTAATAATAGCGCTATAACTCCATGGTTATAGCGCTCTACGTGCCTTGCCAGTGTGGACGGGGAGGAGGTTATAGCGCTCGTGGGGGCTTTATAGCGCTATAAAGTGCCAGTGTAACCATGGCCTAAGTTGACACTTTTCAAAATTAGACTTGAGAAAAGAAAAGGCCTCAAGCCAGCAAAGCACATAAGCATATGCTTAACTTTAAGCTTGATGTTGATTTTTAAACACATGCATAAGTGCTTCATTGAATAGGGATGGATTTAAACACATGCTTTAAATAGAGTACAAGACATAAAACTGACCATTTGTTTAGGAATTAAATACTCCATGGCACTTTTTCTAAGACTAACCACATTTTCCTGCTTAATTTCCAATTTACTTCCATTACAATACAATCTGTCTACATTTCTCTTGCAGTTTCAGTTGAATGCAGCATCCTTCCTTTCTTTCTGTCCTATAAACTGCAGCTGAGTTCTGTCCCAGAGATAAGCACATTTCAGTGGTCAGTGAAGTGGCTGCTCTGTATACCTTAACTATATTTTGCAGGTATGTGGTTTAAGACCAAGTGAATATCTGTAAAATGCTATGGGATCTCCGAATAAAAAGTGTTACACAAGGGGTGCCATTAAAAATTAAACATTTACCACAGTATAGTGTCAATGCTTAGTAGTGACATATTCTAAATATAAGAAACGCTATAGGAAAGTCAGTTGTGAAATTCACTTTTTTGTTCACTTCTAAGTGGCATACACTGTTAGCGTAAAAGAGTAACGGTAAAAAATAAAACAATTAGACAACAATAATGTAAGTCAATCCCTTCAGTTCCACTTATTACTCACATCTGCAGAAAGACCATTGAATACAAAGGGAGTTAAAGACTCAAGGATTTGATATTATTCTCCTCTTCAGTGCAGCAGATGAGCATTGCCAGTGATCACACCCAAAGACCTCGGCACTGGGATAAGTTACTCTAAGGCACACACATCTGCTCCTTCCTTCACCATTTTATACACAAGTCAATTTTTAAGACTAGATATAGTTTAAAGATCTCACTACCTGCACTTTTTGGATAAAATGAAATTGCTCCATTTTCTTTATCCTTTCCTTTTATTTCATTCTTGACATTTGGTTTCTGGCCTGGCTGGAGATCGTAGAATGTCATAAGGCCCTTCCAAGTGCTTTCAATATGACCCATAAGGAAAGAGATATTTTTCCCTGACCATGAGTTTCCTTAGAATGCAGATTAATTTTCAGTTTACTTTAATTGTATTTATAGACCAAAATGTGTTCAGTAATTCTAATTTACATTCACTGCAGGACAGTGTAAATTTCAACCTGATTTTTTTCTTATGATCATTTTTTGTTGAAGGGGTGGGGTCAGCCGTGTAAATTATGATTGTCTATGTATCTCCTGCAGAAGTCATGCTTGATATCTCCCAACCTTGTGGTGGTGGTGGTCCTTCCAGAACCAATCTATTGAGCCAATTTGCTAAAGACCAGTGATAATCAATTCTGTATATTATGCAAACTAGATTTATGCAGACTCCACTATGCAAAATAAATAAATAAATAAATAAATAAATAAATAAATAAATAAATAAATGCTGCATTTGTGCATCATTATCAACAATCCATTCAAAGTCACACAGGAAACCTAATTTATTCTTAAACTTACTTTAAGCAGGGTTCTTCTAATTTAAATACATTTTTATTCTAAATTTATTCTCTGACCAAGGTGGTACTCAACTCTGTTTGCCAACAGAGGAGGTTTTTTGATTTTTAATGTGATACTGTTTCGAGTAAGCTTGACATCATGGCTTTTACAGTTCAGTGTTAAAACAACTGTATTGCTGTGTTCACTGAGGTCCTACAAAAATGATGGGTCACTCGGTGTCACTAAAGTGTGAAGGAGGCAGCAAAGCCACCTTTGCATTTCCTCAGTCCTAGGGCCAGAAAAGAGCCAGTCTGGTTGTCTCTGCCAGACCCCTTTTCTCCCAGAAACACACTTGAATGACGAGAGACAAGATGGCTATGCTGGCTCTGTGTCAGACTGGGATTCCCTTTACAAAAACGGTTAAACCAGCTTTCACACTGCTTTGGGCCACAGGAGCCATGCATTGCAACCAGAGTGGACTCCAGAAAGGGCCTGATATTTATAAGCATAGGTATGAGCATATTAATGTGTAAGTATGGGGCAATTAATTTCTTCTCTTTTATCCACTCAGTTACCAGGATCCTTTATTATCGCGTTCCTTCTGAGCTTCATCCATAAAATGCCTGTGTTATATCATTTGCAAAGTTATTGTTCTTCAACTTCTATGCAATAAAGAGACAAAATATAGGAAGAAACTTTTTTAAGCAGATAAATTATGTATCTATTTTAGGTACTTATATAGCCCCCATTACTGAAGTATTAGAACGTCTCCCAGTTTTTAAAGTATTTATCCTCACTGAGGGAGGGGATGCTATTATTACCATTTTACAGATGGAGAATTGAGGCACAGACACACTACGGGTCAGATCCACAAAGGGACTTATGTGCCTAAAATGCAGTTTTAGGCACCACTGTGATCCACAAAAAAAGGCCATTTGACTGTGGCCTAACCCTGTAGGTACCTAAATTTACTTAATAAATTTTCACTGTAAATGTTCCCTACGTGACTAAGTTTCTGCCTCTGGGCATGCATACTGCAGCCACACTCTAGGCACCTTCTAATGCCGAAGCCTGAGTGTGATCCACAAACCAGGAGAAGATGGGCAGAGAAAGTCTATTTTGCCTGCAGGGCCTGACTGGAGCACACCTAACTCCACATCAAATGGCCAGGATGGAGAAGGTCTACCTCCTTTGTAACCTTTAGTCCCACATCCCACTCAGGATGTGAAGACCCTGGTTGAATTCCCTTCTGTGACTGGTGGGGCAAAGGATTGAAATAGGGGTCCCCAACTCTCAGCTGAGTGTCCTAGCTACTGGACTAAGGGATGCTCTGATGTTGGTCTCTCTCAGACTCTCAAATGAAGTTGTTCCACTTTAATTAAATATTTATTGGGACAAACAAAGAGTGAAAGTCACTTTATCATGAGAAATTATTCTTAAAAACGTATAAGATGGTCTGGCCCTTTACTTCCCACACCCAAAAGCTTTTACCAGCTTATTATATTGAAGATTATGTTCAGCAGGGAAAAAAGCTGAGTTGCTGACAATTTAAAACGATGTATTGGATTTGCCTATAGGCTGGATGCATATGAATGAGGATTCTATTCTAACAGAAAGAATAGGGGCACCCCTCAAATAATAATTTGAAATTAGAGATGGAAAAGACTTGCAAAATCGTTAATGCATCCCTCTGTAGCACTGTTCTATAGTAATTTTTTTAGTACATTATCCAGTCTAGTTCTTACTGCTCCAAGCATTGGAGCTACATCGCTTTCAGCTACTTTCAGTTTCACCACCAACAATTTGGAAGGAATGTATGGTGCTTATCTAATCCAGAAATACCCCTGGGTTGTTTCTCTGTAACAAAAAGATATTTATATGAAGAAAATAAGAGTTTGTCATAATGTGTGTTTTCTTATACACTGAAACTCAAGGAAATATAATCAGTCACATATAATTATAAAATAAAGTTTTACCTCAATCTCCTGGAAAGAGCTGTTGATCATTGCAATTAGCATGTTCAATAAAACAATGACCATAGTAACATTATAGACTCCATAAAGCACATAACCAATATTTTCAATAAATTTGTGTCTATAAATGATGACAACTGATTTCACTTCTGAAAGTCCAAATATAGCCCAGAACAATGTCTTAAAACTTTCTTCAACTCTAAAAGGAAAAACAGAACATGGTCATATGCGACTGTAAAAGAGTTATAAAAATTGTTTTCATAAACAAGTCACTGCTATTTACCCACCATTTAAACTTCTCATGAATGAAACTGTAGAAATCTGATCTTACTTATATTATCCATCATACACATAATGTAATAAGCACTCCAATTAGAAACTGCTTCATAATAATAGAGTTTAATTTTTAAGGCATAAAAGATAAAGCCAGCTAATTTAGTTAATTATACTGGTAAATCAAGGCCTGAATATACCCAGCAGGCAGGAGAGAGGAGGAAAGCAAAGAACCAGGAGTTGCAGTGCACAGGAGAGACGTTCATTCACAGGATCGACTTTAGAAGGGAAATCAATACAAAGGGACATGATAAAAGTATATAAAATAATGAATAGTACAGAGAAGGCAGACTGGGAACTTCTGTTCTCCCTGTCTAACACAAGAACATGGGGACTGTCAATGAAATTAAAAACTGATAAAAAGAAAAGTTTTCACACACATTTGTTTAAACTGTGAAACTCACTGACACAGGCAGTTTCTGTGGCCAAGAATTTAAGATTAAAAATGGGTTTGCTATTTTATATGGAGATCAAGAATATCCAGAGTTATAATTAAATAACAAACATTTTGGAAGGGATATTAAACCTCCAGTTTCAGGGTTTAAGCCAATCTCTAACGATTAGACATCAGGATCAGACCTCTTGGGGAGGTGGGGAGGGCAGAGGAGGATCAGATTATCCCATATCTACCTACAGAGCAGTTCTCTGAAGCAGCTGGTTTTGGCCACTACTGGGGACATAATACTGGATTGAATAAAACGTGAATCTGATCTAATCTGGCAATTGCTATGTTCTTACGTCCTCCTCAGCTGTGGGTAATGGTTCTCTGTTGCACTCTTCTGAAATTTCCTTTGAAAAAAATGAAACTGGTGCACAGCTGGCATATGCAGCCTACTGGGGCACATGTGATGCGTTGGCTCAAATTCTAATGTTAGTTTAAGCAGCTGCAACTCATGGAGAAGCTTCTGGGTCAAACCAATGATGACATAAGTAGCAGTGTATGTAAATTGGTATTAATGACAGAGAAGCACAACTTGCACTGATTTGGCATTCACTGGGTCTGCAAAATGAGAGTGACTCATAGACAGAAGGGCAGGAGGGTAACTGTAGAAAAAACAGCAACTAACATTGGCACAGCAAAGGAAGCCTCTGCCTCAACTTACACCAGCACCATTCCCAGAATAGCTCTCTTGGGAACAGGTTTAAACCTCATGTAAACGTGCCACCTCTTGTGCTGAACCCTGCCTATTTTATTCAGCCAAGTATTGATCATTATTTAAATTGCAGTAGCATCTACCATCCCCTATCATGGATCAGGCTTGGATCATTGTTCTAGGTGCCCTTTGTAACAATGAGATAGATTGTATGCTTTTTGGGGCAAGGGCTAAGTCCAATTTCTCTTCAAATGGAGTCACTCCAGATATGCCCTAGTGTAACTGGGATAAAAATCTTATCCTTGATTTCCATTATAACTTAGTGGCACCAGGACTACAGAGAAAGTTCCCACTCACTACAAGAGCAAGCGACTTAATAAAAGATGGGAATCTTATACCACACATCATGATATTTAGTACATTAATGCATTCAGTTCAAGTAGCGCTCCTTCTACAAAAGGATGTGCAATTGTTAACATTAAACAGGAGTAATACTTACGTTGTGAATGCTTCATTTTGTTTGGCCCCACGGTAGTAGGAATAGAGATTAAACATTCCTATCATGAAGGCCACAAACACCGTGATAAATATTACCATGAACTTGAAGATGTCTTTCACAGTTCTGCCAAGTGATATCTGTAGAGGTCCAAAACTTTCATTGGCTGGGAGAATATAGGCTATTCTGGAGAAACTTAAAACAACAGCAATTGCATACAGGCCTTCAGATATGATTTGTGGATCAGATGGATCCCATTCTTTTCTGGCTAGAAATAAAAGATGAGAGTTTCTTGTAACTGGGCTGAAGTATACGTTAGGATATTCATGGGATTATTCTCTTTTGGTTAGAAAAGAAAGAGTGGCCAATATCCTTTGCTAGTGTAACCTGGCACTGAAATCAATAGAGGTAGGCAGCTCAGGTGCTGTCTCACTCTTTAGTTTTTCTTTTACCATACCTTGAAAATGAAAGGGAATGTAACCACTTACAAAGAGGGAGGCCAATTTTCAGACTTGGGTGTCGAAATGAGAGCACCTGGTTATGCACCCAAAATATACACATGTAGTGCTTCCTTTGAGTGAAATCACTGATTACTCTCAAGACTTAGCTCCTTGGTAGCATGGGTCCCTCCCTGCCAATGTGAGTGCCCAAACTGAGTCCACAGCAAAAAATTTTTTAAAGGTGCTTAGCAAATGTCTTGCATGAAGATCCTGCCATCAACCAAGGCTAGAAAAAGAAACATGCTTTCTCAAGTCTACCACAGAAATGGGCTAGTTGCCCCAACACCTAATGCCCCTGAACAACAACATTTCAAAACATCCTTATATATAACACAGAAAATAATGTTCCTGTCCCAGGAACTCAATAGAGAGCTAACATTTATGCCATTAGATATCCATTGACTCATTTAGATTATGTACATTTGCTTGCGAACAGGGCCTTTTTTAGATGTCGTTCATTTCTTGTAATGACATATCTTTTCAGCAAATTTCTAAGCTCCTCCTTGGGGATTTCCTTGTTTGCTGCATTCTAAAACCAAGAGGCTGGATCCCTACTTTAAGTGCAAAATGAAATGCAAACACAACTGGCACCTCTATAATACTGATGTCAGTGGAAGCTCCGCTAAGACAGTTCTATAGCATGGACTAGCAGGGCCAGCCCACAACATTTTGGCATCTGAGGCAGGGAGCTCAAATGATGCTCCCGTTCTCTCTTGCATGGGCCAAAACTTTGAAAGGTCTCAATTCTGCCTTCTTCCTGTTCTACTCCTCTCGTGGTACTGCTCTGCTACCCACCCCAATAAAGGAGAACTAACAACTTAAAATGCTTGTTCAAAAATTTTAAGTGACACTTAACTTTCAAATGCCTGAACAGCAAATGTAACTTTTCTTGTCTGCATAATAAACACTGGCATTTTTATCTGTTTGAATAATCAAAGTGGTGCTTTCAGTGCCTTTTTGGTTGCAAAGATTTGAACTGCTTCCTGAAGGTCCACAGTCTGGGCCAGTTCATGCTCTGTTGAGATGGTTGCAAGGCCGACCAGCCTCTCCTGTGTCTTTGTGGGGCGTAGATGTGTTTTTATTAACTTCAGCTTGGAGAAGCTGCATTCTCCACTGGCAACTGCTATAGGAAGTGTTAGAAGTATCCACAGAGAAACAAAAGCATTTGGAAAGAGGGTGGTCATCTTATTTGTGCACATATGTTGCAGAACAGCCTTTGGAGTTGATCCTGCTGAAATGTATCTTGAAAGGGCTTTCAGTTCATCACCTAAATCACTCCCATCAATATCACGCATGTCATCAAGTGTCAACACTGTCTCTAGTGCCTTGTATTGCTGGTATAGGTCTTTTTCAGATACAGTGAGGAGTTTTGAATATCATACAACATCCCAAATATACTGCTGTGTTCCTTCAGCTGCAAGAAATATTCTTAAACTGACTGTATTGCAAAATCTAGCACCTGGTTAAAGAATTCAACTTTGAATTGTTGTTTGGGGTCTCTTACAGGATTATCCCATGTCTTCTTGTATGCTTGAATGGGTGGGAAAATAGCTTCAGTGTGAAGTTCCTCTGCCAACTTCTGTGCTCTCTTCAGAATGTTTTGAAATCCCGCATCTGACCAGTAAGACTGTAGATATGACTTTGCTTTGTCCAGTTGTTCCATTGCTTCAGATATCAAGGTCAGCACCTTGGAGTCTCTTGCTTACAACATTGGTTTCAAACTGTATGTTATGTCACAACACTAAGCCACACAGAAATTTGAAGTTATGTTGTTTCTGGTGATTCTATTTTCCTCTGCCACTGTTCTCCCATGAACAGTTCCTGTTATAGCTTTAGCCTCCATAATGACAACTATGGCATCATCTCTCTTCCCAATTTGGTATTTTATAGGCTTTATTGCCTGCACTCAACTTTCCCATGGTATGGCACTCAGTAGTTTCAGTGTCAGGGAGGAGATTCCCAGATGTTGCTTCAAAATTTGCCACTGATGAGTTGATGCAGAGAAAAATACACAGATGCTATGAGCTACATTTAAAAATTCAGCAGCCTCACTAGAAGCTGATGCTGCATCACTGACCAACAAGTTCAATGAATGAGAACTGCATAGAACAAAAAAAGCTCAAGGGTTTAACTCTCTGATTCGTGTTTGCACTCCTCTGTTCTTTCCTCTTATATTGGCACCATTATCGTAGTCCTGACCTCTCATTTCAGCTATCGCAATTCCCATATCTCCCAGCTTTTTAAGAAGCACATTTGTTCTACCAGCTCCTGTGGTATCATCAATGTCAATAAATTCTAGAAAATGCTCTCTGACAGTCACCATTGCAGGGACGCTTTCACTAGATTCTGTTGTTGTTACAAAATGCACCATTAAAGTCATTTGTTCCGTATGGCTGACGTCAGGTGCGCAGTCCAGAATAACAGACTAATATCTTGCTGACTTCAGATCTGCGACAATCTTCTGTTTGACTTTTGTTGCCAGTAACTGTATGATCTCATTTTGAATTGTTTTTCCAATGTAGTGGTGTGTGTACATTTCTTGGGTGGTGATTCTTCTTAGATGCTCCTGGAGTAGAGCATCAAACTCAGCCATCAGTTCCACAATTTTAAGGAAGTTTCCATTGTTTGGCACATATAGCTGATTTGAAGTGCCACGCAGTGACAGGTTTTGGATAGCAAGCATTTTCATAATGGTAATGAGCCTTTTCAAAACATTTTGCCAGTAAAGAGACTCTGATACAATCTTCTCTTGATGCTGATCATCTATGGTGGCCTTTACTCTTAGTCTCATCTCAAGCTCTTTCCACCTATGGAATGCTCTCTGGTGATTTGCTGCCTTCTCATGGCATGCCAGATTTCTAGCCAGATTTTTCCAGTCCTTTGTTCCTTTAGAACTCAATGTGGCTGGAACATCAGACTGTAAAAGCTTGCAACAAAAACGTATGCAGCATTCTGGGTTTTTGAGTACATAAGCCATGACCTCTCCACTTTGTCACCGTTGGGGATTTCACACCAGTAATTTGTTGGATGGAAACTTCTATTTTCATTGTCTTTGGGAAACATTAAGTTTTTCACTTGCTGTGGCCCATGCAGTACAAAAAAGTCCCTCAGGCTACTGCTCAAGTGGGTCCACAGTCCTGGATCATCTAGACTTAAGGAACTAAACTCAGTAGCAACTGTTTCTTGTGCCTCCACCACGCTCTTTTCTGATCTACACTTTTCTTCAGGAATGTGCATGGTTACAACCATCTGAGATGGAGATATGGATTCTGCAGTAGCTGCCAGGTCACTTGCACTCTGACTAACTGGAAGATCAGGCATCTCCTTACCACTCAGGTCCTCACTGGGGCCAGAAGGCTCACTGTGAACATTTGTGTCTATGTATCTCAGGAGAGCTTCTTCCTGCTTAGAGAGAAAAGCTTCCGTTGTTTTCTTTCTTCTTCTGAATGCTGCCCCAGAGGGGCCTCTTCTTCTCTTGCTCATGACTGCTGTTCTGTGCCAGCTATAGTGACTCTCAACACTCAATTGAAGTGTCTAAAAAGCAGGCTGGTTGCAGGGCTTGAGTGAAGGAAGATATCTCAGTCTTAAGAGTCTAACTGGCTCCTACTTCACTTGACTGCCTTTACTCCTCAAGTGACTTCAGGAAAGCAGCAGGAAACAGGAAGCTCCCTGAGAAGCTGGTGTTAATCAGTCCAGGCTCCTGGGGGTACTAGAGAGGTATATAAGAGGCTCCTCCTCCTCCCTCTTCCTCTCCCTGTAGCTCCTGCTACTTTCTGTTATTTCATGTCACCTTTTCTCCTGCCTACCTATGTCTCTTGTGCCCTCCTTCCTCCAGCATAGCACTCCACCATCTCTGTGCATCTAGAGCAGAGAGAATACATATGCACCAGCAGCAGACACAAATTTCTGCACTCTGGGTCCTAGTGGTGCCCTCCCTCCCGCCCCCCAGTCTGCCACCTGAGGCGGCTGCCTCAGTTCACATCATGGTAAGGCCACCCCTGTGGATTAGAGAGAAGAATTTTGCTTGGCAACTTTAGAAATCCAGTGCAACTTGGATACCAGTCCCTGTTTGTAAAGCAATAGTTTTCTGTAATTTATAACTGAATTCATGTTTAACTAGCTGTTTTTAATAATTTCCCACATATGGAATTTTTAGTCCATGTTCAGACTTCAAAAATTTATTTTAGTGCTCCATAGCACATTTATTCATCATACTGCTTTTATACATCCTGGGTAATGACATAAGGCAATCTGCTATGTACCAGCAGAAGTGCGTTCAGGATACTGGTATAAACAAATAACACCTAATGTAATGAAGAGAGTAAAAATTAAGTTGGATGAAAAATTAATCCAATCTGATTGAGAGACTACATAAAGAATTAGAAACTTATTAACATAGAAACAGTTCTTCTTCATCTTATATTTAAGTCTGAATTCTGTGAATTCAACTCACCGAATGTGTAATATTTTACATCATACGCCAATGTTGTTGTAGTTGCCAAGTCCTTCACATTTGTTTTTGCATCAACAATGCTCTGGGCTCTGGAAGCATGCCAAAATGCCATAAACCTTGCAATGAATGATGCTGCAAAAATGGCTAACATACCAAAATCAAGCATATTCCATAACTCAAACAGATATTCCTTCGGCCCTTGAGACCAAATTTCTTTACATTCAGACCATATCATGCCTGCATAAGAGAGAAGAGAGAATATACTTCATTAATTTTTCACTTCGTATTCATCCTCTTTAATATTATGTTATGAATAGGATGTGCTCTTGGAAGCAGTCAAACTTGAAAGCATTTCTGCTTATATATTCTGAATTCCTTTTTGATGTGCAAATCATACTCTTAAACAGAGACTGAAGGATAATTAATTGTCTCTCCCATTCCAACAGAAGGGCTAATTTTTTTCTCATAACAGTTTTATATTGGTGTATCTCCACTGACTTCCCATGGATTTACCCGAATGTAAGGGACAAAGGACTGCTTACATGACTCACATGAGTATTTCACTGACTTCAGTTGATAATGGGACTCCTCACACATAAAATTCACCTCTGTACAGAGAACAAGCACAAAGCCTGTGCTTCAGTTAAATCACTTGTAAGCTCCATCTAGTTTGAGGGCTTATGTGGGACTTAAGTGATGCACATGCCTTGTGTTTGCTTTATGGATTTTCTCTCACATGAGTAAATCAAAGCTGCTTTAAAATATTAGCCTATAAAAAAATGTTTGACACTAAGTATAATTTGGGTAAGCTCTATGGACTGTGTTATGTGTTATGCAGGAGATCAGACTAGACAATCACATTTATGCCAAATTCTAATTAGTGTTGGCTTCTCATTATTCTTCTCAATGTGAACAATAAACTTCTTGTGAGAAGCAACATCAGCAGTACAGACATTTTCTGGTCATTTTAAATATTAGATGCCAGGTGACCTACAGTAGATCAGCACAGTAGCACATGAAGGTAAACTGACATTTTATCAATTCCCTCTGCTCCACCATCTGAAAAGTAATTCAGAAGGAAGCTGTTTTTCCTTGGATAAAGTAAAATGAAAGTATGCTGTCTTTTATATTTTTAGCAAGGACTCTGTTGATATGTCACAAAAATCTCTTTTTTCTAGCTGTTTGAAAGGTAAATTAAAAATTTATTAGTAAAAACATGTCCTGGGAAAACCACTGTGTGTTTCAGATGTGGCATTCAAACCCACTTTGCACATTAGTGTGTGAGGATCTAATAGCAGAATGGGGCTGATCCAGTGTTCCTTAAAGTGATTTGTGTTGTTATATGGGCTCAATTCAACAAATTCTTATTCATGTGAGTAGCATGTAATAATATTATTCTTACATACATGCAATAATATTATTCTTGCATTCTGATTTTTGTCTGTATATCTCAAAGTGCTGTACAAAGAATAGTATCATTGTCCCCATTTTACAGAGGGGGAAAACAGAGGCACAGAGCAGTGAAATGCTTTGCCCAAAGTTAAACAGCAGGCCAGTTGCAGAATCAGGAATAGAAGCTATGTTCTCATTAACAGTCCATCGGATACTGCTTGTCTTCCATGAGATTGCCTGCATAAGTAATAACTAGTCACATAAGTAAGGAGCAGGCTTAATATTTCTGAAATAAAAGAAGGGAAAGTTTGTGTTTGTTCATCTACCCAAAAGCCATCAAATAATATTCAGGTACCATAGGCATGCACTCTGTCAGTATACTGCATCTTTTTTCATTACTTTATCATTTTAAAGGTAAGAAGAAAACACCCATTGTTATAGCTATGAAATAGTCTTGTAGGTTTCTGGAGAGAGTTGATAATAATGCACTCTATAATCATTTTACTAATGATTTATTATAGTTATCAAATTATATGGAATTTTTTGTAGGACGTTTTCCTTATTTTTCAGTTTGTGTCAATTAAAACATCACTCAGTAACTGTTTAAAATACAATATATGTGACATCTATATAAGATCATGGCAGTAACTCATTTTTGATGAACTTTACTTGTGTTATATTTTAGGTACCACAATGAAGTATTATACAATCATTTCATACAGTTTTGCTCCTAAATCAGATTAAAATACATAGGTTTAATTAATACAATTAAAGTTCTGAGAATAATTTATTTATTCATTTATTACTAGATTAAATATAAGTGATATATAATTTACATGCTACACTACTGTATTCATTTATTTGGTTAAATATTATAAAGTAAAGAGATTGTTAGTGCTTTTTAAGACTATAGAAATGAAGATATATGGTATGGCACTGATTTCAGTCACAGAAAGGCCATAAATGCTGATAGCCTCTGATATATAAACTCCCTAATGGAAGCAGATTTACTTAAGCTTCCTCCTTAAAAAGTAAAATATAATTAAATTAGGGTCTCTATATTAACTTTTGCTGAACAGAACTCTAGCCAGACTGAAACCACGAGTCTAACTGATGTGTTGAATGGAGGACAGGAAGAACCAGGCCAAGTTAAGGGTCGGAGGATTAAATAAAAGTCAGTTCAATGAGATTTAGGCTGGATCTGTAAGAGATCACTCGAAACACTTGGGATTCAAAAGAACCACTCTAAGTTACATATTATTTATGCATCACTCTGGCATGTCTTTAGGGAAAGAAGTATTAATTCAGTGCTGATGTTTTAATTATGATTTACACTGAATGCTTGACATACTTGAAATCCTAGGGCTTGAATGTGCCTTTAAGGCACAGCTTTGCATTGTGTGTGATGTATGAAGGTGCATGTTTTGGGAGGCATCTGGCTGACTCAGGCACAATGCCCCTGAAAGGTTATTGAGGGAGCACAGCTGGTACACCCCCTTCCCTTGCAAGTTCTGGGCTTCAGCATCTCGCAGATGTACATGCAGGGGAACAGTAGAAAGTTTGCCAACCTGTTACTTTTAGTAACATGACACATTTTATAAATTAACAAAATGCATATTACCCTCTGATATCTTAAAAAATATGTCTGGCATCTATACCAAGGTCAGTAACAGGACCAGTTAGAGGGGGAGAGGCAGGAGGAGCCCCAAGCTCAATGGGGTCCTCAAATTTAGACACTCATTATTTTTTTAGCATTTGATAAGTTTGCAACTTGTTTTTATGTGAATCCCTATCAGACAGGTGATATTTCAATGCAAAGACCTGAACATAAGAACAGTAGTCAAGAAACTCAACAGCAACAGGAAAATGCAGATCTTATGCAGCAAGAGTAATTCATGAATACTACAGGTATGACTGTGACTGACATCGGAATTATTGACAAGAACAACACTGTCCAAATGTAATCTTTTCTTCAGATTAGTTGTTTTGAAATTCTAAGTAATATTCCACAAGATGCTGATAATCATGCTTTCCCTACTTGTCTGCTGACAAAAACTCTTCCAAATGGTGAGACCTGCACAAGAGACTGGTTATGCTGGAGTATGGAAAAACAATCTCTGTACTGTGCACCCTGTTTCATTTTGAATAAAAATGTTGCAAATGCATCAATTCTCCCTGATCACCCAGGATGGAGCATCAATAGAGTTTGGAGGAAGTTGAAAGACCAAATACCATCACATGAGAGTTCAATGTCACACAAAGAAAACTATGTTGCATGGAAATCAGCCAGAAGAGCAGCATCAGCTGAAAGTTCAGTTGTGAATTTACTCTTGACTGAACTCACTACAGAAACTAACTGGAAAAAACTTCTTGAGCGCATCCTGAATGTCATCCTTTTTCTTTCTGATAAGGGATTGGCTTTCTTTGGTTCTAGTCAACATACTGGTGCAAATGGAAACGTTCTAGGCATATTTGATCTCCTCAGCAAATATGACCCACTTTTATCAGAGCGTGTTAAACGTGTTCGAGAATTGCAAGAGAGTCAAAAATGCATACAAGTCCATTATCTCTCCACACACATAGCTATGTGGGTCATTCATACAAACAACAATTCTTGATGAAATTCAAAATGCTAAGTATTTTTCATGTCATTGTTGATAACACTTCAGATTGTTCTCATAAGGAACAGACTAATATGATTATTCGATGTGTTAAGACTGTAGACAGCTCAAAATTTTCAATTGAAGAAAGGTTGATTTTGTTTGATAATTTCACAAGAAAAACTGGAAAAGAAATTGCTGCTTGAGTACTAACAATTCTAGAAGGTTTTAAGTTAGATTTTCAAGTCTGCATTGGTCAAGCTTGTGACAATGGATCTAATATGGCTGAGAAGTACAAAGGTGTACAAGCAGCTCTGCTTGAGCATAATTCAAACTGTATTTTCTCTAGCTATGGAAACCACACACTAAACCTTGTAGGTTTTGACTATGCTGAATCATGCAAGGAGGCAGTTACCTACTTTGGATCTGTTCAGCAAATGTACAATCTCTTCAGTAGCAGTCCACAAAAGTGGAAATTCTGAAACAATATCTTCCTGTTTCACTGCATGTGATGTCCAAAACTAGATGGTCTACATGGATTGATGGTGTTCGATCAGTTGCGTAGCATTTGAATTCAGTCAGAAAGGCTTTAAATGAGTTGAATCTCTCAATTTCACTGCACAGGCCCAAACTGAACTTCAGTCTATTCAAAAGTACATGTCCAAATTTGAATGTGTTCTGGTGTCATCTTTATAAATGAAACTACCTACAATGACCCGCCAAACTGATCTGGTAACTCAAGCATGTAATGCCACACTTGATGTTCAGAGGAATAACATTGAAAGTCTTGAATCAGAGGGGTAGCCGTGTTAGTCTGGAATTGCAGAAATGACAAAGAGTCCTGTGGCACCTTAAAGACTAACTAAAGTTTTAGAGCATAAGCTTTCGTGGGCTAGTACCCACCTCATCGGATGCATGCAGTGGAAGTATCCAGGGGCAGGTATAAATAGGTAGGCAAGAACCATGTGGGAGATAACAGGGTTAGTCCAATGAGGCTGAACCAGCTTGTTATCTCTAATCAGGGAGGGTGAGATGTTCCTCTAGCAGCTGAATTGGAGGTGTGAATAGCGAGAGAAGAGAAGCTGGTTTTGTAGTTAGCTAGCCACTCGTAATCTTTGTTCAATCCTTGATTGACAGTATCAAATTTGCAAATGAATTGCAGCTCTGCAGTCTCTTTTTGTAGTCTGGACTTGAAGTTTTTTTGCTGCAAACTGCTGACCTTTAAATCTTTTATAGTGTGTCCAGCAAGGTTGAAGTGCTCTCCTACAGGTTTTTGAATATTGCCATTCCTGATGTCTGATTTGTGTCCATTTATTCTTTTTCATAGGGACTGTCCAGTTTGGCCGATGTACATAGCAGAGGGACATTGCTGGCACGTAATGGCGTATATTACATTGGTAGATGCGCGGGTGAATGAACCAGCAATGGTGTGGCTGATCTGGTTTGGTCCTGTGATGGTGTTGCTGGTGTAGATGTGTGGGCAGAGTTGGCATCGAGGTTTGTTGCATGGATTGGTTCCTGAGTTAGAGTTATTATGGTGCAGTGTGCTGTTGCTGGTGAGAATATGCTTGAGGTTGGCAGGTTGTCTGTAGGCCAGGATTGGCCTGCCTCCCAAGGCCTGTGAAAGTGAGGGATTGTTGTCCAGGATGGGTTGTAGATCACTGATGATGCGTTGGAGAGGCTTTAACTGAGAACTGTAGGTGATGGCCAGTGGTGTTCTGTTGTTTTCTTTCTTGGGCTTGTCTTGCAGCAGCAGGCTTCTGGGTACACATCTGGCTCTGTTGATCTGTGTCCTTATTTCCTTGTGCGGGTATTGTAGTTTTGAGAAAGCTTGGTGGAGATCTTGTAGGTGTTGGTCTCTGTCTGAGGGGTTGGAGCAAATACGATTGTACCTCAGTGCTTGGCTGTAGACAATGGATTGTGTGGTGTGCCCGGGATCAAGCTGGTGGCATGAAGGTAGGCATAGTTGTCGGTAGGTTTTCGGTATAGGGTGGTGTTGATGTGGCCGTCATTAATTTGCACCATGGTGTCCAGGAAGTGGACCTCCCGTGTAGACTGGTCCAGGCTGAGGTGGATGGTGGGGTGGAAGCTGTTGAAATCATGGTGGAATTCTTCCAGAGTTTCTTTCCCATGGGTCCAGATGATGAAGATGTCATCAAGGTAGTGTAGATAGAGGAGGGGCGTGAGTGAACGAGAGCTGAGGAAGCGTTGTTCCAGGTCAGCCATAAAGATGTTGGCATACTGTGGGGCCATGCGGGTGCCCATAGCGGTGCCACTGGTCTGGAGGTATATATTGTCACCAAATTTGAAATAATTGTGTGTGAGGATAAAGTCACAGAGTTCAGCAACCACTTGTGCTGTGGCATCGTCAGGGATACTATTCCTGACAGCTTGTATTCCATCTTTGTGTGGGATGTTTGTGTAGAGAGCCTCTACATCCATGGTGGCTAGGATGGTGTTTTCTGGAAGCTCACCAATGCATTGTAGTTTTCTCAGGAAGTCGGTAGTGTCATGGAGATAGCTGGGAGTGCTGGTGGCGTAGGGTCCGAGTAGAGTGTCCACATATCCAGACAGTCCTTCAGTGAGAGTGCCAATGCCCGAGATGATGGGGCGTCCAGGATTTCCAGGTTTGTGGATCTTGGGTAAAAGATAGAATAACCCCGGTCGGGGCTCTAAGGGTATGTTAATTTGTTCCTGTGTTAGTGTAGGGAGTGTCCTGAGTAGACAGTGCAATTTCTTAGTATATTCTTCAGTGGGATCTGAGGGAAGTGGCCTGTAGAAATTGGTGTTGGAGAGTTGTCTGGTAGCCTCCTTTTGGTAGTCAGACCTGTCCATGATGACAACAGCACCTCCTTTATCAGCCTCTTTGATTATGATGTCAGGGTTGTTTCTGAGGCTGTGGGTAGCATTGCGTTCTGCTCGACTTAGGTTGTGAGGCAGGCGATGTTGTTTTTCCACAATTTCTGCCTGTGCACGTTGGCAGAAGCATTCTATGTATAGGTCCAGACTGCCATTCTGACCCTCAGGAGGAGTCCATGTGGAGTTGAAATGAAATCTGTTAGATGTCATTGAAATCTGTTGAATGTCATTGAAAGTCTTATCAATGACATCCAACAGATTCATGAACAGAGGGATGCAATCCTGATTGAGTCCAAATTAGTAGAACAGAATATTGACATTTCATCTGAGTTCTCCACCAATCTCAACTTACCTACTGAATCCAATGCCGAGCAGCATTATAGGGTCAATGTCTTCTTTGTCATCACTGACTCTATTCAATCAGGTCACGTCAATTTGAGTCACTGCAACTAGTTTGTACAGTTTTGGGGTGTCTTTGGCAGTTTGACAGGCTGACTAATGAAGATCTACTTTCTGTAACTGAACAATTTCAGCAACAGTACAACAAAGAAATTTCAAAATGTTTCAGTGAGGAGGTCATCTTCATCAAACAAATATATTCCATGAACTTTAAACTGGATTGAAAGCCAAAGGAATTGCTTCAAGAAATACTCGAACTTGATGTGCTTCCTAATATCACAATTGCATTGTGTATTTTTGCCTGCATCAGTGGCTTCAGGCATTTTCAACATGTTGAAGCAGATAAAGAACTATCACTGTTCAACTATAGGTCAAGAGCATTTCAATGGGCTGGCCATGCTTAATGTCAACTGTGACATTTCATGAAAGCTAGATTTTTCCTCAATAATTAGTATGTTTGCACAGAAAAGGGCTAGAAAAGCATTTGTTAAATAAAAAAATATTCATATTATGTCTCACTCTTTTTGTGGTGCCTTATTTTGTTTTCATGTGTTGTCATTTTTTATTTTTATTATGGCTAGGGGGCTCAAAAGGTGAGATGCATGTGGCCCAGGCCTCTCTGGACTTCTGAGAGAGCCTGGTCAGCAGGGATTTCCCCATGCAAACACAGGGCAGTACATGACTTCATTAAAGTCTGTCTTAGGCAAAACTCCAACTTCCATTGATTTCAGAAAGAGTTTGCTTAAGTAAAAACTGCAGGATCATGGATCTGTGTAGCTTGATTTTGGTTTTCTTTTATGACAGACTTTGCTAAGGATGAGTCCCGGCATCCTTACTCACACTGAGTAGTATTTTACTCCAATGAACTCAATAGGTCAACTCGAAGTGCTTTTCAACATATGTGATGGGGGCAGAATTTGCCCCATAATATTTAGGAGGATAGATTTCTTCTCCTCTTAAGTTGAGCAATAACTTATTTCACAAGAAGTCCTATTCATTTCAATGGGATTATTTGCAGAATAAGATAATACTCAATACACAGAAATCCTTAATACGGTAAACCCATTCCATGGGAATGGAATATCGAATTAATAATATGTACCCTATAGAGGCTGACTGCAAAGAAAATGAAAGATGCAGATGTGTTCCCCTTGTGTTTTGTACTTTTTCCATATAAGACTGGTAGCAAGGTGTGTAACTGGAATTCAGCCCCGTTGTCATCACTGCAAGACAGAATCCGAATTGAAAATTAATCTTTACCTATTACCCAAGAGATAATGAGCATCTCCATCCATGAAAAGCAGGATGTTTTCATTCTGAATAGCTGTTTTGCATTATCTGTCCTACTTTCATTAGGTAGGAGTTTGGTGCCTTCAAATCTGTCCGATGCGTTCATGACTAGCAGACCAAGAAAAATGGTGAAAGAGGCTGCGTGTGCTACAAACTTCATAAATGGTCCACGCATTATCCTCCCCAGCTGCAACACAAAACACAAACAAATTCTATCAACTTTTAAAAAGTACATTTATGCCAAAAGCACAGTAAATAAAGACAATGAAAATATATACACACTGTGATGTCATAATGAAATTAACCTTGTAAAAATGTCTATTGGCTATCCTTAGAAAAAAGAAAAACAATTTTGCTATTAAATGTCAGTATTCTTCTTTACCGATATAGCAATGTTTAAAAATATTACTATAATTCTTTCTTGTGCTTCTTTGTACCTATTATCATAGCTCATCAAGAGAAATATTCATTGTTACTGGAAAGTTTCTTTTAATTTTTATCCTTGAGATACTTAAGAAGTAACAAAGGAAATGGAAAAAATATTGTATAGTTTGTTAAGTAGGAACACTGAAATATCAGTGGGGCTACAATAGAGATGGGGACACCTGGTTTTGGTTTGATGTAGTATTCAACCTAGTGGGCAGGTTCAGGATAGCAAAAACAGTTTTTCTGACCTGACTTGCCTTTTGGTTTTAACATTTAAATAGGCCCCAAAAGGTTGTGTTTACACTTCTGTAGGTTCTTATGTTATTTTCTGATTTTCTTAATGGACATTTCCTTAAACACCCACCAACAGAGATGACTAAATGTTGAACAGATATTTAGATTGATTTAGCTTGACACTAAACAAAACTGAAAATTCATGTAAGCCCACACCTGTCTAGGCTATTAAAATATCTATTTTAAAGGGATTGGTAACTTCTTGCATTCCTCTCATCTGTCCTAATGAATTAATCCAGTTGCATGCTGGGCACAAAATGCCTGTTATTTTGGGTCATGACAGCCACTGTATGTGCCAAATAAGTGAAGAATTCAAAGCAAGCCTTATTGGCTGAAATAGTTAATATTGGTGGCCACTGAAAAAGATAAGGAGAGGCTGCAAGCATTAGTTATTATAACTAGTTTTTTAGAATTATTATTTAAAGGTCAAACTCAGACTTCAGCCAACATCAAACTGAAGTTTAAATAAACAAGGAATAAGTGGTCAGTGAAGGGTACAGTAGTAGGGTCGATGAAACACAGATAACTTACTGAAAAAGATAGTCATGTCTAAAAATAATAATATTAAAGGAACACTGTCAAGGTTAGTAGGCCCAAAATTTGACCTCTCTACTCTTCTACATATCCTTTTGCAAATCCATGCAATTCATTATATATTTCCAAACCCCCATAAAATTACTTTGTCTTTTTCCTAAAAATAATCAATTTCCTCAGACTCATGAGGTGCCCAACAAATATAGTTTATTCTGTGTGCAGTGTGAAGTGAAAGGATACTTCTTACAGGTTTTATTTTCAAACTTCCCCTAGAGGGGGTTATGAATAACAGTGAGTAAAACAGATTTTGAGAATGAGAAACAAAATACCTTGACAGTGTCTTTTTACATGCATTACACTGGTCTACAATTTTTTAGAAGTCGTCTGCTTCAGAGATAAAATGTGATATTTATTATATATTTTGATGTGCTGAATTCAAATATGACCATTAAAACAACTGATTGGCTGCTGTTTTTAAGATATTTAAGTTTTTACATTTTATGTCTATGTATATTGTGTAGATAGTAGAGTTTTAATCATAAATTGTAAACCTAGGTCTTGTCATGTGTTTATGGTTGCTTTACATGACAATATTTCACCTGTCCTGTTTATGTAACATTTTAAAAATCAGCAAAAGGATTATATAAATAAAATGTATTATGAAACAAAAGGAAAAAAGCTATTATGTACATAGTTTAGTCCTATTCAGTGTCTACTCAGCGCTTCTTGGCTTGTCTCTTGTATTCATTAAATGGAGCATCTCTTGTCACTGTCCAGCAATAGTTTACAAGCATTGATGGGCTCCATTTGCCCTGATAGCGTTTCTCCATTGTTGCAATGTCCTGGTGAAATCGCTCGCCGTGCTCGTCGCTCACTGCTCCGCAGTTCAGTGGAAAAAAATCTAGATGAGGGTACAAAAAATGTACCTTTAGTGACATGTTGCAACCAAGGCTTTTTATGCCTTGAGGAGGTTTTCCACCAACAACCTGTAGTTGTCTGCCTTGTTGTTTCCGAGAAAATGTATTGCCACTGACTGGAAGGCTTTCCATGCCGTCTTTTCCTTGCCACGCAGTGCATGGTCAGATGCATCATCTCGAAGAAGTTCACGAATCTGAGGACCAACAAAGACACCTTCCTTTATTTTAGCTTCACTTAACTTTGGAAACTTTCCACAGAGGTACTTGAAAGCTGTTTGTGTTTTGTCAATGGCCTTGACAAAGGTCTTCATCAGACCCAGCTTGATGTGTAAGGGTGGTAACAAAATCTTTCTTGATTCAACAAGTGGTGGATGCTGAACACTTTTCCTCCCAGGCTCTAATGACTGTCGGAGTGGCCAATCTTTCTTGATGTAGTGGGAATCTCTTGCACGACTATCCCATTCGCAGCGAAAACAGCAGTACTTTGTGTATCCAGTCTGCAGACCAAGCAAGAGAGCAACAACCTTCAAATCGACACAAAGCTGCCACTGATGTTGGTCATAGTTTATGCACCTCAAAAGTTGTTTCATGTTGTCATGGGTTTCCTTCATATGGACTGCATGACCAACTGGAATTGATGGAAAACATTGCCCTTATGCAGCAAAACAGCTTTAAGACTCGTCTTCGATGAATCAATGAAGCGTCTCCACTCATCTGGATTGTGAACGCTGTTGAGGGCTGCCATCACACCATCGATGTTGTTGCAGGTTACAAGATCACCTTCCATGAAGAAGAATGGGACAAGGTCCTTTTGACGGTCATGGAACATGGAAACCCTAACATCACCTGCCAGGAGATTCCACTGCTGTAGTCTGGAGCCCAACAGCTCTGCCTTACTCTTGGGTAGTTCCAAATCCCTGACAAGGTCATTCAGTTCAGCTTGTGTTATGAGGTGTGGTTCAGAGGAGGAGGATGGGAGAAAATGTGGGTCCTGTGACATTGATGGTTCAGGACCAGAAGTTTCATCCTCTTCCTCTTCCTTGTCTGACGCAAGTGAGAATGATTCTGGTGCATCAGGAACCGGCAATCCTTTTCTGTGGTGTATTGGGCGTATAGCTGATGGAATGTTTGGATAATGCACAGTCCACTTTTTCTTCTTTGACACACCTTTCCCAACTGGAGGCACCATGCAGAAGTAACAATTGCTGGTATGATCTGTTGGCTCTCTCCAAATCATTGGCACTGCAGAAGGCATAGATTTCCTTTTCCTGTTCAACCACTGGCGAAGATTTCTTGCACAAGTGTTGCAGGATATGTGTGGGGCCCACCTCTTGTCCTGATCTCCAGTATTGCAACCAAAATAAAGGTGATAGGCTTTCTTAACCATAGTGGTTATACTGCACTTTTGTGATGCAAAAGTCACTTCACCACAAACATAGAAGAAGTTATCTGCACTGTTCACACAAGTACGAGGCATCTCTGCTCACTTTGGCTAAACAGAAATGTGTCTTTTTGCAAAATCAAACACTGACAAATAAGAGAGCACGACACTGTATGATTTCTAGAGCTGATATAGGGCAATTTGTTCAGCAGAGTGATGTAAGCTTCGTTATGAGTGCATCATCCATGACTTCTAGGAATAACATGATGCAATTCATATCATGTATGATGCAATACCAGCTTCAGATTGCATCATTCATTGTTTTGCCTAAAAAGCGAGTACTGTCCAAATCCAGTCATAGTTTTATTCATAGATCCAGTCAAAGATGTATTTTAGTCATTTCTGGTTTAAATTGAGATCCCTTCCCTTTATAACTCACTTATCCTCCGCCATTCCCATGTCAAGGGTCGTATATACTGACCCAATAGCATATTTTGAAAACTAGAGCCAATCAACAATTTTAAGCATCATTTTCATTCTCAGTGACCCAGAATTAGTAAAGTTTGACTACATTTATTTCAGAAGCATTTTGGCTGTAGAGCAGTGGTATCTGCCTGTGTTCACAAACGAAGATGGGACTGGGAGAAAGATGCCAGAAAAAGACATACCCAGGGAAGAAGCAGAAATATTGAAGGAAATCAGGTTAATGAATAACTAATCAAGAGACTTAAAAAAAATCTAAAAGATTGACAAAGCCCCCCAGCATCCCTGCTTCCTCCAAAAGAGTAAAACTCTTTACTAGATGTCATTAAAAACTCACTGAAAATAAAATAAATTACAGATAGTCTGGGAGTTATTTTTGACACCTACTGGTTTGGTCTAGGAATAGTTTTCATAATTTTACAATTTTGTAAGATTTTATCTGTGGAGAAGATGCAAGACAGAATACATTAATTAGGTACAGAATTGGGAAACAGAAAGGCAGGGCTTGAAACTAGAACTTACTGCACTGAATATGCACGGAATTTAATAGAAGTTGAGGGCATGCAGCATGACATAAGATTGGACCATAAATCTTGGTAGATGACATGGATATAGAAAAGGGAAATTACACTTTCCAATGGTGAGGAAGGAACAAAAATAGTTGGTGGCAAAAAGGTGGTGGACATGCTTTTTAGTGGGATTCCCTCCAAGCTTCTCTTATAGAATCATAGAACTGGAGAGGTCATCTAGTCCAATCCCCTGCATTCAAGGCAGGACAAAGTATTATCTAGACCATCCGTGACAGGTGTTTGTCCAAACTGCTCTTAAAAACCCACAATGATGGAGCCTCCCTAGACAATTTATTCCAGTGTATACTCTGACAGAAAGTTTTTCCTAATGTCCAACCTAAACTGCCCTTACTGCAATGTAAGCCCATTGCTTCTTGTCCTATCCTCAGAGGTTAGGAAGGACAATTTTTCTCCCTCCTCCCTTATAACAACCTTTTATGTACTTGAAAACTGTTATCATGCCCCCTCTCAGTCTTCTCCAGACTAAAAAAAACCCACAAATTTTTCAATCTTCCTTCATGGGTCATGTTTTCTAGAACTTTAATCATTTTGTTACTATTCTCTGGACTTTCTACAATTTGTCCACATCTTTCCAGAAATGTGGCACCCAGAACTGGACACAATACTCCAGTTGAGCCTTAATCAACGCGGAGTAGAGCAGAAGAATTACTTCTCGTGTCTTGCTTTCAATCTTCCTGCTAATACATCCCGGAATGATGGGGTTTTTGTTTTTTTTTTTGGTTTTGGTTTTTTTGCAACAGTGTTATACTGTTGACTCATATTTAGCTTGTGATCTGCCATGACCCACCCTCCCATCCCCAATTCCTTGCTGCAATACTCCTTCCTAGACAGTAATTTCCCCTTTTGTATGTGTGCAACTGATTTTTCCTTCTTAAGTGGAATACTTTGCATTTGTCCTTATTGAATTTCATCCTATTTACTTCAGATCATCTCTCCAATTTGTCCAGATTATTTTGAATTTTAATTCTATCCTCCAAAATCACTTGCAACCCCTCCCAGCTTGGCATTGTCTGCACACTTTATAAGTGTACTCCCTATGCCATTATCTAAATCACTGATGAAGATATTGAACAGAATCAGACCCAGAACTGATCCCTGTGGGACCCCACTCATTATGCTCTACCAACATGACTGTGAATCACTGATAACTACTCTCTGGGATTGATTTTCCAAACAGTTATGCACCCACTTTATAGTAGCTCCATCTAGATTGTTTTTCCCTAGTTTGTTTATGAAACGATCATGTGAGACAGTATCAACTGTCTTACTAAAGTCAAGATATTCCACATCTACTACTTCCCCTCACCCCATCCACAAGGCTTGTTACCCTGTCAAAGAAAGCTATCAGGCTGGTTTGACATGATTTCTTCTTGACAAATCCGTGCTGACCATTACTTATCATCTTATTATCTTCTAGCTGTTTGCAAACTGATTTCTTAATTATTTGCTCCTTTATCTTTCCAGGTACAGAGGTTAAGCTGACTTGTCAATAATTCCCTGGATTGTCCTTATTTCCCTTTTTATAGATGGACACTGTATTTGCCCTTTTCCAGTCTTCTGGAATATCTCCTGTCTTCCATGACTTTTATGGATCTGGGTATCCCATCATTTTCACATGCACTTTCTTTGCGACATGGAAAGTTCATGTTGCAGAGGAGGACTGTATACATCTCTCATACCACTGCTTTGGGAAGTATACTCTTCCCTCAGGGACTGAGAATATTACCTCTGTAGTACTCTCAGCCCATGGTGATCTGACAGTGAGGATTTTGGTTTCATATTCGGATTCCCCATTATGTTGCCACTAACTCATTGCTCTGGTTCAATTACTTAGTCTTAAAAAGGAAAACTCTGCCCTTAGTTACATCTGTGCAACTCTCCTGAAGACACTAAAATTGCTCAGATGTAACAGAGGACAGAATGTGACCCATGCAAAATTTAATGAAATAAAATACTATCCTACAAAGATAGGATCAAATTCTGTTCTCAGTTACGCTGATGGAGTGAATGAATTTGCACTTGTGTAAATGAGAAAAAAAATATTTTAGTAAATATTGTCTAAGGATTGAACTATGACTGTGTATAGAAATGGCAGGGAGATTGGTTCTGTGAGAACTGGCATTGGCAATTCTGTAGACAATGTATTTTCCCTCTTGGTCATTACTGAATCAATTTCTCCATGTGTTATTAAGGGGCACAGAAGTTTGGAAGGTGCTTCCCTCTGGATAACACTTAAAACAATTCCTGATCATTTATGGCCATTACTATCCCATGGCTCTTGTTTTGTTTGGGTTGAAATGTAAATGTCAGTATCCTTGCTAAACTCCAGTATAGGTAATTACATGTTACCTAAAATTCTTTCTGTAATTTCAGTTGGTTATACATGATTCTTGTTATAAACACTATTTTGGTTTGCTGTGATTTAAACTACCTCTACTGGTACTCTGAGTAAACTTTGAAGAAGTGACTGTTTCAGCACAGAGGTGGGCTGCATTCAGTGGCACAAGAGGTGAAGTGATTCCTATAATTACGTATGCACTTTGTAAAGTGGGCTAAAATACATTCTTCTGAGTGAACAGTGCTATATAAAAATAGTGCTGTATCATTATCATTACCTGTGACTGAGAGACATTGGAAATTAAAGGGAAGTAAGAACCAGAGTTAGATAAAGATCAATATTTTGGACCTTATTTGTCCAATATAAACAACTATAGAAAATTGTAGTAAAAAAATGAAATTTGTTTTGATATAGAACTGGTAGATGCACTTAAATGTAGTGAAATGTAAGAATACATATTTTAACATGCAGGGTACAGGAGTGGGTTGTGGCTGGGAGTAAGTTCCCAGGCTGATTGGGAGAATAGGCTCAGCTTGGCCATGCCCCAAACACTCTAGCTGGCTCTTATAAAAAGGCAGAAAGGCAGGGGCCTGAGAGAATAGTGTCTCCTCTGTCTGCAGAGGTTGACAGGCCTGGCTGCTGGGAAGCATAAGGTACCTGGAGTGGAGCAGGGCTGGACCAGGCAAGAGGAGCTGGGGAAGCTCTGGCCTGAAAACCACCAGGCTGCAGGGCCTAGGGTTAGGCCCAACAACGAGTACTGGGATTGCAGGAGGCAGCCCAGGGCTACCGAGGCAGAGGCAGCAGGCCAACCCTCCTTGCCGGTGATGAATGGCAATGATACTGCAGTCTGCCCCAGTGAACAGAGGTAAGTGGTGACTGGCAGTTGCCTAGACTGAGGCAAGGTGGGGATAGGGGGTGGGGGTTCCCCGGGAGGGGAGACCCTCAGACTGTGGGCGTGCTGCAGAGATGTATCCCCCTAGGGCAGAGGGCACCGGGATCCAGGGGAGGGACACAGGGGCCCGTAGCAAGCGGAACTACAGCCTGCAGAGGGCGCTCCGGAAGCTGGCAAGCTAATTCCCTGGATGTACCAGCAGGAGGTGCCATGGGGTGACTACTACAAGGTGGTTAAATTTTAAAGGGATGCTGTCAACTGAAAATGGACAAAACAGTTATGAAGAAACAGATTTTCTAAAACCAAAGACCAATCAAAATGATTTTACAATCCAATAAAAAGAAAGGCTTTTAACAACAACAAAAAACAAACAACAAATACAACACTTCCCTGCAATGTTTGAAATCCAAACGCTGAAGAAGTATGAATCCAAAGGCATGTTTAAAGACAAAAGAGTTATCAAAAATGTCGAGAATATAAACAAAAATAGAACTGACTAAACTGATTTTTATTGTCCAGGCTGAGAGAAATGCAAACAAACAAACAAACAAGTTAAGGAAATAGGATATATTTTTAAAACTCTAAGTTGTTAATCATAATAAATGTGTTTATTTATAATATATAATTTTAGCTTTACAGTGTCCCCTTTATCTGTTATGAGAGCAGGAGAACTAAAATATCCCAGGGTGGAAACTTTGAATCAGTGACCAGCTAAAATATATATTCTAAACAAAAGCAAAATTCTAGGGGATGGGAGAGTTTGGGAATATCTATGTTGAAAATAGATTCTGCAACATGGATCATCCAAACTGACATTCAGCTCTAGAAGCCAAATTGAAATAACAGTGTTTTGTAAATGCATACAGAAAAGGCGATGTGGCTGCTTTGAAAAAATTCATGAGATGAAATGAGGCTTAACATTATCTTGACAAGCCTGCAGGTTGCAGCAGTGAGAGATCCAAGCACAGATTTCTTGGTAACAACAGAATTTATTGTGTTGGTGTTAAAAAGTGGTTTGAATTTTCAAAGGCCTTTTATCAGCTCATCCCAGGGATCTTTTCATGTCCAGGCCACGGAGAAGGCCCACACTGTAGGGTGAAATCCTGACCCCATTGACATCAAAGAGGCCAGGATTTCATCCATCATGGATTGCTTTCTTATACAATTCTCAATTCCATTCAAAATATATCACACTAAATTCAGTTCAGTTACACCAGTGTACCCAGAATAGTTTAATTCACTTCAGTGAATTTACATCACACTACTGGAACACATGAAGATCATTGATTTCAGACATATGCACATCTGTGTTGGGCAGACATTTGGACAATTTGTATTGGTGGTTTGTGGACAGTAAATATAAACAAAGGTGACATTTTATCCTGTGTGAAATCATAAGATGGGTAGCTAGCTAAGTGGTTTTAATTCTGAATTTTAGTTAGAGGTGGGCTCTAATGATGGTAGTGTTAGCTTGATGTGAATTTAAGAACACTAAGTTATTCTGACATGTAGTTATGATTTGCTTCTTATCTTTATTTCATATGAATGGCTTCTATCCACAGCATCAGCTTAGTTCATCCTTTTATCTGAGGGCCCTCAGTATCTCTCAGAATCAGGGCCACATATTTTTTCCATGAATAATAAACATATTCCCATTTGTAGATAGCTGGCACCTGGATAACACAAGAGAGAAGGAAGAAAACCTGCTATTGCAGTGCTTACTATCACTGTCTGAATTCTTTGATGGGCAATTTCTCACTAAACGAGTATTTCATTTTTTGTAATGTTCTTCCATCAAGCCCCATAAATGTATAATTAGTTTTTGTTAAATAATCTAGCTACTATATATTTATTTAATGGCATGGCAACAAAATGGAGAGTACTTTGATCCATTGTTTCTATATTACTGTTTCTACAAGGCAATACTCTACTTCTTTCCCTCCCTGATCATTTTTTAATTTAGTATTCATTACATTCCACATGATGCATTTACTTGTTTTTATTGTGAATGAATGTGTAATCTTGCAGCTATTCCATTACAATCTGGCATTAAATAACATGACACTGAAGCTTTGCTTAGTGCATCAGTAATTTATACATATATTTCTTCTTTGCTGAATTAGAAACTTGCATGCAGATACACTTACAAGACTGTACAGACTAACCTTGCTGCATGGAGCAATCCAATAAACCACTGACAGGAATGGCAGCCCTACTGCAACAGCAAGAACAACTAGAAACTTCACTGCCATGGTCTGCTGACGTAAACCTGAGAGATTTTCATACCAGATTGAGAGAAGTTGTTGCTGGCAGTTTGGGTGTGCTACAAACTATGACAAAGAAAAGGAACACAAAAAAGCAACATTATTATGAGAATACAGGTACATAAATTGTTAGCAATCTGAAATGGATGTAGAATGTAGGAATAACAACTCCTCAGACTATACCTAAACGATGTTTGGCTATTCTTAAAAAGCTGTTCTTACAAACTTCCAATGACAGGGATTCCACAAACTCCATTAGAAGCCTATTCCACTACTTAGCTATCCTTATAATTAGGAAGTTTTTCCTAGTATCTAACCTAAATCTCCCTCACTGTAGATGAAGCCCATTACTTCTTGTCCTACCTTCAATGGACATGGAGAACGATTGATCACCAACCTCTTAAGACTCACTCATTTTTACTATTCCTCATAAGTTATGGTTTCTAAATTTTTTAGCATTTTTGTTGCTCTCCTCTGCGCTCACTCTAACTTGCCCATATCTTTCTTAGTGTGGTGGCCCAAACTGGACACAATACTCCAGGTGACCCCTCACCAGTGTTAAGTACCAAATAGGACAATTAACTCCTGTCTCACATACAACACTTATGGAGGATCATATAAAATTTATGTAAGGGCAGTGTACTTCTCTTAGGCATGCAGAAATCACCCTCTGTTCTTAAATAATGTACTTGTGGACACACCCTTTTTTTTTCTGATGTTCTAAACTGTAGTATGAGTGTACATATTACATAGAATAGCACAACATGAATTTCCAAACACTATAGTCACTTATCCAACATAATTTTACAAATTGCATGCTTTATATTTCAACATTCGCATTTCAAATGGGTACAGATTCTTCATCTAGCTCTAGAAAATCCAGGACTATGAAAGGCTTTAAAGAAGTCATAAACTGAGCACTGCAAATTACAAATACTAATTATTAATGGCTATAACTGACCATTACTTTAAAGATATTACTATGGCATTTAGACAGTATCCAATAACAAAGGATCAGCCTCAATCTGAGCATAATGCACGGGAACTAACTGGATGTATTCTATTCAGATTTTTATACCAGTCTCCTAACTGAGATATTTGAGCACTTCCTTATAGTGCATTAAGCAAGGTGACTACACTTCGTCATGTGTTGCTTGTGTTCTCCCTAAATGGAGAAGCATGTGCAGTGGAGTGTGTGTGAAGGGGTGTCTTTCTCTTTTTTAAAATATAAATATACCTGTTCCCAGTTCATTCTACTGGGAATAGCTACACAGTCTGCTGACATTTATATTCCTGATGCTCTCATTTCTGATGCTCTAAAAGTTGTTGCCTTTGTGTCCTGTACAATTTTCAGTCATGAAACAAGGAATACACAAAATGTTCACATGAAAAATGTAAGTTCCGTTATTGAAAACGAGGAACAGCAATTACTGGTGCAGGCAGTCACTAATTGTTCTTAATCATTCTATGGAACCTAGGTCATGTAGAAAAATTCTGTAAAAGGTATAGAACACAGCCCTCTTTTCCATCCAACTCAGTGACATTGTAAAAGGTATACTGGGAACTGAAATATAAATGGATGATGGGACTTTCTTTGCCTGGTCCGTAATAAACTATAAGACCAAACCTGTAATATTTACTGAAGAACTCAGCATTTTACAATGGAAGTTTTCCAAATTAAAGGTGGCAAAATCAGAACTGCTAAAAAAAAAAAGGAAGGGTAAGTAGAGAGTAAATGACTAATGATGAAATAAAACCCCTCCATGTTTAATATGTGAGATACATTGTTCAATAACAGTTCAAACTCCATCCATGTACACCATGAACACACAACTATTTTAGGAGTTTCCAAAAGAAACAGATCAATTAGATCTGCATAAAAGAGCTCTATTTGTGCCCAGGTAAAGTGGATGGGTACAGTGGGTCCCTATTGGACTTCATAGAATTCCGTCTCTTCTACCTTTCTTGGTTATTGGATGTTGGTGAGTTTTATTTGCTTTTCACTGTGCAGATGTAATTCTTTTTGTCATGGTGGGAAAGCTTTATCACAGGTCTTGCAGCTTGCTCTGAAAATGGTCAGATTCTGCATTAGTCTAATCTCCTTTGGAAGTTAATTCAATTGGTAAATCCCCTTGACTAAAAAAACTTTATCTCTGATTCACACACACTTCATCTTGGACATTATGAGCTTCACTGTCCAAAAGAAGCATAGTTATCCAAAAGAGTAAAGGTGGAGAAGCAGCTACTAATTAGTTGAGTCCTGACTTATTGAGTGCATTCAAGATCCAGACCAAGGCCTTAAACTGTCAACAGAAGTGAAATAGAAGATGAGGAAGGGGCCATAGCATAAAGTATATTCATTCCAGCTTGGGTCATTGAGGAGATTGGTTGCCATGGTTCTAACCAAGCTGGAGTCAGTGCATGGCTTCCAGCCCGATCCGCAGATCACCTATGCTGATAAATTCTGGTCTTTTGTAGGCTACCTAGTTTTGCATACGTCCTTCAAATTTTCTAGAGAAAATAAAATTTAGTGTCTCTCGGGAGGCAGATACTCTGTGAATATGGCATTAAAGTTTGACATAAAGATGTATTTATTATTATAGGGCCAATATATTACATTGTACATTTTAATTAACTATATCTAATTATTTTGTTTTAGAAGATGGATTAATTATTTTTCATTGGTTAAATAAATACATGCAAAACCTGCAAATAATAATGCATATATTACTATTACTGTGTGTGCTGCATACACCTTTTATCTCTGGTTTTTACTAGAACAGTAAGTTCTTTGGGGCAGAGATTCGCTTTTACTGTATGAGTGCACAGCAGTCAGTGCAATGGGCCCTGGATCCTGACTGGAGCATCTAGGTGCTGCCATAAAACAAATAATGAGTGGTAATATGAGTTAATAAGACTGTCATGCATTTAAACTATTATTTTATTAATATCAAGGCTTACTTTTTTGACTTCATATTTAATGGCAAGTTTTAAGCGACTAAGGCTGGGACGACCATGTTCTCCACTATTATGGCTCATCTCCACATCTCCGTTCAAAATAGCTTCCACTTCCTCAGTATTTCTGCACAAATCGAGGAGTCCAACTACAAAATCCTTGCATTGCATAGACAATTTTTTGTAATCATTCTGGAGAGGGGGAAAAAAAGAAAATTAATAGCTGTTTACTCATAACCCATAAGAAACCATTTTACTTCTTCAAGTGCTATGACTTGACTTCCTGAGTGATTATTCACCAACCAGCCACAGGAAAGGGATGAGAAGAAGAGCACTGGTCATGTATATACTCCTTTTATTTGTAGTTCTCAAAGTTCTTTATGAACATTATAAATTAAGACCCAGAATATCCCTCTGAAGTAGATATTATTTCCCCCATTTTTGTGATGTGAAACCAAAAATACAGAGAGCCAAATTCTCCCATTATAACTACCTAGGCAAACTTCCTGCAGAACACAAGCCATAGAATTTCACCAAGTGGTTAACTACTCTCATTATAAAACAGCTCCTCTTAATTTCTAGTCTGAAATGGTCTTGCTTCAGTTTCAAGCCATTGCATCTTGTTATGCCTTTGTCTGCTGGATTAACAAGCACTCTACCATCAAAAATCTTTTCCCCATGGAGGTAATTACAAACTATGAGCAAGTAACTTCTCAACCTTCTCTGGGAAAATCTAAATCGATTGTGTTTCCTTTGTCTCTCACTGTAAGGCAGTTTTCCAGACCTTGAATCATTATTGTAGATCTTCTCTGAACCTTTTTCCATTTTCAGCAGACTTTTAAAAGTATAGCACCTGAACTTGAACAGTACAGTAATGGTTTCATTAATGCTATATGCAGTGGTGGTTACAGCCCCCTATTGCTACTCAATATCCCCCTGCATACACATCCAAGGATATAATTTGCTTTTTTAGCCACCACATTAAACTATGATCTAATGTTCAGTTGGTTATATATCCACTTTGGCTACTTAGTCCTTTCCTCAGTCAATGCTTTACAAAAAACAGCCATTCATCCCTTAAGTGCGACCCATTTTCTTGAAGAATAGAAGTTAAGTTGCTCTCGCAGTGAGCCAGTGGTAGGATCAGAGTAGAATTTGGGAATACTGTTCCTGTTTTTGCAGTTTCCAATTCATATAACTTGAAGGTGTAGCCAAAGATAAAAGATATCAGGATACAGAGATGAAATATAAGAATTAATGTTGTAACACAGGCCTACAGGCCTCAGGCCTGTAAGATATTTAGCTTAGTCAAATTAAGCCTCAGGATTTAGAATAAATTAGCATCAGTAAATTAATAATAAACCCGTTGAGCTTGTCTGTTTGTGATTTGCTGATGTTTTCACAATAACTGCTGAGTTTGGATAATAATGCCTACGCACAGACAGATACCATAAAATGACCATTGGTAGCTGGAGTGAAACATTAGAGACTTTCTTAAGGTAACCAACTGCCTGTTACTATGGTGGTACAGTGGTGAAAATGGTACTGAGTGAAAAAAGAATTATCAAGTTAGCCTATGAAAAATGGGGCACCCCAAAAGTAGTGGGGTGTGGAAGGTCAAATAAGGAAAAGGAAAAACCTTTACAAATATGTATGAAGCCTGATGATTGTCAGCATAACACATCTGAAAAGCTGTATCCTGGCCTGAGTGCCTTGGTGCAGAGAGGAGACACCAGGATGCCGATCACTGGTGATGAGGATGAGGACTAACACTTTGGGTTTTTCTGTAAGGCCTGTTGTGAGTCATGGAAATATTATGCATTCTGTACTGGTCTCTCTCTCCTTTACCAGACTGCAGTGTGTATATTGCCTGGTTGGCTAATAATAATTACTATAGAAAGAGAACTATGTAGTCTCTGTTGTGCATTATAAACCACCACCCCCCGGCCTCTGCCTTCAATGGATAACCTCACTACTGTAGTCAATCTTGGGGGTTGAACTCTCAGAGATTAAAGTACAGTAGGTGTCAACCCTCACCTTCAGGTGGGTAACTGGTTAAAGTAACCCACAGCTATAGATAAGGCTACAAAGGTTAATAGCATTACCACCTCCCACCAGAGAAAGGGGGAAGCAGGGACAGAAACATGACTCCCAGAGGTGCCTGTGGAATGCAGTGCTTTCTGGGGCTACTCCACAGCTTATCTTCCACTCCGGCTCAGGGTTGTGCCTAAAGTCATAATTTATCTGTAACAGGGATCTACTCTCGGCTCCTGGCACAAATGGCTCTGAGACCTCCGGTTTACAACCAACACTGTGTATGTTGTGTTCAATCCACCACTACTGTCTTACAATCCCGTGCAACAATTCTATCTAAAGTCTCATACACTCATCATCCCCTTTTGCCAGAGAGAAGAAATCTCTCCATGCAGACATCTCCCTTTACCCTAACGCTGCTGACCACCTCTCTCCCTGTCTCTCATTATCCTGCACTTTCTTCCTGTGCTCCTTTTCTACTCTTGCTGTTAATGGGCTAATTAGTTCCTTTGCTCTCCCCAGCCCAGGTTCATCTAGTAATTAGCCACTCCTTCCCTCAGTCAGGCCCTCTTCAAGGAACTATCTGGATTGACAGTGACCAGAGTACTGGTTCAGCTGCTAGTTTTCAGCACTGTGTCACACACCTCCCTCCTTTATCTGGCGGAGAAGTTTCTTCTTCCACAGGTTCTAATTATTTTATTAGAAATGCTGTTGCTCTCCTTGAGTCCTTCTTCACCCTCAGGGTGGTTCTCCAGGATCCCTTTATGGTGCCCACCCATTCTCTACCCACAAAAATTACATTGGTGGGCCCCCTAATCCTATCTCATCCCACAGGTATTCACACCAGGAGTAATATTGTGGGCTATTTGCCCGACTCTCACTCCCTTTCCTTTGTGACAGGGCCCACTGGCAACCCCCGCCCTCCTGATCACCCAGGGTCTCATGTTCTCCCAAGCCTCTGAACTGTTCCTGGGGTCTCCACTCTCATCATTCAGGTGACAGGGTTCCAATAACTGTTCAGTCCCTGTCAATGAGTTTGAATTCTCCTTATCCCAGAGGCTAATTCTGTGTTTTTCTTCCTTTTCCCCCTGACACACTATCCCAATGTGCTCTGATGAAGTTAAAGTTTAAACTCTGCACTCAGGCACTTCCCAGACTAGTCTACCCAGGTAGAGGCCTTGTACTTTTGAGATGTTTACTCAGAACCTCCAGCCATCAACTCTGATGTCTTTAATTATTTTTGTAATCACATTTAAGTCATAAAAGGATTAAATAAATGTGGGACTATCTCCAGATATAAAAACACTCCATGACTTTTTATTATGTTAAAAATACCCATGGAAAATAAAACGTGTTACCATGACTTGTTCCCATGCCCCCATTATAAGTATTCCTGTTGCTCCCACTTTCAACTTTTCTCTATTCACTTCTTCCCCTTTGAGTCCTTCCTACCCTAGTAGCCACCTCTAGGAGCACCCTGGGAGGTAGGTGACTAACTTTCTCTGGGTAAATTCGGGGCTCTCTGATGACATGCCCCAACATGTTTGTTCTTCACTAGCCCATGGGCCAGGTGCTTGGTATTCCTTTGCAACACAGTGTAATCAAGAACGAGGAGTACTTGTGGCACCTTAGAGACTAACAAATAAATTAAGTAAATAAAATAAATTTGTTAGTCTCTGAGGTGACACAAGTACTCCTTGTTCTTTTTGCAGATACAGACTAACATGGCTGCTACTCTGAAACCTGTCACCATAGCATCAGTTTGTTACTTGGATAAATTAGCCAAATGACTGTATTCATGTTTCAGATTTAATTTGAATCAGATATTTGTTCAAAAATAAAAGAGCCACACACATTTTTAAATAATGTCATCTAAGTCTAGACATCTCAAATCTGTCATAAAGTGGCAATGAAAATTAATGTGGTTTCTCTACAAAGATGATGTCAGAAGCCAAGCACAAAAATGTACAATTTCTTAATGAGTTATACACTAATATGGACGTGGAAAGCAGATTCACTCATTTATATCTCTCAAGGAGGAAATATATAGATATTAATTAAAAACCTAAATTTGTGGCACACCAGATAGAACTTGTTTTGAGACTACTATCTCTTTTAAAATTTGTTTCTTCCACCAGGAGTGTGGTTGGAATTGATGTTGTGTTGTCTCTTTGCCTGGAAGTTTCAGGAAACTTCCAGGCTAAAATCTGTGTTTCAACTTTTAAACTGTGTTTCAACTTTAAGATGAACTTTTCAATATTGGAGTGCAACTGCTTATGCTGCCATAGCTAAGATTATATCTGTACGCCTTTTTATAACTAGGCCTGGTAAATTGATGTAGGGTTATGTCTGGTATTCAAGGACTCAGCCAAGTAACAAACCTCTCTAAAAATGTGGACAAAAAAGAACTTGACCTTGTTGAGTAATTGGATTGATACATGTACATAGCTATATTTTCTGGGTTGATATATTCATTTATGCCTATGAGTAGCCTCTTTGACTTCTGTTGGAATACTCAGGTGTGTGAAATTCAACACATGTGACTGAACAATTGCAAGCCTTGCAAAGGAAAGAGTTCTTCACTCTGGAGTTGGACTGCCAGAATAGTTTCCTGATCAGTTCATTTGGACCCCCATTCATGTCTTACCCATTTGTATTTCCCATTATTACAGTAATGCCCTGACTAACCAAGACTGAGTCCCCATTGTTCTAGGCAGAGTAGCAGACATTCTCTGCCCTGAAGAATGTTTTTGTACTTTTAAGCCTGCTTTATTTTCACCAGCTGAAGGTTTCCTTTGGGCATTTTTCTGTTCTATGTTTTATAAAATTCCATATTTATCAATCAACACTGAAAAATGGGGTGATGTTTTTCACTCAATAAATGATTATTTCACTGAGTAGATAATGTCTACATTGCAATTAAAAACCACAGCTGGCCAATGCCACCTTACTTGGGCTCATGGAACTTGGGCTAAGAGACTGTTTAATTACAGTGTAGACATTCAGGCTCAGAACAGAGCCTGGGATCTAGGACCTTGTGAGGTCAATGGGTTCCAGAGCTCAGACTGCAGCCCAAGCCCAAACATCTGCACCACAATTAAACAGCCTCTTAACCTAAGTGCCATGAGCCTGAGTCAGCTGGTACGGTTTTTAATGGCAAGGTAGACATATCCAGTGTGGCTAGTGATGTAGACATACTTTGGCGGACCATGTGGATTAAGCTGGTGCCACTTTGACTATGCAGACCCATCCATCCCTTCCCCATGCTATGCACAAGCCTTGAACGCTAATGAAACCATCAGGTGGCTGCAGCAGCAGCACAGGTGTGCTGATGGCCTGTATCCTGCCTAGCTGCCATGGAAAGCCTCAGTGCACAGCAGCTCAGTTAGTAGTGGCAAGTTTTACCTATCAATTAATGGTTTGAAACAGCACACCATTTTCCAGCATAAATACTTATGAACGTTCAAATATTTTAGTGTATTATTTATATAGAGGTTGATATCTGTAAATCCGCTGCCCGGAGGTGTTAGGCTATAACACAGAGTGTTGGAAGTCAGAAAGAGGAGGGATGGTTTAGAGCAGTGATACTCAGACCCCATGGTTCAGGAGCTAAATTAGCAATCAACATTACCCAAAAGAGCCACAGTAGTGTGAATTCATTGTTTCATTTAATATTTTTATATATTATTATTTATTATTGTTATTATTATTATTATTTTATTCGCACAGCGAAATGACTGACCAAATATTCTACAATTGGTTAATAATATAGTAAAAGCATCTTGATTGGTTAATAATTAAATAATACATTCTTTTAATATCAGGTTGCAGACACAGATGCTGGAACTAGAGTTGCTGCTGCATCCCCTGGCTTGAAGTGGTTTCCATCATATACAGGGTTTATAATTTGGTTCTGTGCCTCCCAGCACCCAAGCTATACAAATTGTTCTAGCACTGTTGGTTGCAAATAGCCACAGGAGATGGGTTAAAGAGCCACCTGTGGCTCCCAAGCCTCAGTATGAGTATCATGGGTTTAGTGCTTAGTACCCTTGCCTGGAACCTAAGAGATCTGCGTTCGAGTCTGTTTCACTACAGACTTCCTGAATGACCTTAGGCAAGTCACTTAATCTAGTGCTTAATTTATGCCAAGGCTTGAAGCACTGAGGCACTGCAAGGCTTGGCAGTTTATAGCCCCAGCACCTCTTGGCTTGCCATTCCAGTTATGAAAGTAAAAAAAAATTGCTTGAGCCCCATAACCACTTGGCTTACTGCATTAATTACGAAAATAAACAAAAATGCTTGAGCCCCAGCATCTCTCTCATTACAAATTAAGCACTGATTTAACCTCTCTCTCTGCTACAGTTCCCCACCTGCAAAAGGGAGATAATAGTATTTCTCTACCTCTGAGGAATGGTGAGAAGATAAATGCAGTAAAGATTGTGGGATGGTGAGTAACTACACTAATGGAGGTCATCAAAGAAGGAAAGATAGACAGAAATTCAGATTTAAGGTTGATACTTTGCTTGTTTTCTTCGTGTAATAATGAGTAAGTTACAGATGCATGAAAGACAAACTTCACACTCTCTAGCAGTTAACTATTAGTGCCAAATAGTAACACACCCACATTTCCTTAAAATATTCCACTCCTACCTCATCCAAGTATAAAACAGAATCCTACTCTGCCTTTTTTGGCTGAAGAGGACTTTGGTATTAAAGAGGAATCTTGTTCATTTCATAAGACCACTGATTCAGCTGTTGACTATCAGGGTGGTTGCATCACCTGTGGGCTATCAGGGTGGTTGACAGCTGAAAACCTGAAATTGACAAGAATGTCAATTTCACTGCTGGTGGGGTCCCTGTTTTGAAATTGAGGGAGGGAGGAAGGTGTTCCAGCTGTAAGCCCCAGTAGTGCTGACAGCAGGAGCCTTGCTGCTTGGCACTGAGAGCCTGGACTCTGGGCTCTCTGCAGAACTCCAAGCTGCTACCTGGGCTCTCGGATCCCCACTCTGCATGGAGCTCCCTCCTGCAGGGAGCTGAAAGTTCAGGCAGCAGTTGGGTTCTAGTTGGGAGCTCCATGGGCTCTCAGCTCCCCACACTGACCCTCTTAAGATGGTGCAAGTGCTCCTGGTGAGGACATATACCATCAACAGAAGAAGGATAGTGTGGACATGAAAACCACAGTACTTACTGTGGAGGCTGTAAGTCAACCTAACTTAGGTTTAGTTAACTGTGTAGGGTAGACATGGCCTGAGTGAAATCCTGGCCCTCAGTGGGATTCACTGACTTCAGTGGGATCGGAATTAGGTCTAGCATGTGTTGTTGACACATACCCACTTCCCAGTCTTTGATCTGACTGACAACTCCAACAATAACAAAACATACAAACTCAAACAGCTATGCTATTCCTAAAGTTTCCCTGCAGAACCTCCCCTGTCCCAGCCTCTAGTCCCTTTTGCCCAGAGAGATTAGCTCTCTTATATCCCGGCTGGAGCTCAAGAGATTCATTTATCAGCATAAATCAGGAATAATTAACATAATATAGATGTAACTCCTCCCCCCACACATACACATTTGGAGTTTGCCGGGGCTCCTGGAGCTCCAGACTGAGTCTTTCTAGGGGGCCCTATCAGAACAACTACAAATATGATGGCTATCAGATCCCTCCTGACCTGATTTCCCAGCATGCTTGGAGTCAGGGATGGGGATAGAAGGAAGTAGAAACCACTGCTGAGGCCCAGTGAGGGGATAGCTTGTCTCAGACACACAGAGAGATAGTTTAGTTTCAGTTTCTGGTTTGGAAGCAGGAAACCAGGCAGCTCAGCTCAGCTCAGCCTGTCCCCAAAGAGAGTTCTTGCACAACTGTGAGATCTAGCTTCCTGGGCCAAGCCAATCCAGCACCATGGAGACCAGCTTCCAGCCGAGAGAGAACCAACCTAGCGCCAGTCACAGAGAACTAGGAGTGACGGCAGGATGGTTTCAGACCGGGAAACAGTGACCCTGGTGGGAGTCAGGAGAGGACCCAATTTCCCCCCACTCCCGGCAGGGGTGAAGATAAAGTAAGGGAACTTTTAGTTTAAGCCAGCCAATACCACAATGCTGCACTACACTGTCTGGATGCTTAGCCTCAGCCGACCATCTTCCTCACCCAGGAGCTGCTTGTTTTCCCATCTGCGCAGGCTCAGCACACCAGGGCCTACTGGGGGTAAAGCCAAGGCTGTGCCCATTCCCCTCCTTTGCTTGCCCAGTCCCTTCCCATCTGTGCAAGAAGGGGAGTAGCAGTTCAGGGCTATCACCCCATTCCCCACACTATGAATTGCAACACTGGTAACCCACATAGGGCAAGAAGCAGACTCCTGGGGACTGAAGACCTCAGTCCACAGAACAGGTACAAGTTACCTCACTTTGCCCTGCCAGTGTGTGATGATGGCCCTGTCCCAAAATGACCACTTCTGCAGGTCAGAAGGTAGCAGAACCTCCATGTTCCTTCAATACCTGGCAACTGCCAAAGACAGTGTGAGTGACCCATCAATTTCTGCTGCTTTGCCATTAGCATTCCACATTGTTTCTCCTAGTGGGGTGGTGGGAGCACATTTAACTGACTTCTCTAATTCTGTACAAATCAGAATCTCTTGACCATACACTTACCTTGAATTCTTTTTCAATGTTTGCAAGCACAGCCAGCTCATTGCTAAGTTCTAAGGCAGTCATTACTGGGTCTTCGCTGGACAAGGAGAGGTAAGCAGGGCTTGCCAGACCTTTGTAGGCATTGATTCTTGACCTAGAATGGCTGAAAGAGTCATGTTTTTGGTTCTGACTGCACTCACTGCATTTGCAGAAATAGTCATGCGGCCTTTCAATGCGAGCACCTTTTCTCAGAAGGGTGTGGACAATTTCGTATTCATGGCAGTGAGCAGCCAGAATGATTGGGGTAACATCATGGGAGAACCTGGTTCCATCCTCATCGTATGCATAAAAGTCATCATGCTGGAATTCTGATTGGCTTGGACTTAATGCAAGTCTCTTGCCTTCAGTGAATGCAGAATGATTTAGGATGGTTTCCACTATCCTAATATAACCTTTACTGATAGCCAAGAGCAAGGCATCACCAACCCGGGAGAGGTTCTCCTTCTTCAGTAAAAGTTCTGTAATCTCCAGATGCTCATTGGCGACTGCGAGCTGCAAAGCATTCTGCCCCATGTAGTCCACACAGTTCACATTTAGTGAGGTACACTCTTCCAGCATTTTACGAACCACGGGAATATTCCCATATTCTGCTGCATCCAGAAAACGCTCCTCCTCAAGAGAAAGGCTTGTGGAACGATCATTAAACATGTACGCTGGGCCTCGACTGGCCAGCCTTCTCCCCTTCTCCCGTAGTATGGTCTGTCGTCGAAGTGCTAGCCTATTCTCAGTACCATGGCTGCATGGAAAGAGAGACATTGTTAATGCTTTCATGTGCAAAAAGATATGCATTTTAACCTACCCTTTGGGAGCACACACAAATCTTAATACTAAACAAAAATTACCATCATATCTGCTGTGTACTTTTTAATGCAGAAGTGAGACCATAAAGCTTACTTTGTTCCACTGTATAGTCACTATAGCCATACAGATCTGGAATGGATATCTTTATTACTCTCTGCTTCAGTGGAGCATCCCATAGTTTACTCCTATCTCAGGACCCCACTTCTTTTCCTTACCTCACCCACAGTTATCACATCTGAATTTAGAAAGAGAAACTGAACCAAATTGTGCTCTCAGTTATACCACTGTAAATCTGGAGTAACGACTATGAAGACAATGTAGTTACTCCAGCTTGGGAACCATGGTCTTTCTTTCCAGTACTTTCCATTATTTGCTTTAATTCTACAGATAAAAGACAAACATCTCATCATTTTACAGGACTGAGACTCATCATTCCTTGTCCCACATTTGTCTCATGTATGAATGGTTGGTCCAGAAAATCAGCAAAGTAAGTAACAACAAAATAATTTGCACATGCTGAGACCTCACATCCCTGGTTAAATGGATTGCAGCCCACCTGGAGAGAAGCAGTTGTGATTTAGGAGCCAGAGGAGGCACACGAAGATGGTGGACCCTTACCAGCACAGCTAACAACTCATGAATGTGGAAACCCTTGAGATTAACACCCTAAGCAGGGTTTGGGCACAAAGGCCCCATGTTAATATGGGTATAGTATATTGCTTCAATCCAATTCTGATTGACTTCATCTGCTCTCATTCCTTCAAGTTACTACTACATGAATAATTTCCTAATCTCTTTGCTCTGATTTCTTCTCCTCCATTCACTCTTGCATTGAGTTCTACTGATTCAAAACACTAAATAAGAGCTTCATTTATTAATAATGTATTAATTATTTAATAATAATTTATTGTTATTTTTATTATTTGCAGCTGTTTCTCTGACATCTAGTCTGGAACGTTCAGTTGCCAGTTCAACCTGAACCTGGCACAAACTGAACATGTGATCTCCCCCTCTGTTAAACCTTGCCACTTCCTTCCTTCACCATCCTCTCAGTTATTCTGGCTTGCAGTCTTGATGTCATAATCATCTCTCCAACACTCAGGCTGCCATGAAATTTTGCCACCTCTCCCTTTTTAACAGCCCTGTAACTTTTCTTCTATTCCCACTGTTAAAACCTTAGTATGCTGCTTGTCACTCTCTCTTGTCTTGATTACTGAAACGTGAAGTGAAACATTTTAAACACTTGGGATTGGCTATACTGCATTTGTTGAGAACAACTCTATTTTTGCAGTGATTTCTCAGTACAAAATATATCCCATTTTCATTAACAAGAAACTAGAATAATATGTAATCTGGAAAAATTAAGCTTTTAACCTCCTGCAGAAACTCATTTTCAAATTGATTTGGCCTTCTAGAATCACATTGCTAGTACCAACATCCACTACAATTTTTGCGTCTTTTTTTTCTTTTTTTTTCCCCAGTTGTAGCTGAATGACACTGTGCTGGCTTTTTTAAAAAATATTTTATTCCTTTCTTACACATTTTCATAAAATACCGCAGGTTGCAACAAAGTAATATAAACAGTATTCCTGAGATACTGCTTACTCATGAACATAAACTCAGATATTAAACAAGACATGGCAAATATAAATCTCACCTCTTAAACTAGAAATGAAAACATTATCACAAAAGGGAAGGAAAAAGACTCAGACCATTTATGTAACTATGATTCCTATAAAGCTTCTCTATGGACCAATCTTGTCCAGAAGAAATATTTCCCAGCATTGTTTTTCTTCCAACTTGCCCATGTCACCAGTTTATAGATAGAACCGTTTTTCAAAACATAGCCACGGAGTGGTGTAATGTACTTGTAGCTAATAATAATGTTATAACTAGAGACCATGACATTGGCCATTACCCAAAAAGTACAAAGAAAGGGATCCAATTATAATAATCTTTATTTTTAGGGCTATGAATATGTGCCCAAACAAGGGGAAAAGAGAGTTAGAATTCCCCCGATGGCTCTACATGAGCAACATGGACAATGGGTTAAGGCACAATGGAGAAAACAGAGTTACTCGTCTTAGTGTTAAATAAAAATTTAGCTTCGATTGTGGGTTGAAATTTTTCCATTGAAAATTTATATGACAGAAAATGGCTTTTTTATCTAAATGGAAACTTTTGTGAGAATTATCTATTTTTAACTAAATTTTTCAGGTTTTAACCCCCCCTTCTCTTGACAATGAAAATGTTGTGAGTTTGATGCCATTTTTTAAAAATTTCTACAACAACCCCCCCCCACACACACACACACACACACATGCACAGACACACAAAATTAAAGAAAAAAACCAGTGAAAACAATTTCTTGTTTTTGTTGATTTTTTTCAAGGGAAAAAAATTCTCACCCAGGAAAAGACAGATGTTTGAGAAATCGTAGTGTCAGGAAGAATTTACAGAATTTGGCAAGAACATACATTTTGGTGGAGAAGGAAGAGAGGAGGCAATGGAAATAAGAGTAATAACAAGAAAAACAAAAATAACATTTGACCTGCACCTGAGACTGTGAGCCTAAGGGAAAGAAGAACTGTGGGGTTGCCAACTGTAGTAGAAATGGGGCAAAGGTTTAATTTTAGAAATGCTATATGCAGCAGCACATCCAAGGAGACTTCTGAGAAACAACTGTTGGTCAGGAGTGCAAGTCTGGGAAAAAAGGGCGAGGGGTCAAGAATCAAGAGGTAGAACTGTGAATGATACAGATATGAATGGTAGTGGAAACCATGTGAATGGATAAGATTGCCTTGAGAGAGAACAGAGAGACAAGGGGCAAAGGTTGAGAGATTTATACCTTTATTCCTTAGCCAAATTTGAGCAAATTTTTAAGGTGACAGCAAAAGGCATATCCTTGACTCCAGGGCATTCCTACTGCAAAATGACAAGTCCCTACTCCAAAGGATGGAAACACTGGCAATTTGGTTGTAAGAATGTTTTTAAACATCTAAAAACTAACCTATTTTCCTTAAAATAATTCTCAAAAATGGCTGGTCCCATTTAGCTTATGTTTTCCAAAGAGAATTCAGCCTGGGGCAGACACCTGGCACAGAAGATTTCAGCTCAAACAGTTAAACTTTGGCAAATGTATAAGTAAATGAAAACAGGTTCTTATCATGAAAAGTTTGGGCAATTATAACTATAGATGGCACTACCAGCTCTGCCAGTAATAAAATCATTGTTAATAATTGAGTTAAAGGGGCAATGACAGGGTTAAGGCAAGACAGTAGTTGGGATTACTCAGATTTAGATGAAGGCGATGGTAAAACTGAGGAGGTGGAAAATTTCAGTCATCGAATGTCAATTTAATTTGCAAATATATTATGTGAAACTGTGAGTTTATGAACACATCATTGATTAAGTAATATTTTATTATCTAGTTTAGCCCCCATGAAGAGGCAGAACCAAATAAAACTTAGCCCTACACTAAAATAAACCTAGACCATCCTTGACAGGTATTTGTCCAACCTGCTGTTAAAAACTTCCAGTGATGAGGATTCCACAACCTCCCATGGCAGCTTATTCCAGTACTTAACTATCCATATAGTTAGAACATTGCTTCTAGTATCTAACCTAAATACCTCTTACTGCAGACTACATCTTGTCCTATCTTTAGTGGACCTGCAGAACAAATGATCAGCATCCTCTTTAAAACAGACCTTAACATATTTGAAGACTTATCAGGTTCCTCCCCTATCTTCTTTTCTCAAGTCTAAACATGTCCAGTTTTGTTAGCTTTTCATCATGAGTCAGGTTTTCTAAAGCTTTTATAATTTTTGTTGCTTTCCTCTGGACTCTCCAATTTTTCAATATATTCCTTAAAATTACCCAGAACTGGACAGAACACTCCAGCTGTGGCCTCAACAGTGCCAAGTGGAGAGGGACAATCACATTCTGTGTCTTATATACAAACCTTATGTTTAAACACCACAGAATCATAATAGCCTTTTTCTCAATATCATCATATTATTGACTCATATTCAATTTGTGATTCACGACATCCCCCCAGATCCTTTTTAGCAGTATTACCACCAAGTCAGTTATTCCCTAGTCATTATTATCAATGAAAATACCCTGCAATATCCTTGACAACCCTTACTGAATTAAATTAAACCTTACTGAATTAAGTTTATACATTTTAAGAGTTTATTGTATTAAAAATGCAAATGTCTATGTACTATTGAGGATTCTATGTATTTCTATGGAGGAAGAAGACCACAACCCTCCAAGAATTAAGAACAGTGGTGGGTAGTTAGGCAAATTCACTCAGGTTGTAACACCTACAGAGAGCTATTACCAGCTGGAGAGAGGCTTATTGTTTACTAGTTCAAACTGGATTCTCCAGGGACCTACAGTTTAAATTAACTGTAGTTAAATAGCTTGAGTTAAAACTGACTCAGGATCTTATTTCTGATCCAGCAAATGGACAGGACCTCTGGTCCAAGGGGACTTGAATCTTTGGGAAGAGTTGGAATGTCTTTGGCCCATAGACGCTCCATAAGATTTGAGAGCTATTTCTGAGTAAAAGCTGTTATGAACTGGTGACCACAGGAAAAACCCCTATATTGGGGGTTTAAAGGACTAAACACCAACCAGAATCTTTTTTGGGATTATCTCTGTTAAGTTTATTAGCATATTGTTGCAGGGTTCTTTTCTGTCCCATAGGAACGAGGCACACAAACAGCTGTTGAATAGAAGTGGTGAGTTTATTGAAGGCAAAGTGACACACCCGCAGCAGGGGCTCCCTTTCGCTAGACGGGGACCCGACGCATCGGAGCAATGCCCGGGGAAGAAGCCCACTGCGTGCGGGCACACAGGCAAAAAAATAACAGGAGCATTTGCATCTCATGCATACCTCATGAATAACTAATACCTTGTTTTTGTCTTATTAGTATGCAGGTGTTTCATTTCAAGGCAAGCAAACCGTGAGAGCCAAGTCCGGCATGAGAAATATGCGATAACAGGGCAAAGACTGATAACAGTGGCCGAAAGTACCCTTTCCTTCCCAGGAGTGTTGGGGGGGGGAGGGGGAATGAGCACACACACACCCCGGGGACTCCCATACCCTATCAAACCCCTCCAGTTCCCCATCCCCTAACCACCTCCCCAGAACTTCTGCCCCATCCAATCACCCCCTGCTCCCTGTCCCTTGACCGCCCCCCAGGACTCCCTGCCCCTTATCCAACCCCCTGACCCCAGCCCCCTTACCATGCCGCTCAGAGCAGTGTGTCTGGCAGTTGTGCAGAGCCAAACATGCTGCCCCGCAGGACCGTGCACCCTGCCCCCCAGAACAGGGAAGAGCGGAAGGTGGGGGAGGGGCTGGGGACAGCCTCCCCGGCTGGGAGCTCCGGGGGTGGGCAGGAAGGTCCCGCGGGCTGTAGTTTGCCCACCCTTGCTCTATTAGGATCCAGTGTCCTTGAATCTAAATACTTTTTAATGCTCAGAGGAAATCAAACTTTTTATATTTAAAGGAGTTAAAGTTGTAACGGAATCCTAGTAGTGTATTATATGTCTTGTAAACATGTGTGTCTCATGAACTTACTTGGATGTGATCTGTGGTTTTACAGTTGGAGATTGATGCAACTTTAACTGCCTCTAAAGTGCAGTAATAAATCTTCATGTCAAACCAGGAAGAGAAAATAAATGTATAAACATATATATCAAAAATATGAAAAATGACTGTACGGCACTGTTTGTAAGTCTATTTACAAATGTAATTATATGCAAATTCATTAAATGATTAATTACCACCATATTTTAAGAGACATTTAGAGAAATAAATTTATTTGCACTGGATTGTGGGATTTATGTAAAGAGAACCTTCCCTGTCCCTTTCTTTTTGCTACCGCATTTCAAAACCATGAAAATATGTATAATTAAAAAAGCAGGTACAAGTTGATCAGACTGGGGCTGTGATGAAAATTTTGATGAGAAAAAAAAGTTTTTTTAATGAAATTATATTCTTTCTTCTATCCTATTTTCTCTTCTTCATGTTTCTCCATCCTTGAGTATAGTTCAGATATGCAAGCACAAGTTAAAAAAATTAAATGGGATGACCGTTTAAAAAAGTAGTAAAATTAGGAAATGCTTTCTGCTAAAAATAGCATTTTTACTGAAAGGTCATAGAGGAAAGAGGATATTTTCCATGGCAATTTTGAATACAATAAATTGTTTTAAAAATCTATTTTTTGTAGAAAATAATTCAGTTACCCTAAATATTTTTGTGCTAATTTGACATAATAAAGTCTCTTTTTTGACTATTGATGTCAGTTTCAAAAAAAAAATATAAAACCACAACATTCAACACATTACAAATGCACAAAAACTAGGACACAGATAGCAATAAAGCATGTATATTATAGCATGCTTTCTTATAAATTTCCCATCTGTTATTCAGATTTACACATTACTAATAATAAAATATATGTATCTCATAGAGCTGGAAGAATCTTGAAAGGTCATTGAGTCCAGTCCCCTACCTACACTAGCAGGACCAAATACTGTCCTGACAGATTTTTTTGCCCCAAATGGCTCCCTCAAGGATTGAGCTTCCAATGCTGGGTTTAGCAGGCCAATGCTCAAACCACTGAGCTATCTCCCCTGCTCCCCCTTCTAGCTTATTTTCAATGAGCTTACATCTAAACATAATATTGCTGTGGCTGCATTTAATCATCTTGCACTATGCTTTACAGCAGAATAAACATTTCTATATAAGCCACTTGAAAAATTATCCCACTACAAAATGCCCTTCTCGGTGTATATTATAGTTACAAGCAGCCCTAACTGTGCCCTGCATCCTTTTGATTTCTTTCTGATGAAATAACCAACAATTTATTTCACCCACCTCATTTTCCTACTTTTTTCACTGTTGGAGAAATAGTGCTGTCCTGATTCCACACAGTGAAACATGTTGGAATAAAAAGAAATGAAATAATCCATCCCTCTTTGAAACATCAACAATGCAATTTAGTTGCTAGGAAGAACAAACTGTGTGCTTTATTTTATGCAGCCAAAGAATATATGTTGCTCTGCTTTCCTTTAATAAATGGTTTTGAATCAAATGTAAGCATTGTGACAAAAGTTAGCAAAAGGTTTAATATCCAGATTAAACGTATTTCTTTTTAGCGTTCATAAAAAAATCGTAGTACTTTCAATTAAAATCTGATAGCTGTAGTAAGCTGTAACATGGACTAGCCCAGAGTAACACAAATTTAACCTCTGTAATAAGATTTAATGTAATTAAAGTGAAAGTTCTATTATATTCCAGCCAGGTTCTTAAACACACTGTGGTATTTGAATCCCTTCCAATAGCACATTATGGGATTGACCCTGCTCCACGGAAGCCAACAGAGCTGTGACCATTTACACAATCAGAGTTTTGTGATTTACTTCAATTACAGCAGAGTGAAGCCTTGAGCGATGTGACCAGCATCTGTTATGTATTGGTCTTAATCCACTTCTTACTTTTGGCAAAGGAAAGGTTTGGCAAGATAATCATTAAAACAAAAACATGCCTGCATCTTCCACTGCCATGAGTCTACCCTCTGCTGAAATCCTTGCCTACACCTTTCTCTCCTCTCACTTCGACTGTTGCAAGTTCCTTAAACTCCAGGATGTGTTCACTGCCTTAAAGTCAATACAAACTCTTCAGAAAACGCATTGGCTCAACAATCACTTCATACTCCAGTTCAAAATTGTTGTTGTTTTTGAATTTTTCATTGTTTTGCCCCAACCAACATCATGAACTAGTTTCTCCCTACTCCCTCTCCTCGCTCCCTCCACTTCTCTCTCACTGGCATACTACCTGTCCTTCTGCACCCAGTTGCTACTGCTAGTGTGAGCACTCTCCACTCTGCACTGTCTGACATCTGGAATGGCTGTCTGTATCTCTGCTCCTCCATTCAATATAGGTTTTTATACCATGTTCATCACCATAGTATCTGAGGGCTTTCTGGTAGAATATTAAGCAACATGCCTTACATCTATCATGTGTAGTTTATTCTCTCATCCTCTTCCCAGAAAGGTGTGTGTTTGTGCAGTTCAGTGTTTGGATAGGTTTTTGTTTTTACATAAATATAACTATTTATATTAGCTGAGGCAAGGTCAAAAAATGTGCATTACACTGGGAGTGGAAAGTGGTGAGCTTCATGATGTCCCTACCCAAATCTCACCTTAATTACATCCCTTGCCTATCTTTCTTTATGTTATTGTTCTCCTTTGGTGTTAATGAAACTCCCATAAAATTCCTCAGATCTGTGCCCATTTACACCAGCAAAGAATGTGACCCTGAATTAAAGGTTTTGACACAGTTTTATGAAAGAAGATACACATAATGAAGTTGTATTCTGTGCGTTGTTGCAAGGGCAACCATTCTTAGTGAAATCAACAGGGGCACTGGAAACTTTTTGGGCCCAAAGATTGTAACTATACTGCATGTAAATTTAAATATCTTTAAATTACATAATTTCTGGAACCATTATATTTACTTATTCCTACAATTTGTACTTGGTAATTAAGTAAGTAAATCCATTTTTCATGTCTGAATATTGGTGAGATTATAGCAGAATTTTTGGAAGCTTTCTAGATCCATTGCTAGCTTTGAGCACTCAGCAACAGACCTTCATTGGATCTGCTGCATTCCATTTAACAATCTGGTCAGCCCCAGCTATGATGGCCCAACACCATTCCTTCCATAATATCTTTCTCAATGTTATTTTCATCTCTATGCCTGATGTGACTAAGGTTCATAAGTTTGCACTTGTTGAGTTCCGACAGCAGGGTCTGTTTTTTCCCAATAATATTTCTAATATAAGCATTCATCTTCTTTGCAGTACAGATGATACCCAAGAGTCTTCACCAACACTACATTTCAAAGCCTTTAATTTTATTCTTGTCAGTTTTAATTTCCTACAATTTCACCAGTTGAACCTCCATACATATCGAGATGCCACATTTTTTCCAAACTTTTGTAAGGAAGGCCATGGCTGAGTGAGCCATTCCTAGTCTTCTTTCAAATTTTCTGAACAGCCTCCTTGATTGGATATATATGATCCCGGATAACTGAATTCATTTACTACCTCTACAACTTGACTGTTAATTGTCATTTGCATCGTGATTTTGTTAATCATGTCAATGTGCATCCATTTTGTTTTCACCTCACTGAGGGTCAGTCACTAACTATTTTAACCAACTCCAACACCTGAAGCACTACATCAGTGGTTGTAGCAGAGTGCCATGTCATCAGAGTATCGCAGGCTGGTAAAGAGGAAATCCAGTACAACAGCAAATTCAACTCCATCCACTTAAAACCTTCTAGGTCTTGTCTCATAATAAATTATACATACATGTTAAAAGGCTTGGGGACAGAATGCTTCCATGTCTCACACCCTGCCCAATGCAAAACCATTCACTGTCACCTGTTGCTGTTCACACTATGGTCTGTTGTTGATGGTAAGAGACTTGCAATGACTTCAATGAGATGCTTTGGAGTCCTTATGTCAGCCAATACACTCCAAAGATGGTCACGACAGACAATATGGAAGGCTTTAGAATAGTCAATGAAACACGTAAACAGTTGGTGATTATATTCCCTGCATTTTTCAATGATGTGACAGATGATTGCGATTTGATCCCGTGTCTCATCTTTCTCTGAAACCAGCTTGTTGTTCTGGTAGTTCATTCGCTTCATATGATCCTATATTACATGGAGCAGAACTTTGCTTATGTGCTATATCAGGAAGATAATACAAATGTTACTATGCTCGTTTATGTCTCTCTTCTTTGGTAAGGGCAGAACTATTCTGGCCAATTTCTAGTCATCACTGCAAATTTTCCATACGAAATCAATATTGCAATCATCAATTGTTTTTAACAATTCTGCTGGTACATTATCTATTCCTGGTGCTTTCCCAGGCTGTATTTTCATATTGACATGCACCACTTCCTTTTGCAGGATTGATGACTCTCTACTTGGTGGGTGAATAGAAATTATTATTATTTATTAGTACACTGAATCAGGATTGGACACCCATTGTGCTAGGGGCTGAACAAATATGGAGCCTGATCCAAAGCCCAGTGAAGACAAGGGAAAGAATCCTACTGACTTCAGTGGATTTTGGATCAGTACCATGGTGCCTGCTCCAGAGATAAGGTTAAGTTTAAGTTCACCAGTAAAAAAAAAAAAAAAAAGAATGCAGTTGATCAATAAGCTCTTCATTTCACTTTCCTACTTGAAGTTACATCTATTCATTGCTATTCCATCAATGTACTCAATATGATTTACAAGAACAAAGTATAAACATTTCCAGCAATGGGCATTTAAGATAAGTTTGTTTGCCCAGTGGTGCTTCCTTCTTCCTTGGTTGTGATTAGCCTAAAGGGATTTCCTTAAATGGGAAATTAAAAACATAGATTCTCTCTGTGCTATCTTTTCCTCCGGATGACAGACTTTATCATAGACTGAGATTAAACAGTATTGAGAGAATCCCTCATTAAAATATTGGCAGCAAATACTGCTGTGGTCAGGTTCTGGGACTTCAGTGTTTCAATCTATTTCCAGTGGATTTTCCCCTCCCCCATATACTTCATCTGTATGAAATATATTCCCTAATTTACCAATTTGCCATAATTTACACTCATTGTAGTATGAACTGGTTTTGTAATTAAATCTAGTACTCAAAGCAGAACAAAATAAACAGTGATTATTTCTACTTAATTATGTACCTGTAATAAATATTCATTTGGAAGGAAATGTTTACCTCAACATTGTCTAGGGCCTTATTTTGCAGTTTTTAAGCAGTCAGAAGTCCACCTGAGAGTCAGAGTCACAGGATCTGGCCATAATGCAACACTCTGAAAACAAAGCATCTATACATTATGCTCAATCAGCAAACAAAACAGAGCCACCCATGTCATAGCCCAGGGGTGGATAAACTTTTTGGTCTAAGGGCCACATTGGGGTTGCAAAATTATATGGAGGGCCGGGTAAGGAAGGCTGTGCCTCCCCAAACAGACTGACCCACCCCCATCCGACTTCCTCCCCCTTCCTACTCCCTGACTGCCCCCTTCAAAACTCCCAACCCATCCAATCCCCCCAGCTCCTAGTCCCCTGACCACCCGCTCTAGAGACCTCCCCCCCGCCCTAATCACCCCCAGGGACCCTACCCTCTATGTAAGCCCCCATGCCACTGTTCCCTCTAAACTGTACGCGTGTGCGCATGCACACAGATCCTAAACCCTGCAAACATGGCGAAACACCACGCATACAAAAAATTGCACAGAAGCACAAAAATTTGCACAGAAGAAAATTTTATGCATACGCGGCCTGTGAAAAATTTGCATGGAAGAAATTTTTTGCACACATGGCTTGTCAAAAATTTGCCCAGAAGAATTTTTTTGTGCATACGGCCTGTCAAAAATTAGAGGGAACATTGCCCCCTGCTCCTTGTCCCCTGACCACCACCTCCTGAAAACCCCCACCCTAACTGCCCCCCCAGGACCCCCCATCTAACCCCCCACCACTTTCTGTCCCCTGACTGCCCCGACCCCTATCTACCCCCCACCCCGACAGACCCTCAGGACTCCCACGCCTATCCAACCCCCACATTCCCTGTCCCCTGACAGCCCTCCCAAACCTCCATCCCATGCAACTGCCCCTGCTCCCTGTCCATTGTCTGCCCCCCCACAGGACTCCTTATCCAACCCTTATCCAACCCCATGCCCCCCGGCCCTGGCCCCCTTATCATGCTGCTCAGAACAGCAGTCTGGCAGCCATGTGGAGTCAGACATGCTGCTGTGCAGCCCCGCCTCCTGCGTGGTTGGATGGCTCCAGGGTAAAAGAGAAGCGAGGGAGAGGGCGGAGGCAGCCTCCCCAGCCGGGAGCTCAGGGGTCCAGCAGGATGGTCCCATGGGCCAGATGTGGCCTGCAGGCAGTACTTTGCCCACCTCTGTCATAGCCCCTGCCAGAACGACTATGGCAAGCCTTTAATCTTAGATTAACTTGCATTTGTTTTACTTACAGTGAAGACTGGGGAACTAAAATAGAAGCACTATTAAATTTACATTACCAGTAATTACAAAATTCTCTCTTATCAAAAAATTCATAACCCACTGAATCTCATTAACTGATACCTAACAATATTAGACCTCAGGCTGACTTGGTGGTGTGATGGTGTGCAAATTCACTGCCAAACAGGAACTAAATTCTAATTCTCCCAGGCTGCGGATCAGAGTTCTTTCACATCGCTAGAGTGTTTGGAGAGCCCAAAGGCTATTGGTTATGGAAAGTGAGAATGACCAAGCCACCAAAAATCTATGGGCAAGTTATTTCCCACTCATTAAATACTTGTCAGAATTGTTTTTAAACAAAGTGCTTCTGAAAACAGCACATATACACTAGTTTAGTGAGTACATTAGACTAAATAGAATGTGTCCACAGATTTGTTCATGTTGGTCCAGGCTCTGAAGAAGTCAAGCTGTATGCACAGTATTATTTTTGCACTATAATAAATGCTGGAACAAGGTTTTTCATTTCATGTTGCAAGATGTGCCCATCACAGCTCATAAATGTAAAATGATATATAAAAAACACAAAATTACAGATAACTAACTGATGTAACATCAGTTCAAAAGAACCCTCCTACCCTCAACGATCTCCGTATGCAAGTGACAAGATGAGACTTGAAAATTATTATTGATTCATTTTTTGTGAACACAAGCTAGAACAATCATGATGGCTTGTTACAAAGACTTGGCAAGATCACACCCAGAATATTATGCATGATTTTGGATGCTTCATTACAGAAGATATTAAAGCCTCTCCGGATCGGAAATGGCACAGGAGAGCACAGACTGTGTTATGTAGTCTCCAATGTTATGACTAGGAGGGATAGATTAGGAAAGTATATTTGGGATTTTCCACTGGAGTCCTTTTGAAAAGAAGAGATTAGTGTGCAGAATCAGCAGACAGCACACACATAGTACTATTTGTCTTCAATAGGGCTGCTCACATGTTTAAAGATGGCACCTGCTTAACTACCTTGCTGAATCAAGGCTTAAGGCGTTACCTAACTGACGCGAATGGAATATATATGGTGAAGGTGGAGGCCATAAAGCTATTTAAGAAGGGGAAAGAGTCATCAAAAAGAAGGGAGAATGTAAGGTAAAAAAAAGGTCTAGACACGAGCGCACATATACACACGCGCGCGCGCACACACACACACACACGCACACAAAGATTAGAAGAAAGGTACTTTTATAGGATACGGTTGGGCAAAGTTCCAAACATTTCCCTGAAGTCCTGATCACCCTCAATTCCCACTGAAGTTAGGACAAGTTATGGGTGCTCAACACCACAGAGGACGTTGCGGGACTGAGCCCAGACAGAGCAAAAAAAAAGTTTCAGAAAAGTGCACGAGGTAGCTAGAGCAGCTGCAATCTTGAACAGCTTCAATACTTTTTCTACACTGACAGTGCCATGTAGAGCACAGGCACTACATGTGCAGCTAAGCTTCACAGTGAAAAACAAGCTGCCTTCATACTTGCCACTGTGGTATGTAGCTACACATGGCAGCGAAAGGCTAGGGCAGTGGGAAGGCAATAGGGAAAAGCTCTGGCAACTCCCTGCAGCTGGAGCCTTTCACTGCAGCAAGGAAAGGCTCTGGAGGTGAGGAGGAGTAAGACACACTGCTAAAAATAGCAGTGCAAATGAAAATACTGCTTGGGTGTATAAAGAGTTCTGGGTGGTCAGGTGTGTAAGACACTCTACTCTACTCATACAAACCATGTCTCACATCTACACTATTTATACCCATGCTAGCTGGTGTACAATGTCTGTGCTTTACACACTGGCACAAGCATAGACCTTGCCAAAGACTCACGAGTCAAGCATTATGTGAAAGAATATATTAGAAGATACAAATACTAGCCAGATACGGAGCTAGAAAAGTTGTGTTGCCACCATCCATGCCATACAATACTTTTACTTTTAAAAAGAGTAATCAGTAGATGACCTCCATTCAAGTTAACTCATCATGCTTTTGGTGAAAGCAGAACTAATGTATGGCAATGTCCTTATTTAGTATTACAATATTACAATTTCATCTTGTTCAGTTTAGTACACAGTAGCCTGGTTATGCAGCTAAACTTGTTATGGAATTAAAATCCTTCAGAGTCTGGGCATGCCAAATTCATACAATATTTCTGAGTGCTAATGTTTGCATTTGGACCATTAGCAACCAGATTTGTGTTCAAATGCACATCTCTAGCTAGCTCCCCGGTGGCTCCACATCCGAGGAACCTTCTGGGTATTAATGTTTCTACTGAAAGTCTGGGCTAACTTTTTTGCCTGAGTCAAGCTTCATTTCAGCTAGTGTCAGGATGGAAGAATCCAATTTAGGAATGTGCTATGCTAAAAGCTCCTCATTTGGACCAAGTCATTCTCTTTCTTTAAGGAATCTGTTATTCCCAATGCAGAGGAAATGCACATCTGGCACCAACCACTATTTAGAGCGTGAAATGATCCTGTGCATCCCCCTTCACATGTTTTAGCCTCAGGAGCTTTTTAGTAAAGTCCCTCCACTAACAACAATCTCAGAGTTGGATCCAAAATTCCCCTGTATAACCTCACCTGATATGATTTGTTACAGTTTAACCTTTTATCTAAACTGTATATTGTACTAACGGAGCTCCACTAACGTCAGTTAGGCCTGATGTTTGATCTCCCTTCAAATATTTATAATCTGAAAAGGAAATGTCAGACAGCTTTTAAGTATGTGAAAAATATATAAACACAGAGGGCCAAATTATGATGCCATCTTTATGAAGGAGCTTGAGGTAGGGAGAGCCCATTCACTAAGTACATCACATGGTAAAGACTCATAAAACCTGTGCTTCCTGAATGCAGAGAAAGAGAGAGAGAGAGAGAGAGAGAGAGGGTATTTTGACAAGAGCACTGCAAACCACAAAGGTGGCATGTCTGGGCTCAGGTTGAAACCATAGCACTCAGTGCACTTGAGTTAGTAACAAGTGGTCAGGACTGACGGGAGGCTTGCTGCATACCTTTTCCACAGATGTGGTAAGTGCACAACCGCAGAGCTCCTGCCCTATCTAGGCACAATATCTCCCACCACCTCCCATCAGACGCCACAGCTGCTGACTTGCCTCATAGTATACCACTGATGCTAAAAATGATCATCTAGTTCTTAGAATGAATGTCCATTTCAGGAGATTACTAATGGGCTATAGACCCTTTCACCCTATTTACAGACTTTAATCTGGCCAAGGTTAGCAGTGCCAGAAAGCACTACACATTGATGTATGTGAAGTAGTGCTTTCAAACTAGCTCTCCGGGGACAGGTATTCAAATTTTATAAGGCATAAACTGGGTCCCAGCTAGGAGGGTACAATAACTGCATGCAGGTCAGAGGAAGCTTGTCTTGCTGCTCCTGTCCTGTATATATGTTGTAAGTACAGAGATGGCTTCTGTGGCCAGCGCTCTCCATCTGGAATCTTTCAAGAGCACTAACTTCACTTTAAAATATTTGACAGTTGAAAAATAAATTCAAAATGATACAATTAGGTTAGTAAATATTGGGCCAGATTGTGATTTCAGTCACAATGATACAAATCCAGAGTAGGTCCCTTGAAACCAATGGGTTTAATTTTGATGTAGACTCATGTAACTAAGAACGGAATATGGCACAGGGTCCATAGTCCTCTCTTTTCTTGTTGTCAAGTTTAATTTTAATAGAAAAGCAGCTTCTTCAGTGTCTTATTAACTTTTACTTCTTGTTAATCATAGAATCATAGAACTGAAAATGACACAGGTGGTCATCTATTCTAGTCCCTTGCACTCTTGGTAGGACCAAATATTATCTAGACCATCCCTGACAGGTGTTTGTCCAACCTGCTCTTAAAAATCTCCCGTTATGATGGAGATTCCACAACCTCCCTAGGCAGTTTATTCCAGTGCTTAACCACCCTGATAGGTAGGAAGTCTTTCCTAATGTCCAAGCTAAATCACCCTGGCTGCAATTTAAACACACTGCTTCTTGTCCTATCCTCAGAGGTCAAGAGGAACAATTTTTCCCCTCCTCCTTGCAACATCCTTTTATGTCCTTGAAAACAGTTATCGTGTCCCCTCTGAGTTTTCTCTTCTCCAGACTAAACAAACCCAATTTTTTCATCTTCCCTTATAAGTCATGTTTTCTAGAACTTTAATCGTTTTTGTTGCTCTTCTCTGGAGTTTCTCCAATTTATCCACATCTTTCCTGAAATGCGGCGCCCAGAACTGTACATGATACTCCAGTTGAGGACTAATCAGCATGTAGTAAAGCAGAAAATTACTTCTCGTGTCTTGCTTACAACACATCTAATACATCCTAGAATGATATTTGCTTTTTTGCAACAGTGTTGATTCATATTTAGCTTGTGATCCATGTAACCCCCATATCCCTTTCTGCTGTACTCCTTCTTGGGTAGTCATTTCCCATTTTGTATGTGTGAAACTGATTGTTCCTTCCTAAGTGAAGTACTTTGCATTCGTCCTTATTGAATGTCATACTTTGGGAATTTGATCCATTATATGTAAAGGAGAAATTGACACTAAAACATAGTGGGACTAGCACTGCTCCTATGACTCTCATACCCAAACTAGCTGTAGATATCTACAGAAATCTTTCACATAAGTCAACATCTTGACTGTCTGTATTGAAAATGTATGACTGTATGAAAAATTATAATAGTCAAAAGATGCAAGTGAGTCTTTACAGGATCTGCACAGAAGAAATTGATCAAAAGAAAAGAACCATAAAGTTTAGGAAAATCTGCGTGATTGACGTTTTTATGTGGGAAAAAAGGATTGTGATTCTTGCCTATGAGCAAAAGGAAACAAGAAGAAGCTGTATTAGGCCATAGCCCAAAGCACTCAGTGCCTGCACACAAAAGAGTAGATACAGGTTTTTCTTTGTATATTTACTAATTCCTTAAGCCAGAGTGATTTAGGGATATATTAAGACAGCATCTTTTTTGCAACTTGAGCCCTAATTCAGCAAAGCACTTAAGTGCATGCTTCGATCCCAGTGACCACAGTAGGTGCTGCTGGCTACTTAATACTTTTGAAAGTCAGGCTACTCATTTAGGTGCTTAGATGCAGATTTAGGAGACTAACTTCAGGTTCTCATTGAAAATCTGGGCTGTTGTATGGATGTTATGTATGCTGGAAGAACCTTACCCACAGTTGTCTATTCAACATCTGAAGAGCTAGACTCCATTATTTCTTCACATCTCTGCAGAATTGTCTTTTCCTATACTGTAAAAAACATGCAAATAGGGTCCACATCCTGCTACATCCATGTACAAGTTATTAACATTTAAAATTCATTTTTAACGCAAAGGTAATTGCCCAGCTTCCGTACCCGTCTGCTCACTAGACTACTACAGCCAGAGAGCAGAAAATGTAAGGTGTGACACACAACTCTGACATTTTAATCTGGGGTGATAAATTGTGATTCATCCACTCATTAGGCATTGACTGATGCAACAGTGCCCATCTTGCTCATGTCAGACCCAACACTGAAATCCCCAAGACTTTTCTGAATGTCACTTTCTAAGTCATTTTTATTTGTGAATGGTGAGGTTTGCATTAAAATCATGTTAGGTTAATTTTAAAGGCACGTATTTCATTACAATGAATCTAAAGTCTTGTCCAATCATATTAATCACAAGACATGTTATGAGCATAGGCACATGTAGGCCTGTTTGCATATTACAAACATGTTGGTATAAATAGAGCATTATTAAATTACTAATAAATCTGCAAACACAAACAAGATGGCCTTTATTATCTTACCACACATTTCAAATAAAATGATCCAGGAGCTTAAAAATGGCTCAAAAAATCTTCCTTCAAAATATTATGCTATTTCACCAAGTATGTCCTGCCACTGGTTAGAAAAATAGGCACTTTAAATAATATCTGGGTTCTTGTACTAAAATTAATTCATGATAAAACAAAATAAAGTTTTATTATATACAAACAACTTGGACTTGACACTCTATCTCTGGAGACTATTAGTTTATTAAAGGTACATTGTCAAAACAGAATCATGAGTTAAAATTCTGTGCTGCATCTCTCAACATAGATAGCTCAGCCCAGAGGGATAGACGGGCAAATGTGGCTTTTTCAGCATCAAAGGGGATAAAAATGATCTCTCTACAATTCACAACTAACAAAAAGGATTATCGAAAAAAAATCCTGTAATCTATATGAACGAGCAGTCTTTACCAGCTTCTCTTCATAGTAAGAACGTCTAGTGGGATGTCTGTAATAAAATGCCTACAAAGAACCTGACAATGGATAGTGCACTAAAACCACTGCCTATCACACCAGCCAATACTGTCTCACTGTTTCCTTGTGCTCTCCCATCTGTTTGTTGTTCATACTTGTTGTCTCTTATCTTGTACTTAGCTTGTAAACTCCTTAGAATAGGGACAATCTCTGCATTACATGTTTGTACAGTGCTTAGCACAGTGGGACTCCTGTTCATAAATGGGGACTTGAAGCATAACCGTGACACAAATAATAAACAATAACAATTGTTGTCAATAGAAATTTAATAGAGAGAGAGACTCATTAAGCACACACTAGAATTCTGTATTTGCCTGAAAAGTAATTTAAAATGTTCATTGTAAACTTATCTTTACTCTAATAAAGGCAATGTTTTAAAAATGCTATCAACCTGGATATTTATATCATGCTGACCATGATGGTGTCTAAACACCATCCATACTAGGTAGATTAGGTAAAGTAGGATAGATAAAACAGATAAAGAAATTGGATTTGGTCAAACAGGTCCTGCAATTTTGTCCAAGCGGATCTTGGTTACACATGAAAAATAAGGATCATCATCCTCATTTAAACAATGGATGGTGGTAACTTTATTAGTAACAAAACAAAACAAAAAATTCATAAGGTGAAACCAATGGGACCAAATTTAAATGTCTTGAGCCAGGCTTTTCTCTAACACATAGTCTTTTCCTGCTTGGCCTCCTTCCACCCACCACAAAAGGGAGTAGAGGGTTAAAGTCCCCCTAACCAATCACTTCAGACCAGGCTTCCACATTCCTGCACGCAGCAGATGTGGTCAAACCTCTTATCTGCCTGAAGATAATCACTGAAGAGCTGCGACTGAGCACCACTAGAGCAGGCTACAAAGGCCATGTCAGAGAATCTCTCTAAAGGGTGTTAATCAAAAGCTACTAAAGTTAGACATTATTAAATGAGCAGGTCCAGATAACTTGCATCTAAGAGTTTTAAAAGAACTGGCTAAGGAGCTTGATGGACCATTACTGTGGATTTTCATTAAGTCTTGGAGCACTAGTAAAGTTCCAAAAGACTAGAAGAAAGCTAATATGCCAATTTTTAAAGAGAGTAAAGGGATGACCCAGGGTAATTATAGGCCTGTCAGTCTGACATCAATTCTGGGCAAGACAATAGAGTGGCTGATACAGGCCTCTATCAATAAATAACTAAAAGAGGTAATGTAATTAATGCACATCAACAAGGGTTTATGAAAAACAGAACCTGTCAAACTAAGGACTTTTTTTTTAATGAGATTACAAATTTGGTTGATACAGATAATAGTGTTGACATCATAGACTTCAGCATGGCATTTGACTTTCACAACATTTTGATTAAAAAACCTATAACAATATAAAATTAACATGGCACAGATGAAGTGGATTAAAAACTGGCTAGCTGACAAACCTTAAAATATAACTGTAAACAGGGAGTCATCATTAATTCCTGCCGAGACTGGTTCTTGGCTCTATGCTATTTAACATTTTTATGAATGACATGGAAGACAAAATAAAATCATCACTAATAAAGTGTGTACATGACACAAGAATTGGGGGAGTGGTAAATAATGAAGAGGATAGGTCACTAATTCAGAGTGACCTGGATTGCTTGATAGATTGGGTGCAAGCAAATAATGTGTGTTTTAATATGGCTAAAGGTATATATAGACACCTAGGAACAAAGAATGTAGGCAACAGTTATAGAATGTGGCACTCTATCCCGGGAAGCAGTGACTCTGCAAAAGATATGGGGGTTGTGGTTGAAAATCAGCTGAACATGAGTTCCCAATGTGATGTCATAGCCAAAAGGGCTAATATGATCCTGGGATTAATAAAAAGGGAAATCTTGAGCAGGAGTAGGGAGGTTATTTTACCTCTGTATTTAGCACTGCTGCAATCGCTACTGGAATATTGTGTCCAGTTCTGGTGCCCACAATTAAAAAAGGATGTTGATAAATTGGAAAGGATTCAGAGATGACTGAATGATTAAAGGATTAGAAAACACGCCTTATAGTGATAGACTCAAGGAGCTCAATTTATTTAGCTTAATAAAGAGAAAGTTAAGGGTTGACTCAATTACAGTCTATCATAGGGAACAAATATTTAATAATGAGCTCTTCAGTCTAGCAGAGAAAAATACAATATGATACAATGGCTGGAACTTGAAGCTAGACAAATTCAGACTGGAAATATGAGATAAATTATTAACAGTGAGATTAATTAAATCATTGGAACAACTGACCAAGGTCATGGTGGACTCTTCATTACTGACAATTTTAAAATCGAGATTGGATAATTTTCTAAAAACTATTCTCTAGGGAAATTCTATGGCCTGTGTCACACAGAAGGTCAGACTAGATGATCAGAATGGTCCCTTCTGGCCTTAGAATCTATAAATCTATGAAACTGTGAACTCTCTCTCTCTCTCTCTCTCTCTCACACACACACACACACACACACACACATGTACGCCTTTCCATTTCCTCACATAAAACAATCCTGCCCCCCTAGAAATTGCCTCTTGCCCCAGCAGGCCTCTCATTCCCACAAGTTATCCATGCCTCCCAAAGCCTGCTTCTAGACAGCACCAATCCCAACCAAGAGGTCACCCCCATAGTGCAGGGATAGAAATAAGCAACCCTCCCCCATTGCAAATAAGAACCACAGATTTCTTCCATTGACCTCATCTTCAGTGCAGGACGAGCCCGCGTGAGCACAAGTGCACACACACACACACACCTCTCTTACCCTTCCCCGCACAGTAAACTATAGAGCAATTTAAAAACAAACAATAAAAGCAAGACATGTTTTCATAACAAAAATGCAAAAAAATAATCCACAGGAGTCTCTTAAAAGGCTCAGGCTTGCAACAGGTACATTGCAGGTGGGGCAGCAGACCAGTGGACAGGGCATGGGCCTAGACCTTGATTGTGCCACTGACTTTCTCTGTGACCTTGAGCAAGTCATGTCACCGCTCTCTGCCTGTTTCCCTCTCATTCTTGTCTATTTCGTTTTTGAGCTTTTGGGGACAGGGACGGTCTCTCACTGTATATTTGTACTATGCCCTGATCTTGGTTGCAGCGTCTAGATGTTCTTGTAATACAAATCATTAATAAGATCATCAGATCCAATGGAGCAGTGACCAGAGAAGACAGCAGTCGAGGGGCCTGCTTGCCCTTTAAGGGCTGAAAAACTATACATTTGACAATGTGGTCAAAACTGAAAACACCTGTGTATCTCAGGTATGTCTACCCAGGAGCCTAGTCAAATTGTGCCCTTACTACCGCTGTTTTGCTTCTTGTCGCTGTTTCCTCAGTAGGATGATACAGTTGCTCTGGCTCTCTCTCTTGCTGCTTAATGCTCAGCATACTGGTGCTGACTGCTGGCACTAGCACCACTGTGTCCCGTCATTGTCAGCTGCTGACTGTGGAGTGAGGGTCCATTCATTTCTCAGTAGGCCATCACTCCTACCACCACGATCCTCTTCATACCATCCCCACATCTTCCCTCTTCCCTGTGTCTCACTTCTACAGAGAACATGTTGAGACAGAGGAGTGTATTTAATACTGTCTTGCACCTGAAGTTACACTCTCATAATGTGCTGCTTCCTTTAGTTATGCCTTCTTTCATTCTGACCACACACACACAATTTTAAACAAGCTTATGGAGTGAGAGCTGATGATAAGTTACACTGCTTGCTGTTCACTCTTCAAGGCAGCAAACACAAGAGTGCTTATGGTTTGAGTATGATGACCAACTTTTACTATGAAGTGGTGTAACTTACCTTTTTTAATTCTCTTGTATGGCATGCAATGAACTGGGTAATTCAGTGTCTGAATCCATGGGCCGTCAAGAATCCTTGATGCAACAGAGGACAGATACCGGCCCACCTTCTGGTCCATCTGTACTCTGGTGGCACAAAGGTTCAGTAACTGAGCCCTAAATGGATGACAGAGGATTTCCCCACACTGATAGACTCACCCATTGCTCTAGGGTCAGCATAGCAGGCTCTAAGACACCCTCTTTTGACCCTTCCCCAATCCACCCCCAATGTAGGGGACATACTGGCAGCATGGGTTTGAGGAACCTGAGATTACCTAATTTATACTGGCAGGCCAAACCATCAAGAGGAGAGTGTATCAGTGGACTTAAAATAACCTTTGCCTCTTCTCTCTTCATCTGTGAAGAGCAGGACTCTGGTGGCAGCTGGGCCCAGAAGTAGGGTGACCAGACAGCAAATATGAAAAATCGGGACTGTCCCTATAAAATCAGGACATCTGGTCACCCTAGCCCAGAATGAATGTCAAAGATAGCTCTCCTGTTGTATTTTTGAATAAGAGGCATGAAGTGCACAAGCCATAATAGTGTAAACTAATAAAAATTCATTTCTGTGTAAGTATTTTGTCTTTATTTGTAACATAAACCTGGCTTTTGATAATGAAGATTACATTACTCAGGCAACAGGACAGCAATGCAGACAGACTATATACTGGAGAGGGAACTACATTTGGTTCACTTCTCCAAATAAAGCCATGGTCATTCAGTTTCTGGTTTCTTCTCATAGAAGCATGTAATCTAATTAATACGACATAATGTACATATACACTTAACGGACCTATAGTTATGAAATCACTTTATCTTAAGAAAGAAAACGGGCCAAAGAGGCTAATGCAACTAAGTGTCAAGATTAGAGACTGGTCTGAATTACAAAATGTTGTGCTAGATTTTGATCCCTGCAGTTCTGGAGGGTTTAGATACAGGGTTTTGATTCAGGCCTATGTCTAATAAAGATTGATGTATGAAATTAAGCATGACTATTTTAAAGATATAAACAACCTGGTTCAGTAAATCAGAGGCTAGGGAGATATGTCATTATTTAATAGCTACCCAACAGCATAAACAGAGCCCAATGTCCTCTGGGGAACAATGGGAATCAATTCCACATCCACTAAAGGGCAGCATTTTCCTGAATTCTGCAGCAACTACTGCTAAATACTGTGGCAACATTAATTTACTCTATCGCTGCCTAGCACCCTTCATTTCCATCTAGGGTGAACAGATGTCCCAATTTTATAGGGTCTGTCCCAATATTTGGGGCTTTGTCTTATATAGGCATCTATTACCCCTCATCCCCTGTCCCTATTTTTCACACTTGTTGTCTGGTCACCCTATTTCCATCAGCCGCAGGGCCTCTTCACAAACACACACGGAACTATGAGCTACAGCTGGAAAATACTCACTGACAAAAGATGAACTGATGATTATTTTCAGAGCATTATTTCTGAGGAATGTTTTTTACTGCGGTCTCCAGGTGACTCTATATCCCGAGCGTCACCTCTTCTGGTATTGTCCAAGTGGCCCAGCTGAATCCCTCCTTCCCCTCACACATCCTAGGGAAGGCAATAGCTAGTAGCAGCTTCTGAGGTTCGTTGTTTCTGGCTACCCGGACTGCAGCAACTGTGCTGTTCTCCAGGCTGCCCAACACTCTAGCTTTCACTTCTTATTCTACGCTCTCCATGGCTGCAGACTAGACTCTGAAGTAGGCTCTCTGCTGCCTAGCTCTGTGGAACAATAGGGGGAGGGTAACCAGACAGAAAATGTGAAAAATCGGGATGGGGATAAAAGGAACCTATAAAAGAAAAAGACCCAAAAATCAGGACTATCCCTATAAAATCAGGACATCTGGTCATCCTAAATACGGGGAACAAGCATTGTGTTTTGCTCTTTAGACAACAGACGAAACAGAAAGCAGCCAGACGGTCACAGGGAGGTCCAAATAACCAGTTTTATAAATAACATACAGCATGCTAGGCCTAGCTACATACATATGCTGCTGTTGTGGCCAGCAGCAGATTGTGCAAATGGGGCAATGGTCATTAGCGATGCTTCCTTGTTCAACAGGTGCACTTCTCCTCCATCACCGCTCCTCCGCCTCTCTGCAGCAGCACCCTGCCCTCCAACCCTGCAATTCTAGTGAGGAAGGAAGGCCCCCCAAGAAGGGAGCAGGAGTTGGAGAGCAAGACACTCCATACTCACCTGGCAGCAGCAATTCCTGTCCCATGGAGTTAGGCCTGGCTTCCCCCTTCATTCATTGTGACCTGGTTTATAGGGGTCACAGCACCATTCAAGTCTGCCCGTCCATCATGGCGGAGAAGCATTAAGGCCAAATTTGAGAGTGGCGTTGCAACATGGTGTACAGGGTGACAGCACCACACGACCTCATGCTTCAGGTCACAACACTTGGAGTGGAGAGTGGGTCCACCTCTGCAGGAGAGGAGCCACTCCTGCTGGATGAGTGTGAGGTGGGCTCGCTCTTCAGTCTCATGTGAAAATTGGTGATGGTCACCTCCTTTCCTCAACTGCATAATGTGCTTGAAAAGGTGCCATACATATAGGTAGACACCACCGGGGAGCCAAGGACCCCCATAACTCCCTATTAGTCCCCACATTGTTGGAGGACAGTGAAGCCTACCACAGGGCTTGCAATCTATTGAAAGCGTTACAGCCCAGTTCCAATACACCACACACGTTACATTGTCAGAGTTTAAAAGCTATTAATAAATAATAACTAGGATGGTCAGAATTTGATTTTTAGTTTTTCTCATGTCCATGATTTTTATTGTAAATCTTTTTTCTATTTGTATCTATTTGTGTTTTTACAGTTGTGGGGATGGGCAGGGTTGGGGTTAAGGTTAGGGCAGTGCTGAGGGTGGGGCAGTGGTGGGCTCCCTGAGGGCTCAAGACCCCAAGGCACCACACGTTGAGGAGGTTCTAGGCATCTTGGCCCGACAGAGCAGAGATCCCCAGATTTCCACAAGCATCTTCCAGTTCTCCCTAAAGTTGCCCAGAATGAAGAGATATCTCGGCTATTACCCCTCAGGAGATCTGGAAGGGGATCTTTTGTCAAGAACTCCCTCTCTTCTTATGAACAATCCACCTCACTATAATTGGGTTCAGTGATTGAAACAGAGCTCCAATGGCGTAAGGAACCCAGAGGGTGAAAAAAAATCAATGTATGTCAAATAGCAACGTAATAATGATCTGTTACAAAGACTTTAAATCAACATATGTCAGTTGGTGTAACAGAAATAAGTATTTTATCCAATGGATCTTAATGGTGACAAGTTTGCTCACATAGAATTATTGACCTATTGTACTTACATCTGACTTGGAAGAATGGATACCTTGTGTAAAGGAATCAGACCTATTGCATGCTTCAGACAATTAGAGAGGGACTCGTCTCTGGTATCCATAAAGCTACAGGCTTTTATAATATACACAATCATTTTATAAACCAGCTGGATTCTGGCCCTCAACATTTTATTCTTTTTATTTTTGCTTTAACCTTTATAAGTGAATAAAAGTCAACCATGCAGAAATCAGACTGCCCAATGCAGGCTACAATGTAGTTAAAGACAAAAAATTCTGAAATTCAAATTATTACATTGTTTTTACTGAACTGCTGTTTATGAATAGATAGAGTAGCCAGTTCAGGTTAACCACACTATGCATGCTTGTCAGCCAGTTGTCTCCATCAATGAATAAGCTAACACTTTGAGGGTGGTCTGAAGGGTCTCATGTGCCAGCTAAGATCCCCATCCGCCACCCACAGGCCAATCCTTTTTTTCTGACCTGGATTACTGGGATAGGACACCGTGAGCCCACGTTTCCTTCTACTCCAACTGTAGCCCATTTCTCACTCATGCTGCAGTCAACTGGCACTTATTTTCCTGTTATGGTAAAATCTAAATCATGGGCCAATCTCTAAGAAGTGCTCAATCAATGGCAGTTGGTGCAGAATCAATGGCAGTTGGATAGGTGCCGCCATCACAATAAGCATTAAATGGTACCCTTGTTGACAGAATCCACAGAGAAAAGAATATTTAATAGGCAGAGTTTGGGTGGCTTTTCATCTCTACAGAGAATCTCACTACATCAGGTTTGAAGCACGTTGAAGTGGCTGCGTGATGAATGTGTCCAATATATTCAGTCTCCTTCTCCATAGAGATTTTCCAATAAAATACATTTTACAAGTGCTAGAAATTCGCTTTAACAAAGATGTGAGGAATTTCTCTTATTCTATATAGTGATGACAATTTTTAACAAATACTCCTTTGCTCTCTTTTTTTGGTATCCTGATTCATGTTGAAGCTCTTTGTTTGTTTCAGTCACTCTTTACATCTTCTATTAGGGCCCAGTCCTTTGATGTGCTAAGCTTCCTCAATTCCTGTAGAAAATGACTATGACAGCTGTAAAATAAATCTAAATGCTAACGCAAGAGGTTTGAGCAGAATGGAAAGGTGGTCTTCGATGCAAGTTGAGGGTGCTCAACACCTCCCTGGACTGGACTTTGAGGATTAGATGTAACTCTGCAGTTTTCTTTCTGGATCATACATGCTTCCTTTCTGCTTCCTATTCCACAGAATATATTTTTAATCAAGCATTTAACAATACAGTACTGGGTTTGGTGGTCACTATTGTTGGGTTTATTTTCTATGAGTCTCATCCTGATCTCCCTTGCAATATGTAGAGATAATGCTTCACTTGTCCTTCGGTGAAGCCCTCCTCACAGCTTTCATTTGACAACCATCTTTTAATTTTAAATGTAACATATATACATTTTTAAAGTTTTATGTTGCAAACAGCATATAGAGGAAAATGAAGGGCCAATTCAGTGTAAATCTGGAGCCACTCAGTTAATTTAAAAGGAGTTCTTCCAGATTTACATAGGTGTAACTCAGCAGAATTTGGACCAAACAGTTTAAATCATGAAAAAAATGTTGCTTTATTCCACAATCTTTAAAATTGTTAACACAGGATGGCCTGATCCAGCAGATCATTTATGCAGGTGCTTGATTTTAAGCATGTGAATGGTCCTATTAAAGTCAATGGGATTACTCATATTCTCTGGGTAATCACATGCTTGAATGCTTTACTGGATCAGGGCCTATTCTGGTTATATTTTTCTTTTGCCTTTTCCAAACCAAGCCATTAATGTTTCAGAATGACTGATATTACACAACAGATTTAGTTTTTAAAAAGCTTTATCCTGATCTATGTCACTCTCCTATAATATTTATTTACATTTTAGTACACAAAGTACATTGAAGAGTATAATCCTTTATGTCAGGGACTGTCATTTTCTGTATATATTTGTACTGTGTTTACCACAGTGGAGCTCTGACCTGATAAACAATAATAGTAATTAGCTTTGCTTAATGGAGCAAGGTAGACTTCTACATAGTGAGCAGTGGCCATTGCATAGTTTTGGTAACATTAGACATGCAGTTTATCTCAAATAATTAGTGCTTTGGAGAATTAATGCTCTCTGCATCTTCTTCCTTTTAAGTCCATCAATAACATCACAACATTCTTTCATCTTCCTTGTTTTGTTACAAAGCTTGTGTCTGGGAATGTATGGGAAAAAAAATCTTATCATTCAGCTTGCCATGTTTTCTGGCATACTGAAGGGTTTACTATTTGTTTTGGAAACATAGAAGCCTTTGTAGGATTATGCTCAAGCACTTTTCCTCTCAGCTTTTTACTTGCAGGGCCCAGTACCCAGTGGTGGGTACTCAAGAATATCCAGGGAGATTTTCAAAGGGACAAAGGACAGTTAGGTGCCTTATTAGGATTTAATGGGAGTTAGGCACCTAAACTGCTATTTGTACTTTTGAAAATCATCACTATGAGTAGGATGATCACAAACTACTGTATTTTTGTTCTGTATTCATACAGAGTCTGACACGATAGGCTCTTGGTCAGTGACTAAGACTAGTAGGTGCTACAGGCTAGATCAGGGATCTTAAACTTGAATCACCAGAAGGGCCACATGAGGAATAGTACATTGGTCTGAGAGCTGCATCATTGACACCATCCCTATAGCCCCCACCCCTGTCCCTACTCCATCCCTTCCACGAGGTCCTGCCCCTTCCCCACCTCTTCCCACCCCTTCCTGCCTCCATTCCCCATAGAACTTTTACTGCGAATAGGCACCTACAGTGTTTGGCAGCAGCTAAGCGGGGGTTTATGAATCCCAGTGGAGCCTGATTCTGGGATTTAGACACCTAAAATGGCAGTTAGTCATCTAAATACTTTTGTGAATCTAACCCTATAGTAATAAAAGTATCTTTCCCCTCTGCTTTCTTTATCCATAACTCTTTTCAAATTAGGTCTTATCCATTCTTATTGCTTCTAATTTTCTGGTCTTAACTTGACATCCTTAAACATCTATAACTCACTAACTCCCTCATTTTGTCTTATGACTGCTGAGGTGTTAACGGGCCACTCTGCCTTGAATGATCCCTTAGAATACATGCTAAGTACTCATGTTAAACTATCTGTTCCACCTTTCATTTTGCTGTAAGGCTGAGAGTTCCTTTCCCAGACCTGAGGAAAAGCTCTATGTGGCTTGAAAAGTTGTCTCTCTCACCAACAGAAGTTGATCTAATAAAAGATATTACCTCACTTCACTAACTGTGTCTCTCAAATATCCTGGGACTGACATATATACAACTACACTGCATAAGTCCTTCTTCTGTATCAGTTGAAAATTCCCCTCAGTTTTTCCATCACATTCTTCTAAATCAGGCCTGCACAACATGTGGCCCGGGGGCCACATGCGGCCCGCAGGGGCTCACTGTGTGGCCCGCAGGGAGTGAGTAGGGGTGGGGCAAGCCAAGTGGTGAGATGGGGGGAAACAGATAGGGGCGGGGCGAGGACGGGGCTTTTCGGCCCACAGCTGGTTTTTGCAGTAATATGGCCCTCGCTGCTTTCTGAGTTGTGCAGGCCTGTTCTAAATCAATGGCATCTCTCTTTATCTGTTTAATTTGTATATTTAAAACTGCTTATTTGCAGTTCAGCTTATTAAATACCTGTATTTTTTTCTTATCTTCAAATTGCCATTCCACATTTCTTCCACAAGATCTTGATATTAACCTACATATTCTCTTCCTTCTCTTTTTATGGGCTCTGCTGGCAGTGTGAATCTTATTTGTGACAGTGATACAGGTCGATGATTGCTTTGGTTTCTGCAGTTAATTTTTGATTAGAGCAATAGCTATGGGCACTCTGCATGCCGTATGAAATAATTTTGATAAACATTGTGTTTTAATTGGTTTAATTTGGGGTTCCAGGAAGGCTGAAGCAGGTGTTCTGACATCCTTACTCTTCAGCAACTCCAGCAAGCTTTTATATCCCCCGGGTCAATTAAACTTTAGACAGGCAGGCCTTGTTGCTGTCATCATTTTCAGTCTGTAGCTATGACCTGTCTCTGTATCTCCTTTCAGAATCCTTTCCAATTTTATTTGGGGCTTTATCAAGGGGAAAAAATCCTACCACCACTGACGATAGTAAACTGGTAGTTTGTGTGTGGAGTTCCAACAAGCAAAGATTTTCTTAAGGAACATTTTTTCAAAGACCAAAGCCACAGACATCAGATACGTCATATGTACTCTCAGAAACTCTCTACTGTGGATGAAATTCACTCCAGTTCAGAGCAGCAGTACAAGACCTAACCACCACCTAAGTCCCAAAACGGTCTTATTTTGAGACGGAGTCTGCACAGGAATGAATTTCATCTTCTGCAATCCAGTATTTACATTTTCAAAACATGTATTATTTCATTACACTGAATGAACGAGCCTGACTGAGCTTCCATTAAAATCACGGGAGTCTTTCCAGTGATTTTAATGGGCATTTGATCAGGCCCCAAAGGCAAGGTTCAGTGGTCAAACTGGTTGTGCTCTGCTCTGAAGATTTGTGTTGGAGTAAATTTGATTAGTTTTTAACTTAAATTCACTATTGCTTTCTTTCTCTCTCTCACGCACTCAACCATAATAGCAGTTGGAATAAATTGTTAAAGCTAAATTATAAAATCATCTTTAAAAGACATTAAAAAGATTTAACACTTCATTCAGCCACACACACAAACTATATTTGCAATCCTATATCTTTAATATTAAACGCAGATTAAGGAAATAAAACAGTTGACTTAACATTAGGAAAGCTAGATAAATTTCTTAAGCAAAAAGCAGCAACAGTGCATTTGAAATACCTGTTTTTTGCCTTCAAATTATTCTCTCTTTAAAAGATAAATCTGTCAGTTTCCATTATTTATAATATGCAAAGCCCTACATGGCACAGTACATTTTACAATTTTATTTCACTATCTGGTGTACACATTATAGTATCTGCAAGAGCATACTACATATCCATCTACCCAGGGGGGAAATTAAACCTAAATTGAAGTGGCAAAACAAAAATTGCTACTTGGAATTTAAGGCTTCCAATAACCTTGAATAAAATGATTTGTGATATTTGTCCCCATTCCTTTTATAATGATATATTTTTGAACTAACTGTAACTATGTCAAATTTAATTAAAAGAGCCATTTTAATCATTTCTGTGTTGTGCTTATATTTAATTGAAATATAGCTCTTCTTTGCAGCTGGCATTTCATAATGCAGCTTATTCAAGAATCTGATTTTCTGCTTCCAAATAATTGGAAACAAACAAATAGGAAAGCAGTTTAAAATACCTTCAGATGAAATGTTCAATCTATATTTTTCTGGAGTATGATCTATTTTCAAAATACCATCCTGTTGGCAATTAAACTGCACAAGAGGAAAGAAGTGGGAACCATGGCAGTGTACAAGAAGAAAAATGGGAGAAACTTATTCACTGAGGACAAGTGACAGAGCATCTTCCAGTCTCCACATGTCTAGGGAAAAATAACCTCAAACTTATTCAGCTCAAATAAAAAGAAAAAAACCCAAAAAACAAAAACAAATAAAACAAAAAACCACCACACACCTCACAGACTTCACTGGTCCCAAAACCAGTTATGTGAATAGCAGCCTCGTTGATTCTTATAACTTGTGGCATTATGGGAAGAGTAGATGTGATGGGGCACTTTACACCTGGTACACCACATGCATTTTGAAATGTGGTACTCTAGGTTCAGGATGAGCTAACAAGGCATGCAATATTGTACATTATTATTTGACAGGCTCCAACTAAGACTGGGGTCCCATTGTGGTAGGAATCTTACAAACACACACATAGTGAGACAGTCCCTGTTCTGAAGAGCTTACAGTCTACACAGAGTATGCAGACAAAACGGTGGTAGGGAAAACAGAGGCACAGTGAGGTAGAGTGACATGATTTACCCATCATAAATGGCAGAGTTAAGAAACAGAATGTAAGTCTCTTCTCTCCCAGTCCAGTGCCCTATCCACTATATCACACTGCCTCCCCAGCTTAATACTCCTTAGTTCAGTGTTTCCCAAATTCACAACATTCGCATACCCCTTTTGAGACATTTGTCTTACTGGCGTACTCCTTCTCCGGCGAAGATAATTTTTTTTGGGGGGAAGCCACATTTTTATAACACATTCCTAATTTATTTGTCATAATTATCACTAACATTCATATTTCCTTCATAATTTTCTTTTGTACATTTCAAACTTCCTGTTTTTAGCCAGTAATCCACTGTAAATGAATTTAACAAAAACAAAAACAGAGAAATTTTGTATATTTGTAACCAGGGAATAGTCCTGCTATTGTTGGGAACTTTCCTGGCTTCTGTACTACCCCAGTGAAATGGGCTAGCTAGTGAAAGGATCTGAGTCTTCGCTTCCACTTCCTTTACCCAGAGGCCTCCCTGCCCTCAAGGATTCCCCTTGCACTTTCCTGTCTTGCAGAGTCCTCATAACTCCAACAAGGCTGGGCCCAGGATTCTTGGAGGGGCTCGACCCCCAACCTTGCTGCGGTCACCTAGATCAGGGGCAAGGTTGTCCCCAGTCCGGGGTACTCTCTCTGTACTAGATGGTTCTCTGACCCACTGATCACTGCATACAATTTAAAGCAAATGCAAATTATTTAATCAACAATTAATTTAAAATGAATAAGAAAAAATGGGAAAGGTTAAAGAAAACGCATCATCGTGCTCTGTGGCAGGGAACATCACAAACACTGTCTCTGCAATGTCAGGCCAATTCACAGTCTGTTCCTTGTAGGTCTCAGGCCCCTTCTCAGGTGCAGGCTGTGCTGCAGGGATGCTGTAGCTTGGACACTTGCTCTGGTGGTGGTCACACACTCTCAGGCTCTGGACTGCTCCAGCCTCAGTTCCACCGCTCTGTCTCAGCTCCACACTGCCTCAGCATGGCTGCTGCTGCTCTGCCTCCAGCCTTGGGGATGCTGCCCTGGCCCCTCTGGCTCTGGCTGTTACAGCTCTGCTCCCAGCACAGGTCTGCTCTGCAAGCTGTTTCTGTTTTTCTGGTCCCAACACTGACCTGCTTCATGGGCTTCTTTCCTGGCTGCTCTGGCTCTGGTTGCTGCAACTCTGTTCCCAGCACAGGGCTGTGCTCTGGCTTTGGGGCTGCAGCTCTGCTCCCAGCACAGGGTCTGTTTCTCTGGGCTGCTTTTCTGGCCCCCTCTGCATCTGGCACAGCTCTGATCCCCAGTTCAGCTTGGGCCGCTGCTCGCTCTTTAGCTCAGCCCCACTCCGTCTGATCCCGGCAATTCCAGCTCACACAGAGAACGGGACCCACCCTATCCTCCTGACCCCTTGATTAGGCTACCCGCCCTGTCAATCAGGCTGACCTGGAATGCTGGCCTCTCCCGATTGCCCCAGGGGACTGTCAGTCTCAGGGTCTTAATTTCCCATGGACCCTTCCCCTTTTGGTACTGGGAGCTAGCAACCAAGACACCCCCACTGAAGTTTAGTAAAGGGATAACAGTCCCCTTACATATTAATACACACCAAGGATGTATTTGCTACGATCTTTAGATTACTACGAGTAGTTATTCACTTTTATCTTTTATCTGTCTGTATGACTTCTGCGCATGCCACAAAGGCAAGTGTATTGCCCGAGCCGCGGTAACGCACATGCATGGTTTGCGTCGGCTCTGCTGTGCTATTAGATGTTATGAAACGTGTTGTCATATTAGTTACAATGTAAACCTGTGTGTATTTCTATTGTACAAGTGTACACCTGTCATAAGTATAAAGTAGCCTAGAATTAGTGTTTACCTGTAAGGGGTTAAACTAAAGGTAACCTGAGAGGTGGACAACTGACCAATGAGAAATTCCTCAGGAGACAAAGGATTTTGAGTTTCAGTTTCTCTCTGGGTCTCTCTCTGTTCAACTCAGCTATGGAATGAACCACACAGCTATTTCTTTCACTGTAACTATAAGTTTCTATCAAGTACCATAGTCAATAAGTTTACCTTCTTTTTATCACTTGGAGGGTTCTCAGTGGTGAGTGTTGGCTGGGTGCTTCTTGATATTGTAAGATTCAGCAGAGATATCAAAAGTGGGAGAAAGTTGCCTCGGGGGAGAGGTTTGGGTTCTTGATTCTTTTGTTGATTATAGTAGATGCTGTTCTATTGATGGTTATAAGGCATTTATTCCTTTCTTTTTTTTTCTTTTATTAAAATCTTTCTTTTAAGAATCTGACTGCTTGTTTTCCATTGTGTAAGATCCTGGTTTTTGGACCGGGCACGTCTTGCAAGATCAGGCGAGGCTTTTCTCTCAAGCTTCCCAGGGAGGGAATAAGCTTGGCGGGGTTAGGGGAAAGGGAAAGAAGGGTTCCAAACTACCCTAGCCTTAGTTTGGTGGTGGCAGCTACTAAGTCCAGACACAGAAGAAGTTGTGTTCTGGGGGAAAACATTTTAACCCAAGCTGGTAAAATAAGCTTGGGGGGTTAGTTCTTTTTTCATGCGGGTCCCCACATCTGTACCCTAGAGTTCAGAGTGGGGAGGCAATCCTGACACCACCATTCTTATATATTAAATTTTAGTGAATTGTTTTCTGTGCTAAAAAAAAACCTATGATAAAGTAAAATAAAAATTCTGCTGCGTACCCTTTGAAACCCTTTCGTGTACCATCAGGAGTACATGTACCCCACTTTGGGAAACACTGCCTTAGTTTAATATGCTACAGTATCCTTTCCAGCATGCCCAACTCTGACTGGAAAGATGTGACAGATGCTTTCTTATGTGAACAGGGAGTAATTTTATGGAGATTCAGACATCCTACCCCCTATACCTGAAAGATGAATATAGATGTACGATTGAAATATTTCCCTTGAGCATTACACCTACTACAGAGATTTTTTTAAAAAATGGCCATCTAAATAACACCCAAGAATGTGTGTGTGAAATTCCCCTCTGGTGTTATCTGGACCAGTGATCTGCTAAGTCACTCTAATCCTTTTACTCTAGGAGCCAGCCTTACTCTGTTCTGCTGTGAGAACCCCCACTCCTGGGCTGTTCACACACAGCCTCTGACATGTAAGCTGCTCTCAGCTACTTGCAACTGAATGACACTAGCCAATCTCGCCGGTCCCAGGCACAACCCTATGAACCTCCATCTTGCAGTGTCCAGTTATGCCCGCTGGACGTTGCAAGCTTATATGAGTTTGCCAATTTAACAAAGATATTAATATGTACCAGAGTTGTTATCCCAAGAGTAGTCTCTGACACACTTCAAACCAAAGCACTGCTTCAGGTAGAACTAACAAATAGATTTATTAGCTACAAAGATAAATTTTAAGTGATTATAAGTCAAAGCATAACAAGGCAGATTTGGTCAGCGTTTCAGTTGCTTGGTGTAGTGTCTTTACATGTAGGTGGAAAAGAGGAAGAGCATGGCAAATGTCTTTCCCTTTTATCATGTCCTTTCTTCCCCTCTTAGCTTTTCCCACTCCCTTTCAGAGTCAGGTGAGCATTACCTCATTGCAGTGCCAAACTTACCAAAGGGAGGGAGTGACTCCCTAGAGAGTCAAAGGCTTTGGCTACACTTGCAAGTTATATTTCAATAAAGCCACCCAGAGCTCTCTACCTCGATCCCCATCCACACTGGCAAGGTACGTAGAGCACTCCGACTCCCTGGCTAGAGCATTCCTCGTACTCCACATTGGCGAGAGTGATAATATCTGATGCGTATTGGGTGAGATGTTCCAGCATCAGTGTGAATGAGGTGTTGCATTACTGCGCTTTGATTGACCTCCAGAAATGTCCCATAATCCCCTTAAGTCAAGTGTCCACTGTTCTCACTGTTGTGAAATGGGCTGCAGGAATGCAGATGTGCCCTTTCAAAGCTCCGTTTCTGACAATCGGCATGCTTATCTGCTCCGAGACAAAGCAAACATTTACTGAGCAATGTCGTTTGCTTTGAGTGAGAGCGAGAGAGGCGGTGAGGGGGGAGGGAGGTCTCAACTTATAAGACAGCATGCTGACACACTCTCAGCACCCCAAAAACCCACTCTCTCTCCCCCACATACACACAACACACTCCCTGTCACTCTCCACCCCACCTCCCGCATTTGAAAATCATGTTGCAGCCACTTGAATGCTGGGATAGCTGCCTATAATACACCGCTCCCAATGCTGCAAATGTGGCCACACCAGTGCCAGCTGTCAATGTGGACAGGCTGCAATGCTTTCCCTACTGCACGCTCCAAAGGCTGGTTTAACCCAAAGTGCTCTACATCTGCAAGTGTAGCCAAAGCCTAATAGATTCTCTTTTTCCTATCTAGGCCAGCATCCTTTGTTCCTGTGAGGTTGGGATTGGTTTGTCCCATACCTGCCCTGATGAGATGTGAATTGCCTCTCTGTTCTTGAAGAGTTTTTGTCTGGGCTTACTTTAAGCCATGAGGATACATTTTAGCCTCATAACTATACACATGAAATTATAACCTATAACATTACTGTAAGACTACTGTAACAATTACTATACCATCGCTATAACAACCATGCTCCGTGCATCATGAGCTTTCCAAAGACATCCAACATGACAAACTTTGCACTGGATATCACACAATCATTTTATAAAGATGAATATGGGAGTGAAGACTGTTCCTCAGAGGTACAGAGCGTCACAGTGTGTAACACCTGTGAACTGTCAATAGCACATACAAATGTGTATTTGCAGTTAGTGTGACCTGTTTGTGTGAGCTGTAGAATATTTGGCAGGCACAATTTATTGTAGGCTCTGGTTTTGTGAATTTGATTCATTTATGACTTAGGCAAAATTAAAGAAGAACAAACTTGGAAGTGATCTTCAAAGTAAGATGTAGAGAAATCATAAAATAATTACAATTTACCAACCATTCCCACACAGTCATCCACAGATATCTGGTGTTCTGAACACCGTATCCTTGTGGTGGTTTATTGGTCTAATCTATTCTATTCCATATCGATTCTTGGATAGCCCTCATCCTTGTATCAGAACCACCCCTCATACAGCAGTGATATGTCTGGAGCATCCTAGACAAAAGAAAGCCACCAGCATCAGCATAGAAGAATTAGTCTTCTAACTCATCATATTTCACAGAAACCTCTGTCTTTAAAACATTAGGTGTTGTGAGCTATTATCATTAAGGTAAGATCCAACTATTTACTTACAGTTGTATGTTGCACAAGTGTACACATTAGTATCAGCATCTACACAATTATGCAAACAATTTTCTATTCAGCTGACTAGGCATTCCTAAATCCCCCATCACAATGGTATCTAGGCATCACAAATATTCATTCAGGTATTTCTCTGAGTGCAAAAGTGGAGGCAAGAGCTGCAAATTTGGCTCAAAGTTTTATCACAAGGGTGTGCAGGCACAAACTGAGAGACAGCTATCCCAAAGGAAAGAATCTGGGAAAGATACTAGGGATGATAGATTACAAATTAAATATGGGCTCAAAGTGTGATGTAGTTCTGTGCAAGGACAATGCTATTTAGATGCAAATATGGCGGGGGATCAGATGTAAAATTGTAAAGGTAAAAGTGCTTCTGTACATTACTCAGATGGAACAGCAGGTGAAATATTGCATGGAGTTCATGCACATATATTTAAGACAACCTTTGGCTCAGGAGCTGCATGCAGCTCTTCAGAAGTTAATGCGTGGCTCCTCGCAAAGGTGCCAACTCCAGGGTGGGAGCTACAGGTACTAACTTTCCAGTGTGCCAGTGGTGCTTACTGTTCAACCTGGGGCTCTGCCACAGGTTCTGACCCCACTCCACCCCTTCCCTCAAGGCTCCTGCCCCTTCCCCAGAGCCTGCCATGCCCTCGCTCCTCCCCTTCCCCTCCTGCACGCTGTAAAACAGCTGATTGTGGCAGACAGGAGGCAGGGGGATGGAGAGGGAGGCACCGATCAGTGGGGCTGCTGGCAGATGGGAGGCACTGGGGGCGGGAGGGAAAGAGCTGATGGGGAGGCCGCTGACATCTTACTATGGCTCTTTGGCAATGTACATTGGTAAATTCTGGCTCTCTCAGGCTCAGGCTGGCCACCCCTGATTTAAGATGTTTATTCAAAATCTAGAAAAAATACAAAAAAGAGGGCTACAAAAATGATGCATGGATCAGAGGATAAGATAGACATAGCGACCAGGAGAAGTACATTTATGTTAATCTAGAAAAGAGCAGATTCAGGGGAGACATAATCACAGTCCATAAATACATTCAAGGTAAAAGTATAAATGAAAGGCAGCAATAATTCACAACCTTTGAAGAAGGTAGAAAAGGAAGCAGCAATAGCCAGGAATTGGGGGAAGAAAAGTTTAGGCCAGGGATCAGCAACCTTGGCATGCGGGACCGCAGGGTAAGCACTCTTAGCGGGCCCCCCTGGTTTGTTTACTTGCCGGTTCGCCGACTGCGGCTCTCACTGGCCCCAGTTTGCTGTCCTGGTCCAATGGGGGCTACAGAAAGTGGCACGGTGCTGGCCTCCGCTTACCGCAGCCCCAGTTGCACCAGGACGGCAAACTGCGGCCAGTGGGAGCCGCGGTCTGAGAACCAGCAAGTAAACACACCGGTGGGGCCTGCTAAGAGTGCTTACCCTGCCAACGTTGCCGATCCCTGGTTTAGGCAAAACATCACACAAAAGTTCTTGGAACTGGGCAGATAAAGAATAGATTAAGAGGAGGAGTGACTCAGGCAGCATCAGCACAAATATTCAAGAGCTGGTTAAAGAAAAGCTAATGGAAATAAGGTAGGAAGTACTTTTGAAAATTCAGGGGCCCACAATGAGAGACTCATTGCTCTCTTCTGTCCATACAATCAATAATGGTTATTTGTACTTATTTTTACTGTTATAGGAGGGGAAACCATTTTCTGACAACAGGTTAATTTATGGTAAGTGAGGATTAGTAAATGTTTCAAAGTGGAAGACAAATCAGAGTTAATAAAACATTGCTACGTTTGAAATTCACATTAGATCCCCAGCACTACTTTACTTCCAGCTCTCTGATATGGAGGGAAATGGGGGCAAATCTTTTACAAATGTCATAAAGCTGAACCATCATTTATTTTAGTACTCATTGTAAATAGAACACTCATGAAACACAGGGTCTAATAGCAAAAAGAGCTAAGTGGGAGAAAAATCGCTATTAATAATTGTCCAAACTATTTGTGTTAGATGGCAGATTCAGGTTTTGGGTGTTACAGTATGATCTTAGTCATTATTGTTTGTATTACGAAATGCCTAAAGTCATAGAATCTCAGAGTTGGAAGAGACCTTAGGAAAACTAGTCCAACCCCTGTGCTCAAAGCAGGACCAATCCCATTTTTGCCCCATATCCCTAAATGGCCCCCTCAAAGATTGAACTCCCAAGCCTGGGTTTAGTAGGTTAATGCTCAAACCACTGAGCTATCCCTCCCTCTGGGCAGGGGCTACTGGTCTGGTCTGTGTGCTGTTTATGCATACAGTAAGATATGATGTCCAGACTAATATAGGAAACTTGTGACTAAGCCAGGTTTCCCAAATCCCTGTTCAGTACTTTAACGAAAGGTCACAGTCCCTCTCAAAGTTTGGATGGCTAATTTCCACTCTCAACGATGCAATGAGGGTCATTCCCCACCACATAAATTAACTGTTTTCTTGTGTTCATATCTTTGTTATTTAAAGCATCATTGATCTTATGAGGCAAAGGTGTGTGAAAATGTAAGTGCAATTTATATTTCTTACAATTAATGTATACATATGATTAATTTCTGATTTTTGTTTTTCATGACGTGTAACTTTTATTTCTGATCCTCTGAAGACTGTAATCCCAGTGAAACTATGGGGTGCTGTTTCTGGAACGTGCAGGTTTAGACAGATTATTCATATTGTACATTGATGATAAAGCTATTAGTGGATATACCTTTTTGTCTATAAAACAGCAGCTTAAAATGCCTATTACCATTCGAAAAAGTCTCTTTAAGATTCTTAAAGGAAATTTACAAAGCAAGGCTCTTTCTCTTGGGCATTTCACTCCTATAATGAATTGATCAGTAGTTTAAAATACTACTTGTTTGCTCCAGAGATGACCATGGATTTTATATCCTACTTGTTAATAAATTTAATACAAATTCCTGCATGCACTTATTTTTTCTTGAATTATGGCATTTTCTAGATAATACTTAGTCCTGCCATGAGTGCAGGGAACTGGATTAGAGGACCACTCCATTTCCCTTCCAATCCTATAATTCTTTGATTCTAAACTCATTGTCTTCAATTAGCAGCATGAGATAGTCAGTGCCAACAGCAAACTGCGAGTTCTGTAGTTAATGCTGAAGTATGGTGAAATATTAAGATGTCTATATAATGTAGAAAGACTGTAGCCATATTTTAGGTTGCAAAACTGGAAAGAAATGCTTTATAGCATTTGATAAAATCTCAGTCTAGAATCAAGGTTAGTTGAATAAGCCCATAATACCCCCAAAATGAAGAATTCATACATTTATTATTCTGTAGTATATAAATTCCACAGTTGCTGTATTTTATATCTGGCAGTATAGATTTGGATCTTACCCAAAACACCACACTGCCAGCCAATTCCTTAGTGTCTAAAACTGAAGGTATATTACAAAGAAAAAAAGAAAGAACAAGAAAAGAGATGTTAAATGGTAAAACAGTGACATACATACAAAGACTTCAAAGTCCATCATGTTCCCAGCAATACTGGTGAGTTTGCTGGCTTGAATGTCTCTCAGGAACACATCCACAGCTTGGATGGGTCATTCAGTCCATTGGTCAGAGCTTCATTTGTAGAAAGTATCAGAGGAGTAGTCGTATTAGTCTATATCCACAAAAACAACAAGGAATCTGGTGGCATCGTAAAGACTAACAGATTTATTTGGGCATAAGCTTCCGTGGGTACAAAACCCACTTCTTCAGATGCAGAGTCCTGATGCATCTGAAGAAGTGGGTTTTTACTCACAAAAGCTTATGCCTAAATAAATCTGTTAATCTTCAAGATGCCACTGGACTTCTCATTGTATTTGTGGAAAGGTTTCTCCAAAGGTAAGAAGCAGGAATAAAGACAAGAAACAGGACCTAAGACAAGAATCAGGGCTGAAGACAAAATGGAGATGATACAGCTGCCTTTTATAGTCTTTTGCCATGCAGCTTGATTTCATTTGTTCCGAACTCAAGCTGTCCAGAACAGGGCCTGGAAGCCCTACAGTTATGTCCGTAGGTGCAGAGTTCTGTCCTGCATGCCTTGCTGAGTCATAACGTGTATCCATTGCCTGCTCTCAATGGGTCAATTGATGCTACTTGATGGACTGTCAAGCAGGCTAAACTGTGCTAATGCCAATCTGTCTGGCAGTGTCTCCCAGATGCACAAAAAAGTTTGGAACTACAGATGTACCATACATATAACTTACAAAACAAAAGTGATAAAAACAAATTATTACATTTTTTTAAGATATCTTACATTGAATATCTGGCATAACTCAATTTTACAATACAGGGTTTCATAATATCCTAAAGTGTACTCCAAATTCCATACAGTGTCACACTGTATTATTATGTACTAGTATTATTAGTAGATGGAGTAGATTGGATGTTACCATCTATATTACCTACACAGAAATTATTTTAAAAATAAACTCAAGGATTTCCTGAATGCTAACTGGCATAATAACAAACTTGAAAGACAGTAGTAAAGTTTTAAGTAAAACTATAAATTTTGCACAAGAAAACAGTATAGGTAAACTAAAGGCAGAGCATATTTCTATGACAAAACAGAGTTAAAGAGACACCATCAACTTAAAAATCACAGAACTGTCTAAAAAGGATTTTATCTGCTGTTGTCACATCAGACCTAGGAGAAGCCAGAATAAAGGCGTTAAATGAAAATACATGATATCCCAGATCTTCCCCTCCTAAATAACCTGTCCTCCATACATACACCCTTTGTGGGGATCACCTTACAGTATCCCCTGGTTGACATCAATATGAAAGCCCTTCATCTCTACATTGGCTCTAGGCCTCAGCGAACATCTCCCCCCACCCCACCCCACCCATCTTCCTAGCAACAAGTACACCCCTGGCCCCATATGCCCAAGGATTCATGGAGAGCACTCCATGAAAAGGATCATATAGCCGCAGACCCATTCCTCTAGCCAGCTGGCCTGTCCGGTTCCACATCCTCTTAGATACGGACTCTGGCACAATTGGCCTCCGTGGTGTCTGGAAAGGAAGCATGTGCATGGACAGGGGCATGAGACAACGCTATGGAGGCAACTGAGCTCCTCTGCATATACATCCAGTTAGCAGCCTTCTTCTTGCCAGCTTTTGTGAGCAGGGCCTGCCTCTGGCTCACAGCTTAACTTAGCTTTATGTTAGCAAAGTCTTGGATGTATGTGCAGAGGGGATCTGCATACAGAGGCCTCCTTTTAGTGTGGATCTAACAAGCACAATCTGGGCTAATAATAGTTTTCTAGTAGGACACTGTTTAAGAGTTCTCAGATATAGTTTAAAGTGCATAAAGACAGCAAGACACCAACATACATATACAGAAAATATATATTAAAAATATTATAAACCACTGAGTAGTACATTTTGTTTTGATGAAGTATGTTACTCATGCCTAAGTCACATGGTTTTATAGTACCTCCCCTCCAGTCAACTTCATACAAAAAAAAGAGGGAGAAAAGACCTTAACAAATGCAAAATAAGTATATGCTTAAACATGTGCCCATTTAGAAAAGCACTTAGGCATGCAATTAAATCCTATTGATTTCAATGGGATGTAAGCATGTGCTTTAAGTTATGCATGTGCCTAAGTGCTTTACTTAATTGAGGCCTTAGCCACAATGTACCATGTACAAGGAAACAAACTGTTTCTAGTGGTTTTGTTATTTTTCTGTTGGAACATTTCCATGGCAATTTTCATATTATATGTGTAGGATTGCCAGGATCTGGCTTTTTACCCGAATGCCCCATCGAAAAGGGACTCAGAGCACTCCAGTCAGCACCACTGACCAGGCCATTAAAAATCTAGTCAGCAGCGCAGCGGGGCTAAGTTGTTGCTGCTTCCAGTACCCACACAGAGCCACATGTCCCCCCTCTGGCTTCTAGGCACCCAGGGGGCTGCACATGCTGCCCCTGCAGCTCCCATTGGGCAGGAACCACCCCAGCTCTAATTACCCTCCTGTCCTCCGACCCCCTTAGCCCCAGCCCAGAGCACCCTCCTGCACACTGAACCCCTCATTTCTGGGCCCTCCCTGTAACCTCCCACACTCCAAGCCGCTGCCTCAGCCTGGAGCCCCCTCCCATACTCTGAACCCCTTGGCTCCACATCCCAGCCTGGAGCCCCCTCTGAAACCACAATCCCCTCATCCCTGGTCCCACCCCAGAGCCACAACCCCAACCCCCAGAGCCAGCCCAGTGAAAATAAGCAAGTGAGTGAGGGTGGGGGTGAGCAAGCAAAAGAGGGAGGGGGGAAATGGATTAAGTAGGGGTGGGGCCTCAGAGAAGTGGCAGGGCATGGGAGGGGCCTTCGAGGAGGGGCGGGGCAATTGAGTTTGGTTTTATGCAAGTAGAAAGTTGGCAACTCTATATAGGTGTGGTATTTTCATAGTACAGAATTAAATGAAAATAAACATGCAGATTTAGCTGAATTAAAATAAATAAGTTCTGTCTCTGCTAATTTATACTTTAGTGTATTGTACTGTTAAAATTTCTGGATAAGACTATGGCATTATCTGCTTTTTTTAACCATTACATTACACAAGTATTTCAATAGATGTACCATCATACTATATTATTGTCCTTTACCACACAATTCAGTAAGTTCCAGGCTGTACATTTTCAGCATTCCAGGCACTGAGAGGTCAGCAGACCGGACCCGCGGCTTCAGCGGCATGCCTGCAGCAGATCCAGCGGTCCCACGGCTTCAGCAGACCTGTCGCAGTCGTGCCGCCGAATCTGCGGGAGGTGCCGCCCTGTCAGCGACCAGAATGCCACCCCCTGTGATTGGCTGCCCCAGGCACGTGCTTGCTGCGCTGGTGCCTGGAGCCGGCCCTGATTGCATGTCATTCATTAGCTTCTCTGCGTTCAGCAGCTGCTGTAGCCTCCTGTGAACTGGATTTTATGGCATCCAATCTGAACATAACTGCAATAATGCAACTAGGTATTCAGGACATTATGTTTCAATAAATTCACTATCCATGTCCCTATTTCAGGTATTCACTCTGTTCACAGCATGTTCACTTTCCAGTGCAATATGACAGAAATTGTTAGTGGCGTAACCTTGTTTACCTCATTAATATTCTGAGCTACTGACCATGGATTACCACCCCCACAATATGTTTATCTTTTTGAAGCTGTAACAACTTAGGGAGCCACAAATATAGATAATTTCTCACACTGGGCAAGCACAATAGTGTGTAATAAGATGATGCCCTGAAACACAAACCCTGGTATTAGAGGCCTGAGGCCTGAACCAAAGGAATGGTCAAACCAGAACAGTCTGGTATGAACATATTCCACAAAGATAAGGATGCACTGGCTGACCAATCCTAAAAGACAGGGTTAAAAGTATAATATGAAGGATAGAGTTGGTTTGTTCAAACCAACCTGTACCAGAAGAGAGGCAGCACCCCAACACACAGAGAGGTTGTACCTTGATATGTCAGGAGTGATGTGTAAGTTGTTTGTACCTGTGTATAAGAATGCATGTCTGTTTGCAGAAGTGGATGTCTTTGTCTGGCCTAGGGCACACAGCTGACTGTTATCAACATTGAGCAGAGCACCACACTGGTCTGACGACACCGATTGTTATCAACCAACTCTTATCAACACTGAACAGAGCAGAGCACCACACCGGTGTTGTAAGACCGGTGTGATGCTCTGCTCTGTTCAATGCTGATAACAGTCGACTGCGTGCATGAGTTCCCTCTGCATTCCCAAGAGAACCCTCAATGACCACAGACTCTGATAAGGTATGAAGGCACCCTAGCAGGTTTATAGCCAAATGAAAAACACAGTCTCTAGTTCCCCAGATCAGATGTCTACAGTTCTGCTAATACAAATGTGCTCCCTGACAATGAACCGGCTCAATTAGTGGTGAGATTTACCATTGCCTCCTCGGCCACACAAAGACATCCACTCAGGGATGCATTCTCATACGCATGTAAAACAAGTTACACACCACTCCCGACGTATCAAGATACGGCCCCTCTGCATGTTGGGGTGCTACCTCCCTCCTGGTACATGTTGGTTGGAACAAAACAACTCTATCCATCATATCCTTTTAACTCTGTCTTTTAGGATGGGTCAGCCTGTACATCCTTATCTTTGTGAAATGTGTTCATATCAGACTGTTCTGGTGCCATCCTGGCCCATGTTTATCCTAGTAGTGCTTGATACCCTTTAGATATGTCTATACATCCAATTAGCAGCCTTCTTCTTGACAACTTTCCTGAGAAGGGGCCTGCCTCTGGCTCACAGCTTAATTTAGCTTTATGTTAGCAAAATCTTGACCATTCCTTTGGTTTATTCCTCAAGCCTCATACCAGGCCTCTGATACCAGGTTTATGTTTCAGGGCCTCATCTTACTACACGGTGTACAGTAGAACCTCAAAGTTACAAACACCTGAATTATGAACTGACCAGTCAACCACACCCCTCATTTGGTACCAAGAGTTCACAAACAGGCAGCAGCATAGATGAAAATAAAAGCAAATACAGTACAGTACTACTAAAAAAAAAATAAAGGGAAAGCAGCATTTTTCTTCTGCAGAGTAAACTTTCAAAGCTGTATTCAATAATATTCAATTGTAACTTTTGAAAGACCAACCATAACGTTTTGTTCAGAGTTATGAACATTTCAGAGTTATGAACAACCTCCATTCCTGAGGTGTTTCATAACTGAGGTTCTGCTGTACAAAAATATATAGGCAGTAGACACTTAAAGGTGGTGAAAAGAAAGCTGATTTCAGCATTACAAACGAAAACATCTGTATGTAACTTACACTATAAATAGGTGGGTCTTCCTCTCCTTCCCCATCAACATAACTTTAGGATTCTGCTACTGCTTCTAGCTAATATGCTTTAGCCTTTTAGTTCAAGCAGTAGGGATTGGTACTGTAGGTCCCTGGTTCAAACCCCATACACTCTGCCTCAGCAAGATTGCTTATGTTTACAGTTGCTTTCTAAAGGTTAGAACGTGGCACCTAGCCACAGCCCTGCAATAGGGGTGCACATCTATATACTCTCTGGTAAGGCACTGGAAGGCCTTCTGCCTCAGACCTTGTTTAAACTAGGATATAAAGGTGTGAAGTTAGCACATGTTGACTCCTGCTTAGGCTTCAGCAAATGTACCTTGTCTACACCAGACTTTTAAAATGTGTCAGCATGTTAGCTAACATCATACTTTAAATTAGAGCCTACATAAGGCCTCCAAAAGATCTGCAGCACGAGTAGCGGGGACAGGGAAATCTGCAACTCCATTTCATCACTGTGAGGCTGGCCAGTTCTGTTAGCCATTGTTGATATGTGTGGGACAGGTGGACAAACCAATGACTGTATCCCTTTTGGGTGACTTGTCCTTAGGAAGAAAGCTTGGTAGCACTGCTTGCAATCCTCTGATTTCAGATGCTGCAATTCTGGCCAGCCCCTTTGTAGGCCATGTAAGCTCCCTATTCCCTCCTTGATGTGTGGCCATGCAAGGTCTAGCTACACTTGATTCACAAAGCTGTCAGTCTCAGATAGAGAAAAACATGACATTATGTTGAAAGGCTAATTTAGTCTGTGCCCGGGCTCCTAAGAGTGCATCTGAGCTTCCACTTCAATTATTGAATAACACCTTGTAAGTCCCTTTAATGCAATATATTTCAAAAGAGAAAAAAATTATTTAGAAATCAATGTTAAAAAGCTACCCAACCCCAAAGACCTAAGTATATATTAAATAGATAGTAAATCCCGAAGAGTTCAGTCGGATTTGGTACCACGCATTGACAAGTACTATAAGAATATGGAAAAGCTTAAAGTAGTCTTTAAATCTGCATATTTTTTAAAAATTATAATCGCAAGCATCTAGAATTCAGGTCTGCAGCAACAAAAGCAAGAGAGATTCAGAGTTGATGCTAAAAAATCTAGACAACACTTCAAATGTAATTCACGCTTCAGTACCTTTTCTTACTACTACTACTGTTTTTTAAAATGATGCATATTAAGTGCTGTATTAGTCAGCCTCAATTTTCAGCTTAAATTCTGATTTTTTTGGTTTTGTGGATTTAATTAAAACATTTAACAGTTTGTTTTTGAAATTTTTTTAAACAGAGAATTGCAATCCCAGTTTACTATCAGCAGTAAGGTCAGAGATTCATAAAAATCACCCTCAGCAGAAGGGCAAGGATGTAGAAACCAAGATCAGAAAGAGGAAGATAACAGTAGTTCAAAAAGCCTTAATTAGACAGGTAACCAGCACAGTCAGATATAATCCTGCTTCCCATACTGTTTGGTCAGAGAAAAAACTAAGTAGGCTATAAACAAGAGAGAGGGATAAATCAAAAGGAATTAAAAAAAAATGAAAACCTATCTGCAGCCTGTTCCAAGCTACCTCACATAAATTAAGAAACAGGCACAAAAGTTATAACCTTCAGCACAATAATTCCTATCTGCAATACAACATAGTGAGGAAAAGAAGAGACACGGGTGATATTATAAGATATCAATTTGTGATGAATACAAAGTTGTACAGTCACATTGTAAGACCAACTGTGTGCGAGGAGACTCAATCACAATACAATTATCCCTTGACATGGTTAAAACATGGGTGAGTTTTGCAACATAAATAGAACCATAGCACAGTTTGGAGACAGACCAAGGGCTTAACCTCACAGACACTTAGGGCATGTCTACACATGAAAGTGGGGGTGTAATTTCCAGCTTGCATAACTCTGAGCTAGCAGGCTAAAAATAGCAATACAAGCAAGCTAGCACTGGCAGTGGAGAGCAACAGCATAGGCTAGCCATGCTAAATACAAACCTGCCTCACCCTGTCGGTAAGTACGTGGCACAGTCAGCCCTTGTCGCTGCTCACCACTGCTCATTCTACCCTGGCTACACTGCTATATTTAGCATGCTAGCCCAATCAGAGCTAGTATGAATATACCTACACCAGCTTAGAATCACACCCCCAGCTCCAAGTGCTATGTGCGTAGCAAGCCAGGGTGTGAATTTACAATGCATTAGTACTACGCACACTAAGCGTAAGTCTACACTACCTGCCAGATTGGCGGGTAGTTATTGATCTTTCAGGGATCAATTAATCGCGTCTAGTGTAGATGCAATAAATCTAACCCCGGGCACTCTCTCCCCATCGACTCTGGAACTCCACCGCAGCAAGAGGCAGAAGCAGAGTTGACGGGGGAGCGGCAGCCGTCGACTCGCTGTCATGAGGACGCCCAGGTAAGTCGACCTAATATATGTTGACTTCAGCTACGCTATTCAGACAGCTGAAGTTGCGTATCTTAGTGTGACCCCACCACTTCCCAGTGTAGACCTGGCCTAAGTTGTCATGTGCGTCCTTGCACTGTGCACTAAAAAGTTCAGTAGCATGCTTTTTCCTACTGCTGTTTGGAATGAGAGTAAGTCAACACATACTATGGAACTTTTAATAAATGGTAGCAGGGTCCACACAGTGACTTAGCATTCAGAGGAGGAGTTCTCAAACTGGGGTTCAGGACCCCTCAGGGGGTTGCAAGGTTATTACATGGGGGGTCCCAAGCTGTCAGCCTCCACCCCAAACCCCGCTTTGCATCCAGCATTTATAATGGTGTTAAATGTATTAAAAAGTGTTTTTAATATATAAGGGGGGGGGCGCACTCAGAGGCTTGCTATGTGGAAGGGGTCACCAGTACAAAAATTTGAGAAACACTGGTTTAGAAGGCTAGTGTATATAGTGCATAGCAAGCTAGTTTGCTGTAGATTTATACTGCGGCTTGCTGCATGCTAAATATGCATGTAGATAAGCCCTAAACCAAAATTCAATCCAGTTACTCTTCAAGTGTACACTGTAATAGTGTTTGGGAACTGCTGTGTTGAAATCAAGTTTACCAATATTTATTTTAGCACAAAGAAGAGGGACCTTGTAGACACCGAGGAATCATTTGAAACAGAGGCAGCAACAGAAAGGGCTATACCTGACCAATAGCACTCCGGAGCCTGGCGGCACCATCACAATACCATCCAGAACCAGCTGGTGAAAGCCATCCCACCATCCCTGGGGAAGATCACCATCGACACTGCCATCCCCGAGACAGACAGCTGACTGTGACCCAGCATCATCGTGGCCAATGAAGAAAAGAAGGTCCTCATGGTAGACGTCATGGTGCCATTTGAAAACAGGTCACTGGGCTTCCACGAGGCCTGAGCATGGAAGGCATTGAAGTACACCCCGCTGGTTGACACCCTGAGAACCCAGGGCTACAAGGTCCATATCTGTGCCCTGGTCATGAGAGCCCTGGGTGTGTGGAACCCCCACAACGAGCTGGTACTGAGAGCGTGCGGAGTCGGTAGATGCTACACTCAGCTCATGAAACAACTCATGGTGTTGGACACCACCAGGTGGTCCAGAGATATCTACACAGAACACATCACAGGACATCGCCAGTACCAGGCTGAATAATGGAGACCGCCAACCAGGGAAACAACCCACTTCCTCCCTTCCCTGATGAGCCAAAGGACACACTCCACCCATGTACTTATTGTCTACATCACTACTGACTTGGACTCTTAATACATTCCATGGGTGGCGTACCTGAGCCCATTTATCCACTGACGCTTCAAAAAACTCCCACACCCCAATCTGGGTCTATGCTGGTTATGTGAAATATATGTACCTCATGAACCTTGTAACTGAAACTTACAATCCCCCATAACCCAAACCCGATCCCAGATGTACAGTACCTTCCTTCTTAACTTGTGTATATTTTGATTTTAAACATTAGCTTTAATCAAATTTTTATATCTACTTCCTCCAAAATTCCCACTTCTACCACTTGCCTATAAGAAATCAGCCAACCAATGATAACTAGATTGGGGTATATCAGATAGTGGATATTTATGATTTAGAACCACCAAGCAGTGAATAAAATTAGTCTGTGCAACTACACGAAATTATTACTTGTTACCCTAGTCCTTTCTCCACCTTCTTATGTGTCACACTCACCTGTTGCATCTTATTATAAATGAAATTGTACACTCTTTGAGATGGGGACCAACTTTTCCTGTGATTGTGTGGCACCTGCCATAATGGGGCCCCGATCCTGATTGGTCTTTTTGGGCTCTATGATAACAAAAATAATAAGATAATAATAAACATCATAAAGTGATAGAGGAGGCTCTGAAATGACTTACAGGCATCTGAAAACTTATCAGAGAAAAAGAGGTAGCTAGAAAATCTAACACTCTTTCCATGAAAAATCTAATATAGTGAGGGTAACAAAATCTCCATAATATAGACACAAGGGTTATAAACACTAAAGAAAAAAAGTAAGAATTATACAGATTGTTTAGGACAAATAGATAGTGGAAACGCGCAACATGTCAAAGGAAGCTTATGTATAAAAATGCTTTACAGTCCAGGAAACGTACAAGCTTGATTCCATGATTCTTATAGATTATTCATAAAAAAGTGCCTGGGGTTAATGATATCTGACTGAAGTGGATAAAAATTAATCATGCCTGGGGTATTTCAGGAGGGAAATAAAGAGTTTATGAGAAAATGCACAGAAAAATGTATAGGAGATTTTAAGTCAATTAGACTCAAACTTGAACATATTTAAAGAAAAGTGACAGCAAGCTAGTGTGGTTATAATACAGAGTGTTTTTTGAACAAAGTATGTGGGAGAATTGATCTGTTTTTTAGTAGTAGAGATGGCAAAAGTGAAAGTACCATTGAGAATTTATGTACAAATTTGCTACTGAGGGAATGCTTTTGCAGGGATCTTTCCACTTGATTTAAGATGGGACATAAAACCTGAGGTCCTCTTAGCTCCTTGGTGATGAAAAGGGTGTCAAGTTTAAAATCTTACTGGTGAAATTCCACATCATCCTTACTAATAACATGTTTGATCATGTTAATAGAAATAGATTTTAAAAATTCTTTTAGTCTTCACTATTTCCACTTAGTTTCATAGTCCAAACAAAATGAAATGCAAAAAGTAACCAAATGTGTTTGTTTCTAACCCATTTCACTTTGTTTCTCATGAGCTAGCACAATTTGAGTTGTAACACTGAAAATATTTAAACTTAAAATGTTTTCAATTAATTAAAAGAAATAATAAAAGAACGTGTGCATGTGTGCAATGTATTTTGGTGACCAAAGTATTTATAAAATGTAAATATGAATGCATGTGCATTCATATACACACATATGAGGTATTACATCTTTCACATATTTTTATAACCCAACCCCATCTTTTGAGCTAAACTCATGAGTATTCTGTTTAAAGGCCCCAAAAGAACTGCAGATGAGAGTAGGAGTCTTAGTTCAGGGGCTCTAGCCAAATTTCAAATTAGATCATTACTAGAACTCAATGATTTAACTTAAAAAAAAAAAAAAAAAAAGGAAAAGTCATACAAAACTTCCCACCAGTTCATTTCAAGTAACTGCACACCCCTGAAGTTGTTATTTCTCCAACTGAAGACCCTACAGATGAAATTTTAACCAGAAAAGTTAGTGTGGAAATTCAAGGATGATGCCCCCAGGGCACATAGCCTAGGACCATAGAGCTTCTGAATTCTCTTCCCACTTCCGTCACACTTGGCTTAGAAGTACAAGACTAGAAGAAGAGCCTCTGTGTAACTCGAAAGCATGTCTCTCTCACCAACAGAAGCTGGTCCAATAAAGTATACTACTTCATCCATCTTTTCTCTCTCATATTTATATACTGCCTCACAAATATGATTTAGTTAGGCCTCATGATAACCCCCATGAGATGAATAAATATCACTGCCCCCATTTTACAAACTTTATGACAGTGTTGGTACTACCAAAAATAACTAACTAGCACACTAATAAGATGTATATGGGAATGGAGGGAAAATAATATACTTCAAAATCAAGCACCATTCCTGCTGTGAAATGAGTCTAATCCTCACCCACAGTATAAGAAGAGATCTAAGAATAATATGGATAACTAAGGAGGTCATAAAAGCCATTAGGGGCAAAAATAAGAACATAAAATGTAAAAGAGGCTAAAAGGGACTATGAAGTAAAGGTGTAAATAACTAATTAGTAGGGCTAAAACTAATAGTTAGAGGATTGCTCAGGATGAGTTTAAAAACAGTAAAAGGTCTTCTAAGTACACAAAGTGGAAAAAAAATCAAAAAGAGAACCCACTGACATACAAAATGAGAATGAGTGGAATTTAAACAACACAGAATTCTCTATTGCAGAATCTGCACTCACATTTTGTGCTCAGTGTTTGAGGAAGAATGGAAACAAAGGGTCAAATTCATCCCTGGTATAACTCCAGAGGAGGATAAAATAGCAGTTGGGGCACTAATTACACTAGAACAAATCTTCTTTAATTTAAAAGGAACAAGCAAATAATATATAATACTAAAATTCCAGAAAGAGATTGCAGGTGAGATTCTTCTAGCAATCTATTTGAGATGGCTTAATTTGTGGCACCCCATTACATTTGTTTACTTATTAATTATGGCTTATAAGACCTTAACAGGGACTCATAAGCTAATTTGGGCACTTTTAATCTTATTTAACATAATACATCAAAAATAAAACCAGCAGGAAGCCTCCAGAAAAACTCTACTCCCAATACAACCAATGAGCAAGACATTCCCCTACCAGACTAAACTGTCTCCCTCATAAACAATAACCCATTATATGCCAGTCTTTTCTATTGAAAATATATCATGAAATAAAACATACCCAGAGGCAGGCAACAAATAGGATACAGGAGGTTCTCCCGAACAAGATTGATTTGGGTATAAGTATGTACATTTTCCCAACCCTCCTCCAGTTGAGGCAACTTAATTACATTCTATCTAGCTGCAATCCTCCTGTAAATGCATTTCAAACAAAGTATTCCCCCCCACCAAGTGCTGACCCAGCTTGACTGTCTCCTCTTTCAAGATACAGTGAACCACAGCCCCAGATGGAACAAACCAGTAGTTCTCAAACTTTTTTTTTTCACGGACCACTTGAAAATTGCTGAGAGTCTTGGTGGACCACTTTATGTTCTTTCAAAATGTTGTTCGTACCAGTAGCTAACTATTGTAAAGCGCTTTGGATATAAGCACTATATAAAAGAAACCAGTAATAATTAACATTTTTTGTTCTACAAATAAAAGCACACAACTCATATTTTAATATCAGTAGTCTTACCTTTCTAAGGCAATGGATATGTCCTCTCTCCCCCGCTGCAGCAGCCCACAGAGCTGAAACTGGGAAGGAGGCCCATCTTGCCCCAGCAGCTATAGCCCTGGAGCTGGGGAAAGTCGCCTCTTTCTCTGGCCACCACATCCCTGAACATCCCAAATTCCCCCCACCCCCTCTTTCTCACCCCACTGCCCCTTACCCTCTATTCCCCCCAAGCCACCACCTCACCTTACCAGTGCATCTTCTCCAGGGTACAAGCACCTAATCAGTGGAGCCACACCTGTGCGACTCCACTAATTAGGTGGGTGGCCCTTAATTCTCTCATGTGTGACTGCTCAGACATGCACCTCAGAGGGAACTATCAGCAGACCACCTAAAGGGAGCTCGCAGACCACTGGTGGTTCATGGCCACAGTTTAATAACCTCAGGTATAGACTCACATTTCTGTCAGAAAGACTGAAGTTGTTTTTGTTTCCTATTACCAGGTATTACTAAACATATTTCTAATGTGCACATCATTGAAGCATTGGGGCTGTTTCACTGATCAGTACTTTTTTTCCCCCTCTCTCCAAGTAGAAAAATTACTAGGAAATCCAGGGATTAAATTCCTGAGAGAGCTGAGCACTGGCAGGTCCCACTGAAATCAATGGGAATTACAGGTACAATGCACTTCTCAGGATTTGGACTCTAACACTTCCAAGATAATAAAAGGAGGGAGTGTGAGTGAATTCTGTCTATAGGCAAAATCAACATTAGTGTTAAAACTCTTCACTCAGAGAAAAAGCTTGTAGAATGGCCTACCATGAGGAACAGTAGAAGCTAGCCAAGCTACAGATAAACCAAACATGGGCAAACTGCCATTCATCTTCTTAGAGGATGCGCAACATGCCTCGGGTGGCATGTGACCAGGATTCATCACCAACTTTGATCCACTGGTTGGATCATTAGCTTGCCCAGGCTGGGGACTGATGGGGACTGTGATATGACTCCTGAGGAGACAGAGAGAAGCAAGGCTCACAGCCAAAGACCTGTGGATGTGTACACAATGAACTCCAGAAGATATCTAGTTTTATTCATAAATCCTTAACAGACTTCATTTTTGCCATCATCACAGCTTAATTTATCCTGCAAACTGAAGATGGCCTGGATCAGGACAGGTCCCAGTTATTTCAGATGCCTCCTCTTTCCAGAATTTTGACTGAGCTAGCTAAGATTAGTGGGGACCCTTTGGCTGAAGGACCTCACAGTGGAAATTTTGGGGGTGAAGGCAGAGTTTTGCTAGTGTGATGTTCCTGATGTTGGAACTCACATTCACTGGACATTGATTGAGCACAAAACTTACCACAAGTAGGGAGTGCTGCCTGACCCATCTTTGTAGCCATCTTAACAAAGTAAAAATAGCTCAGGTGTTCTGGCAGGCTCAATAGCCAGTCTATTTTGTTGGTTCCTCTGGCTTTTGGCAGCTCACTAGTCAGGATCTTCCCTAGTCAACGTGGGGTCTACTGGGCCTACTTGACATGTCACAGTCCTCTGCTACAAGTACAGGAAAGTGTACCAGAAACCTTCTCCTGGTCCTAAGTTCCATCATGGGGCAAGGGACCTCATTTATATCACTTAGTTGGGAATCATACAACCAGTCACTTCATGCTGTCCAGCTGGGACAGATTATTCCTGGCACATGCCTGCTCGGATCCTCTCAAAAACAGAGCTGACTGCTCCTTGGCCCTCCTGGTGCTTAAAGTGGCAAACTGCCCTATTACAGTTCTCCAACAGCTGGCCACCAGTTGGATCTGTTCTCTATTTTAGTGATGTGGCAGAGGAAGAGAGATTATGGCTCTCATTATGTGAATGTAATGCATTACTAATAAATGTAATGCATGCTAAGACATTACAGAATTATAGAAATATAGGAATAAAAGGTACCTTGAGAAGTCATCAAGTCCAGCCCCCTGTGCTGAGGCAGGACCAAGTTAACCTAGACTACCTCTGACAGGTGTTTGTTCAACTGGTTCTTAAAAACCTCCAAAGACAGGGATTTTACAGATTCCTTTGGAAGCCTATTCCAGAGCATAACTACCCTTATACTCAGAACGTTTTTCCTAAATCTAACCTAAATATCCCTTGCTGCAGATTAAACCCATTACTTCTTGTTCTACCTTTAATGGACATGGAAAACAATTGATCACTCTCCTCTTTATAACAGCCTTTTACAAATGTGAAGACAGTTACCAGGTCCTCCCTCACTATTCTTTTCTCAAGAGTAAACATATCCAGTTTTTTTAACCTGTCCTCATTTATCAGGTTTTCTAAACTTTTTAAACATTTTTGATACTCTCCTCTGCATTCTTCCCAGTTTATCCACACCTTTCTGCAATGTGGCACCCAGAACTGGGCACAGTACTCCAGCTCAGGCCTCATGAGTGCTGAGTTGAGTGGGACAATTACCTCTCATGTCTTACATATGACACTTCTGTTAATACACTCCAGAATTACATTAGCTTTTTTTTTTTTTTGCATCACACTGTTGACTCATATTCAATTAGTGATCCACTATAACCTCTAGATCCTTTTCAAAGTATTATGGTGAAAGTATCAGAGGGGTAGCCGTGTTAGTCTGGATCTGCAAAAGCGACGAAGAGTCCTGTGGCACCTTATAGACTAACAGATGTATTAAGGCATAAGCTTTCGTGGGTGAATACTCACTTTGTCGGATGCATGCATGCATTATGGTGAAAGTTATCTTATAAGTATTTATTATAAAGTAACTTAAAATTAGCAATGACAAAGGAAAAATCTTCAACAGCAAGAACAAGCAGCTGGCAGTATCCTTGATGAAAATAAAAAATTGTGCCATCTAGGATCAAGTCTCTTGAAAATCAGACACAGGCTCATAATGCTAGGATTCCAGATGTACAAAAGAGGGAGGAGGGAAATGAGACAAAAGTAATTATCAAATGTTATTTCTCTAACTGTGACTAAAGTTCAAATATAAAGTGAATAAAGACATAAGTTTCCCAGAAAAGGGTTAGGATAATTCCCACTAAAAAGGAAGATAGTATAACTTTGGGAAAAAGAAAAAAGACATTGAAAAAGCATCTTCATATGTAGTAGCCTCCCACCCATCCCGAATTTGAGAATAAAATAATCTAGGCACAATGTATAAATCTTCCAACTCATTAGGACAGTCAGTCCTTCCCCATGCACAGATACAGTACATAATGTCTTCACTTTGGCAATATTTTAATAGCATTTCATTGCAACAGAATTACTAAAATTGAAACAGAATTAGATTGAAACACTCAGAATTCCAGCATATGAACACTCACGTAGTCTCAAAACTTGGAGGAAAAAAAAAGAAGGACCCTGACACAGGGTGAGATTTTTAAAAAGGACTTGAAATGTCAAGGATAAAAAATGAGAGATTTTATGGCTATGACTCATTGAGAAGATGCTGAAACAATGTAATAAATTTTGCTGAGATTTTGGAAATGTATGTAAAATTTGTGACATTCTGAAACATTAAAATCACTAAGCAAAGAGTAAAAAACAAATGTAAACTTTACAGGTACATAATGTGAAAAATATAATGGATACATCCACTAATATACTGAAAGTAAGTTTCTAAAGCTCTTTTGTGGCCCATGTAAAAGAGAGTCCCTGGAATACCACACTTGGTAATTGGCAACAAAATGGCAGGTGAAATTCAATGTTGATAAAAGTAAAGTAATGCACACTGGAAAATATAATCCCAGCTACATTTACTAAATGGTGGACTCTAAATTAGCTCTTACCACTCAAGAAAAAGATCTTGGAGTTATTGTGGATAGTTCTCTGAAAACATCAGCTCAACATGCAGTGGCAGTTAAAAAAGCTAACAAAATGTTATGAATCATTTGGAAAGGGAAAGATAATAAGAACGAAAATATCACAATATCTCTATATAAATCCGTGATACAGCCACACCTTGAATACTGCATGCAATTCTGGTCACCCCATCTCAAAAAAAGATAAATTAGAATTGGAAAGGGTACAAAAATTATTAGGGGTATGGAACAGCTTCTGTATGAGGAGAGATTAAAATGACTGGAACTTTTTGACTTGGAAAAAGAGATGACTAAGAGGCGATATGATAGAGATCTATAAAATCTTGACTGCTGTGGAGAAAGTGAATAATGAAGAGTTATTTAATCCTTCCATAACACAAGAACTAGGGATCACTCAATGAAATTAATAGGCAGAAGGTTTAAAACAAACATAAGGAAGTAAATCTTCACTAAATACACAGTCAAACTGTGGAACTCATTGAAGAGAACTTAGGAGGTCATCTAGTCCAACTACATGCTCAAAGCAGGACCAACATCAATCCCACCCAGGGCTTTGTCAAGCCTGACCTTAAAAACCTCTAAGAATGGAGATCCACCACTCTAGGTAACCTATTCCAGTGCTTCACCACCCTCCTAGTGAAATAGTTTTTCTAATATCCAACCTAGACTTCCCCCCTGCAACTTGAGACCATTGCTCCTTGTTCTGTCATCTGCTACCACTGAGAACAGCCAAGTTTCATCCGCTTTGGAATTCCCCTTCAAGTAGTTGAGGGCTGCTATCAAATCCTCCCCTACTCTTTTCTTCTTCCAGACTAAAGCAGCAGTTCCCTCAGCCTCTCCTCGTAAGTCATGTGCCCCAGCCCCCTAATCATTTTCATTGCCCTCTGCTTGACTCTCTACAATTTGTCCACATCCTTTCTTTAGTAGGGGGGCCCAAAACTGGACACAATACTCCAAATGTGGCTTTACCAGTGCCAAATAGAGGGGAATGATCACATCCCTTGATCTGCTGGCAACAAGGGCACACTGTTGACTCATATCCAGTTCCTCATCCACTGTAATCCACAGGTCATTTTCTGCAGAAGTGCCCCTTAGCCAGTCGGTCCCCAGCCTGTAGCAGTGCATGGGATTTTTCCAGCCTAAGTGCAGGACTCTGCATTTGTCTTTGTTGAACCTCATCAGATTTCTTTTGGCCCAATCCTCCAATTTGTCTAGGTCACTCTGGGCCCTATCCCCACCCTCCAATGTATCTACCTCTTCCCCCAGCTTAATGTCATCTGTGAACTTGCTGAGGGTACAGTTCATCTCATCATCCATATCATTAAAGATGTTGAACAAAACCAATAACTTATCTTTCCACAGCCTTCGCTACGGATATGTAACTTCTTGTGATTTTTTCCCCCATTTTTGTATACTTACACTATTTTAATTATTGAAACAGTCCATGACATCTTCGATCTTGACTTCTTATAGGATAAGTTTTCTTCACACTAAAGTATGCATTTTAATAATTCAAATCCTTCTCTCAGTTATATGAATACAACCCACATTGAAGTTAGTGGACCCCACATCTGAGTAACTGAGAGCTATACTAGGCACACTACAGTCTTTTCAATCAGCTGCACAGATGTCCTTGGAACACTTCAGAGAAAAGGAAGTTAATTAAAAAGCTATGTCTACACTAGCACTTGCTGTGGTACAACTCATGTTGCTCAGGGGTATGAAAAGGCCACCCACATAAGCGATGTAAATGACCTAAGCACCAGTCAAGACAGTGCTATGTTGGCGGGTGAGCTTCTCCCACCAATATAACTACTGTTGCTCACAGGGCTGGAGAAATTAAGCCTAAAGCTATGGCTTCACCAAAGAATTTACAGCAGCGGAGCTGCAATGATGCAGCAGAGCTGCAGTGATGCAGCTGTGCCGCTGTATGCTCTCAAATGTAACTGCTCTAAGCTGACAGGAGAGAGCTCTCCTGTCAGCTTAACTACTCCAGCCACACAAGGAGGAGTAGCTATATCAGCAGGAGAAGCTTTCTCACCGACATAGCACTGTCTACACTGGCACTTTGGTCAGTGTAACTAATTCACTCAGGGGGGTGGCTTTTGCACACCCCGAGCAATGAAAATTATATCACAGTACGTGCAAGGATACTAAGATAAATAAAGGTGATATATATTTGCCCTTAAATCCTCACTACCCCTCCATGCTGCTATACCATGGCCCTGATTCTGCAATCTGACACATATGGATGGACCCTGTGACCATGCAGAGCCCCACTGACTCCGACAGGGGGACCATAAAAGCATAAGGATCCTGCATGGATGAGATTGCAGGACTGAGACTAACTGCTGGCATGCTGTGTAAGAACATTTAACGACACTTTCCAAATAAATAGATCTGTGATCATCTCATTCATTTACCACATTTGTAGCTTTATGGAAAATCAATGGCGCATTGTGTTTCTGCTGAGATCACACAAATTTTAAGATTATACATCGGCGGATATAGCAGTTCTTTACAATTCATTCCTCCCCCACCCCACCCCTTAATTTCAGCTGAGAAAATGCAGAAGATTCTTTATCAAAAGGAACCTAAAAGTTTCTTGCTCTTTTTTGAAGAGCAGAATAAACAATTTGGCATTGTGACAGGCAAACAAGACTTTTGGCACCTCTGGAGGATCTAATGAAATCTCGCTACTCCTCCCAGTGGTCTTCCCTAGGAGGAGGAGATCCTGGCAAACCAAACAACAGTTTGGGGTTTCTGGAATTAATTCCCAACCAAGATTCAGAGCTCAAGCAGTCACTGCACTCTGTGAGCATCTCTGCCCATTTAGAAACAACATCTTGAACAAAGGTGTTACTCTTAAGTGGGAGAGAGCAAACTAGAAACCAAGGCTGGGACTTTTGGGGAATCAGATCAGTCACCTAATGTGGTGTGCTTATATTTCATTGTTTTCTTTTATGAATTCACTGCTTATAAAACTGCATGGAAAGAAGTGCAGCTACAAATTGTTGCCTGGTTTGTGCCACTTAAGGTTAACCCAGAGCCATTGCAACAAACTCTACCCGGAGATGATGGCGTCTGATGATCAGTCCCAAACATCAGGTTAATTTTCTTATTTGATACTCTCCCAGATCCCACTTCAAGCGAAAAAAGACAGTTGTATACACTAGGAATGTGATTGACAACTGCTGCAGTTTAATTTATTGTGCATGCGTTTACATACTAACTCTATCAATCTTGTACTGTGCTCTCTTTCACAGATTTCTTAATCCGTGATGGATTACAATTATAGATTACAATTTTCCAAACAATGTCATGTCTTCGTTTTTTAAGAAGTAAAGAATACTTGGCAATCATCAACTAGAACAATTTAAACTATCTCCTGGGCTTTTGCTGCACAATTATCATCTAAGTTACATGATCCATAAAATAATTCAGGCATTCATATTTAAATTGATGGATCTGTCTGCTCCCAAGAATAAGACAAGGAGTTTTGTACCTATTTATTTATATATATTATACTTAAAATGTATTTCTCAATATCTTCACTACCAAGCCAGACATTTAAATTTCTGCCATTATGCCTTCCAAGATATACATTCCAATAAACATATATTGAATGATTCAGAAAAGCAACATAGATGAGCCTATCAAAAGTGAACAAGTTGTAAAAAACACTATTTTCTGCAACATCTACTCCATATGATATTATCAAATCTGAAACGCAAAAAAGAACTACATCAAAATGCACAGGGACGACATTTCCTTGATATGATGCATAGATGATACTGAAGTTTTCTTGTATCTATAAATTAAAAGTAAATTGCAATGTAGTGTAAAAATATTCCAAAAAATAAGTATAATTACAGAGTAAGAGTCTAATCCTGCTCCCTTTGTGAAATGAATCAGAAAGCTCATTAAGGCCCAGATCCAGGAAATTATTAATGGGACTGTTCATGTGCTCAGGATGGAGCACATGCTGAAGTAAAATGGATTGGAGTCCAAGTGAGTAACTAAACGTTGGACTCAATCTTAATCCCATTGATTTCAATGGTAGAATCAAGCATTTAGGGGCAGATTTTTAAAGGTATTTAGGTGCCTAAAGATGCAGCTAGGCACCGAGTAATATTTACAAAAGCACTAGGTGCTTAACTCCCATTGAAATCAATGGGAATTAGGCTCCTAGTCACTTCTGAAAATCCTCTAGGCACCCATCTGCACCTTTAGGTGTACAAATACCTTTGACAATCTGGTCATTAGTGCCTGCACTACAATAAAAGCATAATTAGCAATCAAACAGAAAGCAATTACCCTAATAGCCTGATAAAGGAAATTAGGAAAATACAAGTCCAGTTGGAAATCTTTTGAATTAGACAGTAACAAAACTGTTTTAAGATAAACTCTATTTTTAAAAAAATATGTTTTCAGTTAATGTTCCAGGGTAAAATTTTCAAAAATGCCTAAGTGCCTTAATATCCTGCTTTCAAAAGTAACTTTAAGACCAGATTGTCAAAGACATTTAGACACTTAAGGGTCAAGTTAGGTGCGGGGCGGGGGCAGGGGAGATTTTCAAAAGCATCTAAATCCCAATGATTTTACTGGGAGTTAGGCACCTAATTGACATACGAAGCACTTTTGAAAATCCTCTCTGCCCCTTTAGACGCCTAAATGCCTTTGTAAATCTGGCCCTAAAGAGCTTTCCACAGTTGTGGAGCCACACATGTTATCTATATGCTAGCACACATGCTAACTACATGTTATCACCAGCCCCACTTCCAAGAGTGAGGAGAATACCCATACTCCTCAAAGACACAGACACTCTTAGGTATGACCTCTCCTTCCATCTCCTTATACAGGAAAGGGAGAGATTGTGTCAGAGTATATTACACAATTTTGGATCCTTTCGGAAGAAAAGCACCACAGAAACAATAGCTATATAAGAGATATATATAGCATCTTGTCAGACATTAGTGGTGGAATAAGAAAATGACAACCCTGATTTCAAATGATCACATGATGATGAAGTATTACAGGGGCAGGAGCACAGGGCTGGTAAAATCAGGCTCTGCTGCAGGGGTAGACAACCTATGGCATGGGTGCTGAAGGCGGCACACGAGCTGATTTTCAGTGGCACTCATACTGCCCAGGTCCTGGCCACCAGTCTGGGGGCTTCTGCATTTTAATTTAATTTTAAATGAAGCTTCTTAAACATTTTTAAAACCCTATTTACTTACATACAACAATAGTTTATTTACATATTAAAGACTTATAGAAAGAGACCTTCTAAAAATGTTAAAATGTATTACTGGCATGTGAAACCTTAAATTAGAGTGAAGAAATGAAGACTCGGCACACCACTTCTGAAAGGTTGCTGACCCCTGCTCTACTGCACGGCCTAGACAAATCACTTCACCTCTCAGTTTCCTCATCATAAAATGGGGATAATACTATTTATTAGCTTTCCTCTCAGAGCTGTGGTGAGAATTAATGTCTGTACAGTAAACTGCTACATACATATTAAATATGTTTATGAACTTAAGTAAATAGCAGAAGGCAGACACTAAGAGAGATCCAACCTTTATTTCACAAATCAAATTTCAATACTTTCAAATTCTGGTCTATTTAACCTGGACTAATATTACACTTCTTTAACTTCTTATTACTACTGCTCTCCATTTAAAACTCTATTACTTGAACAGCTGGATGGGACTGGTAATTTAATTTCAGTACTTTACAATAAATTCATGCTTTTCAGTAGGGAGTTAGAATGGTCTTATTCCCCTGCTCTCAGCAGTTTCAGATGGTTCCTTCTCTGAGGTTGCCATCACAGGACACACACAGCATTGTGCTGTGCTCATATAAATTAAGTGGTGTTTGAAAAGAACAGTTGTGATCTCTTACTGCTAAAACAAACAATACTTTGGTTTTAAGAAGCCTGTCTGATTACTGTAAACCTCTGGTCACAGACTCCCAGGGAAGATCTGCAGATACCTAGACTCAGTCAGCCCTGCGGGTCTAAGACTTGGAGAATTTAAGAATGACACTCCAGGAGAGGTAAAGGCACAAGACATAATACCTTGAGGAGGTGCACTCCGAGAAACAACAAAAGGGACAGAGGTACAGCTAGCCTGAAACCATAACATTACTATTGAACTATTGAGATCAGTGGAGACAGAATTTCATCCAAGATTTGGAGGAAGGCCATCAAGGAAGTCTTAAGTGCTCCAGGAATTGGTGTTGATTAATCAGTAGTTGATACTCCTTCCTTGGGATAATTACTGAAACAATACTCCACCTGATTGCTAAGGAATATTGCGCTGCTGTACGTGCTCTCTTTTACATTGAATGTAAAATCAACCACTCAATCTAACCACTTGAGATCATTAAAGATTCAATGACAGTGTTTATATGACTCAAGTCATTAGCCCTAGTGTCTCTGACAACTCAGTCTCAAGTAATTACAATCTGGCTACCTATATTCACTTCTTGTCCAGTAATGTTTTTAAATTGTGCTCTATAGTTGCAATATTTCAAACGAGAAGTGACTGTGTATTAAGAAATCAATGTTTGTGTCTTATATAACAACTTGCTAGGTAAAATCATTATTTTATCACATAAAGCAGCGCTAAAGAGTCATTCTCACATCAGTTGCAGTTTAGCTACCAGTGTGTTCACATCTGTATGCCACTACATGATTAAGCAGTTTCTGTCCTAAAAGTATTCTGAAATCCTTAGCTGTAGAAATCTGAAGAATGTTAAATTTACTTCTTATATGTCTCTGGTTCTGTAGAACTTCTGAAGATTTTGTTATTGTTCATTTTTGTTGTGAGACTTGCCCTCAGAAACATTTTTAACATAGGCCACAGAGCCAAGAGAGTCACCTAGGCCAGGGCCGGACCACTTTTTGGCCAGGCCAAACCTGAGTGCTGCTGCAAACCTATGCACCAGCTCACAACATCACTCGCTTAAATCTGGAGGAGGGAGGAGCCACCTGAGAGGGAAGAGGAAGGTCAGGCAGGGGCAAATCTATTACCCCACCCACACATTTTAGATTACACAAAGGGCTGGGCTACACTGACTTACCTGACCGTCCCAACAGCAGCGAGTCAACTGCAACCACTTCTCTGTCGACTTCGTTTCCTCCTCTTGCCAAGATGGAGTTCTGGAGTCAACGGGAAGCACATTCGGGGATTTAGATGACATGATAAATCGATCCCCGACACATCGAGAGCTACCCGCCAATCTGGCGGGTAGTATAGCCGTACCTTTAGCAACTCCTGATAAAGATTTTGTTCAGATACTGAAGTTCTTCTGTCATGGAGTCCTTCATCTCTCAACTGCTAGTACCAAGATTTTTGTTATTCTTCCTCCACCACATCAGCTATGCTACCATAATTCCTTGGAATGTTATGGGCAGATCCTCAGCTGATGTAAATTGTCACAGCTCCATTGACTTTAAATGTGTTACATTAAATGGCAACATAGAAAGTGTCCTAAATTTTCCAAAGTGATGAGAGATTTGGTCAGTTTTTGGGTGTCCAACTTGAGACACTGGTCACTTTGGAAAATGTATCCCTGTCCCCATAACAATAAGCAACAAAGTCAAGCTGGTTGACTTCTGATCATGTCACCACACTTCAACTTTACTTTTCTTAACTTCAGTTGCTTTATAAAAATCAAGATTTTACAATCAAGGTCAGAAAAACCATCAAGTACTACATCATACAAAAAAGGACAGAAATTAGATGACTAAGATTTTTGCCTCACTCCAGTGGAGAACAGAAACAAACATTCCTCATAAAATGTCTTGGATAATTAACAAAAAGATCATGCTGAGAACTACTGGAAAAAGAAGATAAAGAGAGTAATTGCTGCAATCCAAACTTTGGCCTTTTTGAATCAAAATTGTCAAATGTTTTAGTCAGAACTGGAACACAAATATCTCAGGGCTGTTTTTTTATTATTATTTTATTTTGTTCCAAGTACCTCTATGGTATTTTTATTAAAATGCTCTAGAAATCTTGCCCTCTCCCACCATCTCCCTGCGACTCTCATTGTATTGAAATCAGTTCAATTCCACCTCATTGATGGGGTGGGACATAATATCTTGATTTCAGGTGGTGGTCTGCACCCCCTATGCTCTGCACAGCAGAACTCCAAGACAATTCTATGTGCCCTAATACAAAGGTTACGTAAGGAGATGGGCAAGTAAGTTCATGACTGTGCAGATCCAATGGCAATTTTTGTCAGGACATAGGATTAGCCTTCTAAAAATTTCACCATTTTGTTTGTATTCATCTACATTCACTTCTTAAGAGCCTGTTCTCCTTTATATGTTCCCAGAATAAAACTCTATCGTAGCCTTTACATTATCACTCCAAAGCACTCACCTTCTCCACGCCATGTAACTGGAGCCAAAGGTAAGTGATTTATGAAATTTAGCTCCATAAAACATAATCTAATGAAGCTAGCAAAGAAAACCATGAAAGGCACAGGCTCTGGCTTCCTCCTTGCCCTGGGGGTGCTCGACCCTCCTCCACCCCAGGCCCCACCCTAGGCCCCACCCTCAATACCCCCTTTCTCCCACTTAATTCCCAACCAAGATTCAGAGCTCAAGTAGTCACTGCACTCTGTGAACATCTCAGCCCATTTAATTGGTGGACCACAGAAGGAGAATACAGGTGCAGTTACCCTGAAACTGTGACAGGAACATCAGGAGCAAATGCTCTGGGTCTGATCCTATGGAAGCCAGTGGGAATTGAGAGTGCGCAGAATCTCACAGGATTGGGACCTAAATGATGAACTATATGAATAAATGGTGCACTAGTGTCAATGAAGTAAGAAAACTTTACGATCATCCTTTTCAGCTAACCACAACTTCTCTGGAGTTGGGCTGTCCTTGAAGGCCATAATGAGAAGTGGTTCTTAATGTGTATGAGGGGATATTTAATCCCTTTATTATAGAGAACATATATACAATCATTAGATGAGTGATTTCTTTTTAGGGATTCAATATCGCAGTGGCCCTAGGATTAGGGTTATGATGGAGACCAATCAAATGATATTTTCTTTATGTAATTTCTGTCAGAAATTCTAACACTGCCACCACTAGAGCTATGCAGAACTTTAATTGCAAAGCCTGAAGCCATGCAAATTTTAGAGACAAGAGCTGAGCACTCACAACTCCTGTTTTCCCAGCAGGAAGAATCCATGTTCAGGATATTGCAATATCAAATCTGTTGCCTGGTTTAGTGTTTGGACAGGGAAACAAAACTATCAACGGGCTGGATTTCAGGCTAAATCAGTTTCGAATAACAAATATTTTGTCAGAACTGGAAGTGAAAGCATTTATTGTATTCAAAAGTTCAAAACCTGAGCATTATGGATTGGTCATGTGATTTCACAACAAAAGGCCACTTGAAGCTTGTTAAATTATAAGGGCCAGATTTTCAAAAGCAGTCAGCATTGGTCTCACTCTGTTTCCATTGACATCAATTCCCATGCTCTTCAGTGGGAATAGAATAGAGCTAAGGCAGTGTTGGAAGTCCAGCTCTAATTCTTCTGGACCATTTGTTGACTGAGCTCACTCTCACATGATCAGAAGTGATAATCACAGCACTTGTGTCAGGACTTTCACTGAGATAGGGTTTGCTAACTAAATTCTGTGATTCCATCGTTTCCAAGGCACCCCTATAAAAATAAAAATCTCAACTCAATTAAAATGTTTTCTAAATTCACACAAGGCCATACTGGATCAGACCAATGGTCCATCTAGCACAGCATCCTGTCTTCTGACAGCGGCCAATGCCAGATGATCCAGAAAGAATGAATAAAACATGGCAACCCATTGAGTGATCCACTTTCTGTCATGCATTCCTGTTCTTGGAAGTCAGAAGTTTAGGGACACCCAGAGCATAGGTTTATGTCCTTGACCATCTTGGCTAATAATTATTGATATATCTATCCTCCATGAACTTACCTAATTCTTTTTTTAACCCAGTTATACTTTTGGCATTCACAACATCCCCTGACAATGAGTTCTACAGTTGACTATGCACTGTGTAAAGAAGTACTTCTTTATGTTTGTTTTAAACTTGCTACCTATTAAATTCATTTGGTGACCCCTGGTTTTTGTGTTATGTGAAGGGGGTAAATAACTCTTCCTATTAACTTTCTCCACATCATTTGGATTTTATAGACCTTGATCAGATCCCTCCTTAGTCATCTCTTTTCTAAACTGAACAGTCCCAGTCTCTCTAATCTTTCTCATATGGAAGCTATTCCATACCCCTAATCATTCTGTTTTTCCAATTCTAATATATCTTTTTTTGAGAAGAGGCAACCAGAACTGCATGCAGTATTCAAAGTGTGTAGTGACATCATGATATTTTCTGCTTTATTCCCTTTCTTAATGGTTCCTAAAATTCAGTTAGCTTTTTGACTGCCACTGCACATTGAGTGGATGTTTTCAGAGAACCATCCTCAATGATTCAAAGATCTTTTTCTTGCATGGTAACTGCTAATTTTGACCCCATCATTTTGTATGTGTAATTGGGATTATGTTTTCCGGTGTGCATTACTTTGCATTTATCAACATTGAATTTCATCTTTTATGTTGTTGCCCAGTCACCCAGTTTTGTGAGATCCCTTTATAACTCTTCACTGTCAAATGTGGACTTAATTATCTTGAGTGATTTTGTATTGTCTGCAAATTTTACCACCTCACCATTTAACCCTTTTCCCAGATCACTTGTGCATATATTGAACAGCACTGGTCCTTGTATAAAGCTTTAGGAGACCCCCTATTTACCTCCCTCCCCTGTGGAAATTGATCATTTATTCCTACCCATTATTTCCTAATTTAACCAGTTAATGAACCATGAGAGGATCTCCTCTCTTATCCCATGACTGCTTAGTTTGCTTAAGAGCCTTCGGTGAGGACCTTGTCAAAGGTTTTCTGAAAGTTCAAAAACACTATCTCCACTGGATCACTCTTGTCCATGTGCTTGTTGACACCCTCAAAGAATTCTAATAAATTGGTGAGGCATAATTTTCCTTTACAAAAGCCATGTTCACTTTTCCTGAACATGATTTGTTGATCTGTGTGTCTGATCATTCTCTTCTTTATTATCTTTCAACCAATTTGCCTGACATGGAAGTTAGGCTTTCTGGTCTGTAATTGCCAAGATTGCCTTCAGGGCCTTTTTAAAAAAAATTGGCATCACATTAGCTATCCGCCATTATCTGGGACAGTGACTGTTTTAAGCAATAGGTTACAGACCACCATTAGAAGTTCTACAATTTCATATCTAAGTTCCTTCAGAACTCTTGGGAGAATACCATCTGGGCCTCATGACTTTTTGCTGTTTAATTTATCAATTTCTTCCAAAACCTCCTCTAATGACACCTCAGTCTGGAACAGTTCCTCATATTGTCACCTAAAAAGAACAGCTCAGATGTAGCAATCTCCCTCACAGTGATGGCTGAAGCAAAGAATTCATTCTGGTTCTCTAAAATGGCCTTGTTTTTACTGAGTGCTCATTTAGTATCTCAATCATCTAGTGGTCCCACTGATTTTTTGGCAGACTTGCTGCTTCTGATGTACTTAATTTTGTTGCTGTTGCTGTTTGTTATTGTTTATACTATGGTAGCCTCCACACTGTGTGTGTGTGTGCGCGCGCACGCCTGTGTGTGATACACTTTGAAATCCTTGGGGAAGATTCCAAATATTAGATTATTACTACTTAGGAGGCCTAAGGTCTGTATATAAAGAACAGTCCTAACAAAGTTTAGTACCTTGATTTGGGTATTCTAATTATATCTAAAAATAAGCTGATGGGGTGACCTTTACAAAGAAATGAGGATTTGTCTGCAGTATATCTGGATATGCATAGCATAGGCAATCTCTCACACTAAAAAAACCCACAGTGCATTCATCAAAAAGAGGAAGCCCTCCATTTTCAAGGGAGCCTAATCAGCTAATTATAATTCTGAAATACCAGCAAAATATCAGAGCTGTTGCATCAAATTAATCTGAGATTAAAATCTCTGACAGAGATGAACAGAAAGATCAGGGAAGCAGGGACAAGAGCCAACTGGTAGAGAAAGATATCGCTAATACCTCTTCTAGTAAACTGCTGTCATCACAGATGGGTGACAACGTACCAGCCTGCAAACTATGCAGAACTGGTCCATCAGGTGAATGCCCAGTTGTCATGTGATCCAGTATGGTTCTGGTGAGGCAGAGCGAGGATTCAGATACCTGAGGATGATAAGGGAGACACATAAGGATAACTGTGTTTCTCCCCTGAGCATAGTGTGTCCATTGCCCAGTTCTGATGTGAGAAGAGAAGCATACGCAAATCCTGCATCAGTGAATTCCCAAGATGTCATTGCTAAAGAAGACATAAGTGTGAGCTCTTTTTCTTCATTTTAAATAATGTCTCAACTGGCCTAAACAAGTAATGTATTTTACTGTTAGCAGGGAATTGGCCAGGGCCTGATCAAATACGTGTGAGCTCTTCCATCTGGGTGGTCTGGCAAGACTTCCACTGACTTCAGTGTGCAAGGATTTCACCCTAGAAGATCACAGGTACCACTGGTTGTAGGAAGCACAAGTTCCTTGCTGAAACATATTATCAGGACAGTATGTGTAAATGTCCACTGCCCTGCCTCTTCTGTGAAAAGAGGACTTTAGTTTCCAGGACAGGCAGTAATTTCTTTCTTGGAGCAGTGGACTTTGTCTGGGTTTCACTACTTGGTGTCCTGATCTGGATGCCTTCTTTTGACTCTGTGACATGTTCCCCAGCCCCTCCCATTCATGTTTAATCTTTTGTCCCCCGTGATCTCTTGAATTCTGACTTCTGTGATCCTTCCCTCACCTAAGGTTAGGGTGACCAAAAGTCCTGATTTTATAGGGATAGTCCCGATATTCGGGTTTTTTTCTTATATAGGCTCCTATTACCCTCCACCCCAGTTCCGATTTTTCACATTTGCCGTCTGGTCACCCTACCTGAGGTGGTGGGCCTCCAAGTTATTAAATAGACTGACAACTTTAATCCATCCACCATCCCACTCATTGAACCACGCAGGTTCTTACTGGCACCCATCATTAGTATCTGAGCACTTTCCAACAATTTCACTCCTTCTTCCTTCTCTGATGGCAGGAGGCAGGCTTAGATTTGTTTTGCTTTTAATGATTGCTGTATATAGGAGAGTAGGACTGTTGGCATGACTAAGGGTACTACACCAGGAATGTTTGAGCGAAGAGGCAGATGTTGGGTTGTGCATTTGGTTCTGAGTGATACAAGGTTATTACTATACTATTTGTCATTCTTATTTCATCTGACAGTTTAGTTCATAACCACCAAAACCACATTAAAAAGAAAGCACTCCATATGTAGCAGAATCCCCACCCAGCCGGTCCATCCCACAGTAATGGATTTTTTTGTCTAATTTAGTGAAATTTTCTTTATGAAAGTAAATTACTAACAGCTCCTGTAGGAACCATGCAAGCAGGGAGCTATATACATTTCCCAAGCAACGTTGACAATGCACCTAAATCCTGATTTGCAGCCCCATCTATTCCACTAGTAAGGTTCAAGAATCTGATCCCACTTTTCATTACTTGTGAAAAGTAACAGGAGCTTATTTCTGGATGTGTTCAAATATCTTTCCCTCAATTCTCCACCAAACTGCATTCACCATCATTTCTACTAAAAGGAATGATATGCTGAAGTCATTTTGAAATGGATATAGAAAATAAACTGAGATTCAATAAACCACCACCACATTGTTTCTCATAATTTCTTGCACAATTTCTGAAAATTATTCTTGACTTAAGTACTTAAATTGTCAGTGCTTAACAAATAATAAAATAATTGTACTACTGTGCGATCAAAATGCTAATCCATGCTAGAGAAAACTGAATAAAATGTAATTCTTACTAATATTTTTTGTCCATATTTAATAATCTCAACTGCCATTTGAATACATCCTACTATCCGAATGTCCTTTAAGCTACTGTAGAGGACACTGCACACACATGTGCATCACACGCATGCATCAGTGAATTAAAGCCATCTCTGAGGTAGCTGTCCAATGTTACAGAGCACTTTGGGGCAGGAAATTAACAATGTTCTAGCCCAGTAAAATTGCAGTGATAATTTAGGTACGCAGAACTTGCTCAGACTTTTCACCAGTCATGTCCCCTATGCTGAGGCACAAAGGCCATGAGGGAGGTTTCAGGGTAGTAGCTGTGTTAGTCTGTATCCACAAAAAGAACGAGGAGTACTTGTGGCACCTTAGAGACTAACCAATTTATTTGGGCATAAACTTTCGTGGGTTAGGACCCACTTTATCATCAGGCTGATTCACCTTCACCTGGAGATTTCCATTACACTACAGGAATTCTCTAGGTTGCCACTTAAAACAGCTTTCCACACAAAGCAGTGTGGGGAGGGTGTGTGGCAAAAAATTGCACCTTATTATTAACACTGATAGTGCAAACATGAACTACACTGTGTGTGCACAGTATTTCTTACCATTCCACCTCTTCCATCCAAGCTTAGCAAATCACATATACTTACATACCAAGCTTGATGTCATAGAAACATAATTCTTTTCGTTTAGAGAACAGACTGGTTTTGTATTTCAGTAACCAGATGAAAATCTATCTGTAAATGTACATTATTCATAAGATTCTACAGTGCATTTAAGTAAATGCTACAAATAAACTGCTAAAAGTCAGACCAGGTGGATTATTAATTTTATCATAACTCGGGCTATTTAATGAATGACCTCCTATTTATCTGCATTATTTCAATTTGACAATACATACTTACCAATAATACACCAGTGCTTAACATACAATAACCACCTTCCTCACCAAGTAGAACATACAGGGTTTGACTTGCCTCCTGCTGGTGCACTGGTATGCAATTTACAGCCCCCAGTACCAGCAGGAGCAGCTGCACCTGAGGGCTATTCTTACACAGCACGCTCACTGGATTCAACAGTTTTAAAGAGCATTTAGGATGACTCCATAGAATATTCCCCTGCGGAGGCCACTCAAGGAATTTGTTAGAACAAAACATTTAAAGGAACCCTGGCCACACCCCTCACCTTGGCTATAATAATTCACTTTGGGGGCTATGATGTATGGCTTTATGGCCCTACTGAGATGTGGTGATACTCACTTACAACAGGCCTCTGATTTTCTGAGGCAAAGTGGATATAGTGTTGGCTTGAAATCCTTCCTCCACTGCCCCTAAAGAGCCACTGAAGCACGAGCCTCCATTTCAGTTTCAAGCCACAGAAAACTTCCTAGTTCATCTCCCTTCTCATTTTTTGATGGCACAGTAAATACAAGACGACCAAAGACATTTATAGCTCTTGGTGTAAAAGAAGAATCTGCCAGGCCTCTGGAAAATGTATGACTGTTTTGCTAATACTTTTCAGAGATATTTGTAAAAGGGCATAGCATCTCCCAACCTCTAAGCAGCAAGACTGGCACTCTTGGACACAGCTACCATATTGCACCATACTCCCCAAAGTGATTAAGTCTAATGAAGAGTCTGAAAGATAATTTTACGGTGTATTTCAAGCAGAGTAATTGAGAATGGAAATAAAACTGATGCCAGGGAAGTAGTTGAAACCATTAAATTGCATTCAGTGAAATTATACATTTTGCTCAACATATACAGGGGTTAGAAATATGCATTGACTTTAATGTTGCCTACAAATTACTTGATATGAAAACTGCTGAAACTGAGGAACAAACTGTGCCTTCGGACAGTGATAAAATTCAAAACTCTTCTCTTTTTAATACGATATTGTGCTTGCTTTACAGCTCATCTTTTAGCGCACACTTGTTTCTCCACAGATTTACAAGAAAGTGTGTTTTTTGCCATTCAAAGTGTTTTTAAACACTTGAAAAAGCAACATAAACAGATTGGAAAGAGATCTGCATTTTGGCTGGGTCTACAATGAATTATTATTATTGACCCTACAATGAATTATTATTCAGCCTCAAAATTTACATATATGTACTGTCATTATCACATAAGATAGCACATCTGCATCCAGACTGGGATTAGACCCCAAACCTAATTATCGGTCCTGTTTTCCATCTGCAAGACAAGGCTGCCTGCCAATAAAATACTGTCTGCAGCCTGATCTATAGTTTATGTATTTATTATATTATTTTAGAATTCCAAGTTTGAGGGTTGACAAGTTCTTGTCCCAAGATCAGGCCCAGTATTATTAAAATTACTATATATTTGTGAACCCGAACATGCAAGATTGCAACACACACACTATAGAAACTCTCCTATATTTTCAATAATGTATTAGTACATTTACCAAAGTCACAAACACTCCAACTCAGTAAGGGAGATAGAGATAATGCAAAATGTACCTTTGGAATCCACATACACACAACTTTCTTTGCAGCACAACTTGAAATGTTAGCCATTATCTTCCTCATCACCATCACTTTCCTCCTCATCACCAATGGCCATCATTCTGGCACCTTCTAAGAGCTACACCTCTGTTAGACCTCCCACAGGCTAGAATACAACTGTAATATGTTATGCTGTTGCCACTAATTCTAATGCATATTCAGTAGGGGTTTCTCCCCTCTTCCATATTTGTATTTCTTCACTCTAATAATATTAGGGTATCCTTCTCTTATAGGTTAGTATTTCAGTGATCTCAGCTTATCATATGCATCCATGGCACGCTTGTGGTCAGTCATCTGAGGATGTTAGCTTATGTTCTTGTGGTTGGACTGGTGTCACTATGGACAAACTTCATAATTCACCCTTACACACTCTATTCAGCTCCCTAGAACTTCGGGTTTCCCTCAAGATATTTATCTATGCCAAAGTTCACAAGTCTCAAGCTTTATGCTAACTGCTGAAACTACAGGATCCAGGCCTATAGATTCCTGGCATTACTGCTGAATCTAATAAAGGCAGAATATAATGAAAGCAAGCTAGTGAATATAATGAAGACAATCTATCCCTATGGACTACAGGCATCAGAGGAACAATTAGCCAAACATTTGTACTTCAGCAAACTTTTTAAATACACGTAGGTCACTGTATATCTTTGGGTTCTTTAAAGGGACAGAATGACTCCAGAGGAAGAGTATCTACTCATCTATCATTCCAAAAATATAATCATGTAAAAGGACACCAAATTCAAAAGGCCTTCTTATCTACATATTTTTGGAGATTGTTCTAAACTTAAAGAGAAGTGGATATTTTAGGCTGAAACCAGAGCTCAAATATGGGGTATTGTGCCACACAATCTATTCCTGCTACTAGTTTAAAAAAATATATCTGAAAATTGGAGCATGCCATCCCTTTTTGATTCCAGTACTAATGCTGTGTGAGACGCAGCAGGCAGCTGCTAGTGGAATAGAAGGTTTGCTGAGGAGGAACAAAGGGGGAATCCTCTCCAGTCTTCTGTTGCTTTGTTGTGTCTCAGTTCCTGTGTGGTAACAGTGCTGCTACAAGGGAACAGTGTGGTTAAGTGCACAACTATTTCCCCATACTTCCGGAGAGCAATGTTCTACCGAGTGACTTGCTGGTTAGGAACTTTGCTACTTTTCTCTTGCAATTATTATCTAGTGGTGCTAGAACCTCAGGGTGGAAATTTCAAAAGCACTTAGATCAGAGAGAGTTGGGTGCTTAACTCCTTTAGGCACTTATAGAAATCCCTCACTAAATTTCTGTCTCTGGGAGCCGTAAACTTCACACAATAGCCTTTTAGCTGTCAAATTTTTCACCTTTTCCTCCTTGAGCAGTAGCCGGGACCACAATATTTGGATATAATCTTGCCTCACTTTCTCACTCTGTTTATCCTTTTACAAGGGCTCTCACTTTCTATGGGCAGTGACTGTTAATCTCAACAGTTCCAAGTATTGATGTGTTTTCATTCACTTTTTCAACCTGTAGTGTTATTTCACCTCTGTAGAAATTTCTTCCTTCCTTCTCTGCCCTATGCATAAGCCAAGATTCCATAAAAATATTTGATCTGACTCGTAAGAAAGGTAGTAGCTGCCTCTGATATGGTAAAGTCATTCTCAAGACAGATGTTGTATGTAGGATTCTCAGAATTATAATAAAATACATTGTGGGAGATACAAACCATCACCTATATTCCCTTTACTAGCTAACAGTACTGAAGCTCAAGTTTAGCCTCAAATCCACAAGTAGTTCTGGCATGCGATGCTTTTTCTAGCCATAGCACTAGCTGTGATGCTGAACTAGTGCGTGCCACTTTAATATTTTCAGTTATTTTACAATTCACATGTAATTTCCTAATAAAGCACAATAGGCCTAATTCAGCCCAAATTTAAGTAGACATAATCCCCTCTATTTATGCTAACACTGAATTTGGCCCAATCTGTCAGAACTCAAAAAAAATGATCAGATTTACAGGACTTTATAAAAATGTCAGTCATTATCAAGGTATCACCACTAAAGTCTTTGATGTTCATTATGCCCAAAAAAGGAACTTGTTTTGTACTTTTAAAAATATTAAAGTAATTGCCTTCTATGATGAGATAACTGGCTCTGTGGATGAGGGGAAAACAGTGTCTATGTTATTCCTTGACTTTAGCAAAGCTTTTGATACGTTCTCCCATAGTATTCTTGCCAGCAAGTTAAAGAAGTATGTGCTGGATGAATGGACTAAAGGGTGGATTGAAAGCTGGCTAGATCATCGGGCTCAATGGGTAGTGGTCAATGGCTTCATGTTTAGTTGGCAGCTGGTATCAGCCAGAGTGCCTGGGTCCGGTTTTGTTCGATATCTTCATTAATGATCTGGAAGATGATGTGGATTGCACCTTCAGCATGTCTGCAGATGGCACTAAACTGGGAGTAGTGGTATATATGCTAGAGCGTAGGGATAGGATAAAGGAGGATCTAGACAAATTAGAGGATTGGGCCAAAAGAAATCTGATGAGGTTCAAAAAGTGCAGAGTCCTGCACTTAGGACAGAAGAATCCCATGCATTGTTACAAACTGGGGACCAAGTGGCTAGGCAGCAGTTCTGCAGAAAAGGACCTAGAGGTTACAGTGGACAAGAAGCTGGATATGAGTCAATAGTGTGCGCTTGGTGCCAAGAAGACTAACAGCATTTTGCGCTGTATAAGAATTGCCTGCAGATCGAGGGACATGATCATTCCTCTCTATTTGGCATTGGTGAGGCCTCATCTGGAGTACTGTATCCAGTTTTGGGCCCCACACTACAAGAAACGTGGAAAAATTGAAAAGAGTCCAGCAGAGGGCAACAAAAATGATTAGGGGGCTAGAGCACATGATTTATGAGGAGGGGCTGAGGGAACTGGGATTATTTAGTCTTCAGAAGAAAAGAATGAGGGGGGATTTGATAGCTGCTTTTTACTACCTGCAAGGGGGTTTCAAAGAGGATGGATGTAGACTGTTCTCAGTGGTGGTAGATGACAGAACAAGGAGTAATGGTCTCAAGTTGCAGTGTGGCGGGGATTTAGGTTGCATAATAAGAAAAACTTTTTCATTAGGAGGGTGGTGAAGGACTGGAATACGTTACCTAGGGAGGTGGTGGAATCTCCTGCCTTAGAGGTTTTTAAGGTCAGGCTTGATAAAGCCCTGGCTGGGATGATTTAGTTGGGGATTTAGTTGGGGGTTGGACTAGATGACCTCTTGAGGTCCCTTCCAACCTTGATATTCTATGATTATCTATGAATAAAGTTTGTCAAGGAATCTGATTCAAAGCCAATCTGAGCGATATAAGGAGTTTGGTTCCCAGGAAAATACAAACTCCTTTGTAATGTATAAACCAAGTGTGGATCACCAGCTGCACTGTTTATCTAGCCCTGTTATGGAATAAGGGAAGGTAAATGATGAGCGTGAATAAATTCTTTTAAACAGGAATGTCTCTTTCTGTTAAACAAAGAATCAGTCACTGTTAAAGACGCTATGTACCAAGGCCCCTTCTCCTTGTATACTTAACTTTACAACCATGTGTAGACCCACTGATTCAAAGTGTTTTAATGTGGTGTTACAAGATTGTGGCCTTAAATTGTAAACACAATGAACAGTTTTCTTTAAACTGTTATTTTAGAAGTCTGTAAACAATCCAAACATTACAGGACCTTGAAATTTACATAATGCATATTCTCAAAGCAATATAAACTCTGTAAAGAGGCTTGACATACACAGAATGATCGGTAGAGGAAAACTCTTCCTTAAGGTTAGCACACTTTCTTCACACTTTCAAAGTGTGAATCATGTTACACGTTATGCCATTAATTGTGTTATTCTACAGTTATGGTGAGAAGGGAGTTTACTCAGTTCTTACTCAGGCACAGCTTCTATGGACTTCAGTGATAGCTTTTTGTCAGTAAAGAATGAGATATCACAGAACTGTAGGACTGGAAAAGGCTCGAGAGATCATCTAGTCCAGTCCCCTGCACACAAGGCAGGACCATCTCCGACAGGCGTTTGTCTAACCTGTTCTTAAAAACCGCCAGTGATAGAGATTACACAACCTCCCTAAGCAATTTGTACCAGTGCTTAACGACTTAATGATTTACTCTGGATTAAGGTAGAAGTGCCAAATCCCAGCTGAGTGCCCTAAACACTGGGCCAAATAGTCAGCTGGTCAATCTCTCCTTCCCGATTTTTGGTTATTTATACGAAGTGCAACAGCTCCAACAGGAGAGATTCTGTTCTGATGGGGAATGAACACAAATTTCAAAACCTTGAACTTTTTTACAAAAAACTTTCCAGCAAGCTCCTCTTACAGGAGTTTTATTGAATTTAGTAAAAGCTACAGATGCTTCATATCACCGAGGAACAGGCCCTCAGTGAACATTTTTACCTCTGGAATAATTCACTTATTACCAGTAATATAATGATCAAGATTAATGATGACATTTTTAGAGAAAGTACCAGTTTTACTTCAATCACACGGTCACTGTACTCTGAAATATCCATAAAAAGAGTACCATATCTTCATTAAGACATTAAATATCCACTTTCTTTCCACAGCTCAAGCCATTTCTCCTTGTGCAATGTAATTGAGATGAAGGCAATTTAGATTTATACCTTTGATTCAGGTGTTAAAGAGAGCCTGACATTAAATAAATTATTGCCTTTCTTCTTTTAATCAGCAAAAGCCATGCTGACAACTTCACAAGCTTGTCTGTTAGTAATCCAAAAGTGAATCTTAAAAATAAATAAATATAGTTAGATACCCTGACTCTATTCCACAACAATCACAGCCCTTATCCTATCTGACCCTGAAGGATAGACAATTCGGAAAACTTATTTCCGTAGGGCCCAATCCTGTGAGGTGCTTAAAGCCTGCCACTCTCTCAGAAGTCAATGAGGAATACCACTTGAGAGGCACTCAGTTTGTAGGACTAAGTCTCTGAATTGTTGATATCATAAAATGCTGCAGCTACCTCTTCAGCTGCTGACTAATTATTTTCTGGTTTATATTTTATATACATCACTGCCGGAAGATGAAAAAAAAAACACTTCACACTATCTCTTGAGATAAGCACACAGTGCCAGGTAGTGTATCTACACAGTATAATTAAAGGCATAAATGGAGTTCATCTGATAATACATTTGAGAAAAATAGTAAACCAAAGAAATATTTTGTTTTACAAACTTACTAGCAGGAATTTCTGTTGCATAGTTTTACATAGACACACAATGTAACATATAGCACTCTCTGTATTTTATATATTTAACAAGACTATACCTTTGTCATCTGGCTCTACTTACCTTGTTAAATATTTTTTTAAACTGCCAGTAATAAACAGATGAACACAAAGGTCTTAATCCTGCCAGAGGATTTACTTTATGCACTATGAGTAGTCCCACTGACTTCAGAAAGGGTACTCAGTGTAAGGCTAGGCACGTGCTTACATTTTGGAGAACTGGAGTCTTCACTTGTAACCTAACTAATTTAAAGCATACAAGTCACTGTACCCCACTAGCTCCAGTGACAGACCATCTTTCTTGTCAATTTCACAGCTCCAGCATGGAGCCATGAAGTTGACAAGAATGACAGCCAACAGCAGATGTAAATAACATAGCACCTACAGAAACTGTGTTGCCCTAACTACACCAACATAAGCCTTATACCTGTCATTGAGGTGGAGTTCTTATGTCAGTGAAGTAGGACACTTACGTGGGCAGGAGTAAGACCGTAGTGTGTATGCTGACATGACTGGGTCAACATAAGTTGCCTTTTGTCAACCTAACTCTGTAGTGTAGACCAAGCCTAAGTTACAGTTTGGTAATGCAACTTACTCTGACCATCTCTCTACACTATATGACAAGTGATAAACTGTAGCTCAGATTTATTTATTTATTTATTTATGTGCTTTCTTATAGCCTCTGGTAGGCAGAGGGGAGTAATAAAAGAAGTGGCAGGTATCTTCCGACAAGTCAAATACAAAAGTGGGTAACGTACTCTGTAACACAGCACCTTTAATTTATCCTTCTTTAAATATTGTGCTGTATTGCTCTGCTTTACAACCCAGAGCAAAAAGTTTGTAAGTCCTTTTTGTATGTGCATGTGATGTAAGATTCCCCCCCTTACTGTTTGCCAAAAATGTCCTTAATAATTAGCTATGCCAAGAAACACAATATATGAGATGAGTAACTTTATGTTAAAACATTTTACTTTAACACAGTAGTTGATGCTAGTTTCTTTTAAAAAAAATCTAATTCACTATCACAAACTATTATACTTTCTCCTAGACCGTCACATTATCTCAGACACAAATTGAGACTTTCATCATATGATTTACCAGAATAGCACCATAAAACATTGGCTAGTATGTGATTCAGTGAGGGCAGAAAAATATTTTACACATTCAGCTCTTGATATACTTGATATCAGTATAAATATCTAATCCCATTGCTGTCTGAGAGTTTTTCTGACTATTATTCTCCATTCTACACTAGGCAGGTTGATAAATCTTATCTAGGCAAAGTACCATATGTCAGAGGAGGTTGACCAGAGGAATCAGTTAAGTAGTAGGATACATGATGGAGTATTTCAGTATGAAAGAAAGTTTGTCTTGTAATCCAGTGAAATTATAGATTCTTGTCATGTCACATAATATAATCACTTCCCCACTCTCTGTGTTGCCTCTTCCCTCAGAAACACTAACAAGCGATAACTATACCAGTCACACTGATAATACATAACTAGAGATGTTGTAGGCAATGCATGTGTTGCCCTGATTGTTTAAAAAAATTATTCCTCGAATCTTAGTACTGTAAAAAGAAAAATAAAGTATAATCTTTCTACACCCTGCTAATTTAAAAATAGTAATAATTCAGTGGCACACTGAAAATCAAATTGCCAAGCTAGTATGATTTGGACTGTACATACTAATTGAGAAGAATTGTGGCTTTGTGGATTATAATGTAATGTGCACCCAGTAAGGACCACTGACCATAGAAGTTACTATAACTATGGAAAACCCATTGCAGGGTGTTAATTTTAAACAGAACAAGCAGTGCAGTCCATAACATGCTCCATATTTAGTTAAATCTATTCTATTCAGTTAGGACTTTATTTCAGTACCATTATAACAGGGCATATAGTATCTTCCATGTCTTTGGTTCTGTCTATTCTAATTAACTCATATTCAACTGCTTTTTTTTCTCTTTTTCTAAAAAAAACACAATTACAATATGCAATTCCATTAGAGGAAAGGTGACCAAAGTCCCAGTCTAATCTCCATTTCCCCTGTCAAACGATGTTTTGTTGCAATAAATGTTAGGAGCAACAAAAACAAACAAAACCCCCACAAACCACAGCTGCCAAATGTCTTTTCTAGAGATATGACATGAGACAAACAAAATCATCTCCATTAGCAAAGGGTAGTATGAAAATGAATGGCTCTTTTGTGCATTTGCTTTTAAAGGACAAACTGGAGCAAACCCGGGTTGAGAGCCCGCCCTTCCTGAGCCTTGAAAAAGTGTGTGTAACTTTCCTTTCAAAACTTAAATAAAGATTGCGAGGCTTTCCCGGTAAGGTGATAGCTGCAGAGTCAAATTTTTTTACAGCCTTTTCTCCCAAGCATTTGTGAGCAGCCAACCAGTCCCCCCCCTAGACCGATCAGACGTTGCCTGTTGACATCAGGGCGCATCCTAGTGACCCACGCTGCTGCCTGCGGGAGAGAAAGGAGAGAACCCGCTCGGGTAGCGGGACCCGGATCTTTCACCAGCCTGTTTGTTTTTGTAAACAGGCCGCTTATTTCTTCTTCTCCACCGTCCCCTCCCGCCGCCCCCTCGTTCGCTCGGTGCCCGCTCTCCATCCTGTATCCCACTTGACCGAGTCCTCTGATCAGCCGCTCCCAGCTAGAGCGGGAACCCAGACGGGCCGGGCGCTTGCGGGGCTGTCGGCTCTGCCTCAGCCTCAACACACCCCGGCTCGCCCCACGCCCGGACCCCGCGCGTGCCAGGCGGGCTTGGCCGCGTTACCGCGCCCGTGCGGGGCGCACCTGAGGCTGGACTGGAGCGGCCCCGCTCCCCACCCGTCAGTCTGCAGAGGCTCGGTCCCCCCGCGCGCACCTGCACCTCGCTGCGGTGGGGCAGGGGCTCGCTCTGGGGCGCGGCTGGAAACTCCTGGGGCCAGCAGCGGAGGCGGCCGCCCCATTCCCGCCGCCCTAAGGAGGCTGCTTCCCCCTCTGTGCCCCGCGGCCACCCGCGGCCGCGTTCCCGCGCAGGACCGACTCACTCACACGGGGTAGTAGGCGTAGGGCGGCAGCGGGGTCTCCTCGCACGCTCCCGCGGCCAGCAGCAGGTAGTCCTGGCTGTCGGTCCTCCGGCCCGGCCTGGCCGGGGACCTGCTCCGCGGCGGCGCGTAGGACTGGCCGCGGCTCATGCTGTTCCCGGCGGGCTCCGAGCTTCTCGCCGGAGCGCGAAGGGGCCGAGGAGCCGCAGAGACCCGGGCGCTCCCAGCCCGACGCTCCCCCTCAGCGAGGCGCCCGGGTGCCGCCGCTCAGCTGCTTTGCTGCCTCGGGGCGGCCAGGCTGGGGCACCGGGCTCCTTCAGAGCCGCTCCCGGCGCGCCATGGAGCCCGCAGAAAAAAGACTCGGGCTCCCGCGCCGCCCGGCGTCTCCAGTCAGCGGCGGGAGGGCGGCAGCGCCCCCGGCTCCCTCCACGCCCACAGCCAGGCAGGGTCCAGCAGCCCCGAGCGCGGCCGCCAGCGGCTCCCAGCCACACTGGCTGAGAGAGGAGCCCGCGAGCGGAGTCTCTGTGTCAGTCGGCAACAGCCTCCTCCCCAGTCGTCACTGCCCGGCCTTTGGAGCGAGCGGACGGGGGTTAAAGTTTTGCACAAGCCCCGTCCTGAGCTGGGTCCCCCCTAGAGACTCGCTCCCAGCGGGCAATTGCCCGGGGAACTGGAGCTGGGATGTCTGGAAAGGCGCATCACGCTCCTAGTATAAACTACCCGCTCCCGGGTCTGCACGGCACCGTCCCAGGCTGGGAGTGGAGCCCTCCCTTCTCCTTTGTTCCCTGGGTGATTTGCCTATAAAACTAATATTCCACTATGGGCAGTGCGTAGGAATTCAAATTGGACCACTTTTGGCGGGGCATGTTAAACCCATGTATTATACCAGATCCACACATGCCCATAGGTCACAGAAATAAACAACAGTATGTGCCCCCTCTCAACGAAAAACCCTATGGAGCCCTCTGAATAAATGTATCCAAATGTACTTGGCTGCAGTGGGGTGGTGTGACAGAGATCCTCCTGGCCTGGCTATTTTTAATTATTATTACTAGTATTATTTGCTCTCTTTCCCTATCAGAGTCCCAGGGCCAGAGGAGCTCACTCTCTCTCCCCACCCTGGCCATGGGCAGGAGGAGCTCTCTGACCACCACAGCCAAGTGCTTCTGGATACATTTATTCAGATTTAATGTTCATAATATATGTGTGTTTAACATGCTGTGGTTAGCTAGGTAAAGGCCCTGAGACCACTCTGTCTCCCTCTTTCCCCAGCTAAGGATTGCTGGAGAAGGAAGAGCACAGCAACTGCTCCTGAGAGAACATATCATAATGCCATTATATAAATCCATGGTATGCCCACACCTTGAATACTGCATGCAACTCTGGTTGTTGTCAGTAGTTACCGGTGTGGTGCTCTGCTCTTGTTTGAGGATGATATCAGTCGGCTGCATACATGTTCCCTCTATGTGCTGTCTCAGCTCTGCAGATTGCTGACACAGCAGACCCAAGAGAACCCCCAAAGACCACAGACTCTAGTAAGGTACGAAGGCACCCGCGCCAGGTTTATTGTCAAATGAAACACAGTCTCTAGCTTCGCCGGATTAACGATCAACAGGTCTGCTAGTCCCTATGTGCTCCCCAGACAATGGACACAGCTCAGTTAGTGACAGGATACGCTACTACCCCCTAGGCTGGACAGAGACACTGCCCCAGGGCTGTTATTCTTATATACAGATACAAACAAGTTACACATCACTCTTGACGTACTGAGGTACAGCCTCTCTACGCAACAGGGTGCATCCCCTCTACGTAGTAAGGTGCTGCCTCTCACCTTGTACAGTTTGGTTCGAGCAAAACAACTCTATCCATCATATTACCCTTTTGTCCCTGTCTTTAGGAAGGGTCAGCCTGTTCCTTGTTATCTGTGTGGAACGTGCCACTGTCTTGGTACCTCTTAGATCTGCATACTTTTGCAACATCAGCCCTTTCCTTGCCAACTTCTGTAAGCAGGGCCTTCCTCTGGCTCACAGCTTAACTTTGCTTTATGTTAGCAAAGTCTTGACCATTATTTTAGCTTAGGCTTCAGGCCTCATACTGGGCCTTTGATACAAGGATTTATGTTTCAGGGCCTCATCTTACTACACTGGTTACCCCATCTCCAAAAAGGTATTAAAATTGGAAATGGTACAAAGAAGGGCAACAAAATGATTAAGGATATGGAAGAGTTTCTGTATAAGGAGAAGTTAAAAAGACTGGGACTGTTCAGCTTGAAAAGGAGACGCTCAGAGGGAATATGATAAAGGTCTATAAAAGTGTGATTCTGTGGAGAAAGTGAATAAGGAAGTGTTATTTACTCATTTGCATAACAAGAAGTAGAGGGTCACCCAATTAAATTAATAGGCATCAGGTTTAAAACAAACATAAGGAAGCAATTCATCACACACAATACACACTGAATGTGTAGAACTCATTGCCAGGTGATGTCGTGAAGGCCAAAACTAAAAGAGAGTTTAAAAAGAACTAGATAAGCTCATAGAGGACAGGTCCATCAATGGCTATTAGCCAGGGGATGCAATCACTTGCTCTGGGTGTCCCTAGCTTCTGTATGAAAGAAGCTGGGAGTGGATGATGGGATGGATCACTCAATGATTGCCTGTTCTGTTCATTCCCTTTGAAGCACCTGCTATAGGTCATTGTCAGAAGACAGGCTACTGGGCTAGATGAACTATTCGTCTGACCCAGTATGGCCATTGTTATGCTGAGCCTCTAAATATGCCCACCTGTATGAAGGCCTCACTTGCAAGGAGGGGAGAATAGGGAAATAGACTTCTGGCTCTGCCACTATTACTACTACTGCCTTTGGAGCTAGTTGCCCTCTTGACTGATTTTTAAAGTTTTTCATTTTTATTCCTCTTCTCCTCTCCCTTCCCTGCTCTCACCCCCTATTTGCTATTTTTTTTTACAGCAACGTAACCCTTCTGCCATGTGTTGATGGCAGCAAAAATGCCCAGCTTCAGTGTTATAGGAGTTCTCTTAAAGACTTAACTGATGCCAGCTTGAGCATTAATAACTGTATTTGTGTATGCACAAGTAATACATCTGTAAACTAAATTTATGTATTACTTGTGCATACATAAATGCAGTAATTAAACATACCAACTGTGACGGAGTCAGACCAGAAGGATATAGGAGAATGCTGGAAGGCAGGTATATCAGCCTCAGGATGGACAGGTCCTTGTTCCCTGCATAGCCAAACAAAGACTACTCCAGGCCAATCAAGACACCTGGGGCCAATTAAGAACCTTCTAGAAAGGAGTAGAAACAGCTAGCCTAATTGGGACACCTGAAGCCAATCAGGGACTGGCTGAAACCAGATAAAAACCTCCCAGTTAGTCAGGTGGGCTGTGGGTGTCAGGAGCTGTGGAAGGAAGTTATGCTGTTGGTGAGACTGAGTGGTGAACAACATATACAGAAGGAAGGAGGCCCCGAGGTAAGGGTGAAGTGGAGTTTGAAGAAGCAGGGACTGCTGTGGGGAAGTAGCCCAGGGAATTGTATTGTGTTTTGTGGATAAAAGGTCAGCTGTCTTAGCTGATACTATTAGGGTCCCTGGGCTGGAGTCTGGAGTAGAGGGTGGGCCTGGGCTCCCCCCTTTTCCATCTTCCATACTGGCCTGTGATGAAGGTAACTCACTAGGGTGACTCTTGCCAATTATACTGAGAAAGAGAGGTCACTCTGGGGCCTGGATGAGTTTCTGAGGCCCCTAAATCTGCCAGGAAGCACAGGACCCACAAGTACAGACTTGGAGCTTTGTCACACAACATAAAACCCACGTATTGATATTCATAGATATAGGCATGTAAAGACATCCACATATTTTCCTAAGTTACTAGTGTACACTGTGTGGCTTGCAGCATTAGAAAGTAAAGAGTTGTCTACTGTCTTCTGTTGGCAAAATGGGAAAAGAGTGGCCCAGAACTGCTTTGACCTCTAGAAGTTTCTCTTGGAGTTTGTAGTTAACTTTTTCCAGTTTTAAGTATCTAATTTCTTATTACCTCAAAGAGGCATGTTCCCCATTCTTGTAATTATTATAAAGCTTCCAAAGTCAAGAGAGAGCACAAGTTAAGGATGAATAATGATTATTACAAATGGTAAATAAAGTTTCAGCTTTGGAATTAGAAGAATCGACCAATATTGTTCACTGGAGCCTTAATAAAAGATACTGCTTCTGATCTAGAAAGCACTTGCAACTGCTCCGTAGAGGACTGGCTCATCCATCTTATTTCCAGCTGCTGTACTGCTTTAAAAGACTATTAAAAACATGTTTAATATTAGTTTTCCAGGTAATCAATTGCTATCGTTACTGCAGGGATGTTATGTTTTTGCACCTGGGGAGACGTGGCCTGCCTGAGAGTGGAGAGAAGAGAAATGATCCAGGAGAATCTATTAAAAGGCAGTCCACACTATGAAAATGTCTGAGAACTGGCAATTATTCGGGACATACCACAAGGCACCATAGCATACCTCACTAGCCTACCAGAGAGATGGAGCTTTGTCATGCATTCAGGGAAGGATTGTTTATGGTAGCATGAGCTGTCCTAATTCCAACTCTCTCATAGGAATTTTATTTTTATTTATTTATTTTTTAATCAGCCTGTGGCTTACCAGCACTGGATATCATTTTTTTCCTTGTCGCTCTTCAAATTTTTACCTGATTTTGCAAACTTCACTTCCTCTGCAAAAGAGTGTGTGTGTCCTACCACCTCCCCACCTTTGGGTTGTGTTTAATTGTTTTCAGCAGTTTTACAAGTTTTGCTAACCTTTTAGTTTTTTTACAGACCTCATATTAAACATTCTTATTAGCATCTGTCTTGTAAAATAAAGACTCCAGTGCTATACAAATCTTCTGCATATGAGAAACATGTTGATTAAAATCTCACAGTTTATTATTGTAATAAAACTGTTGGCCTGTAACACAATAGGTCTGTGATATTTATTTCTTTGGTTTTTAAGCTGCTCTGATTCTTTCTGTTCTATCCTGGTCACTCTGAACCTCTCTTCATTCCCTTGGTTTCTCCAGACTTGGCTCTAAAATTATTTGATTGTTCTTTTCTTGTTTCTGCTCTACTGCCCTTCCTTCTCCTCCTCTCCCTGCCCCCCAAACAATTTAGTGTGCTCTCTCTCAACCTCTGTTATCTCTTTCCAGACAATTTGTGGATTTTCTATGAACTCTTTCTTTTGATCACCTTCTTAATTCTCACTTATCTCCTTTTGTTTTAAGGCCACCTTTTTCAGTGCCCAGAAAAACAGACAAGTTCTCCCACAATTTACCGGGAAGGATTCATACAGCTGGATGGGTGAGGTTCTGGAGCCTACAAGATGATCATGATTAGGTAGCAAGTGTGAAAAATCAGGACGGGGGTAAGGAGGTGGGCAGTAATAGGCACCTGTATAAGAAAAAGCCCCAAATATCAGGCCTGTCCCTATACAACTGGGACATCTGGTCACCCTAATCATAATGGACCCTTGTACCCTTAAAATCTGAGTCCTCAATTTCTGCACCTTCCCACTTACTTACCCAGGACCAGCCTAAAGCTATCCTACTTTTTGAATAACTTCCTTTTACTGCTTTGAGTTCCATCAGGTCCTGCGAACCATTTCCTCCATGTCTTCTGCTACTCCCTTTAAACTTCTGTCTCCAACTATTGCTTGATTGCTCCTAGAAATGTTTCTCGACTGCTCCCTTGATACTTTGACATCTGCTTCAGCTTCCCTCTGACATTCCACTGTTTCTCAGTTTTGTCCTCGAACCCACGGCTTCTGTACCTCACTCCCCCAGCTATTCTATTTTTAGTTTTTGAAGCCTCCATCATACTAAGTCTCCTGTATTCTATTCTAGATGCCCTGTGTACTCCAAACCCACCATGGTATACAGAAATTCTAGAGCCAGTTTCACAGATCTCCATCCTCATGTCTTCACTCCGGAGCTCACCGTACTATTGCTTCTGTTCAACTCTGAAAGAAAACAGTAACTTTTGAATGCATATTATAACACTAATACACTGTGAGACTATCTATAATCTCCTGCTCCAACAGGGAAGTGCACTCTAACACTATGAATGCCTACTGACAGATAATCACAATCTCAGGGTAGTACTAGATGGCTTAGGAGAGTAGTGATGACATATGAAACTTTCCACTTCTAGGTCACGGGTTCAAGTTAGTTTTAGATCAGCTATTGATTGGCACCATCTGTGAAATTATTTGATTGTCCAATTTATAATGACCAGACATCTATTTCACTGCACCAAGAAGGGACCCCAATGCATAAAAGGTGGAAGTGTTCAATAAATATTTCTGTTCTGTATTTAGGAAAAAGCCAGATGATATAGTCCTATCATGATGACACTCTTTCCATTCCAACTAATAAGGATGTTAAGCAGTAGCTACTCAGGTCAGACATTTTTAAATAATCAGGCCTGGATAATTTGCTTCCAAGAGATCATAAGCTTTCGGGGGCTAAGACCCACTTCGTGTGGGTCTTAGCTTATATAACCCTTCTGCCCATCAGAGTTGGCAGCAACAAGGGCTAGGTTCAGTATCCAGGGGCTCCATTCCAATAACACAATACAAAACCGGCTGAAGCCCCCACCCAGTGACCTGGGACAACCATATACCACCCCTCTGGGCATCGCTAAGAGACAATACTTCCCCTCTCACAAGCACAGAGTCTGAGTGTACCAAAAGCCTTTTAATAACAGAGAGAAACAATGTGCCATTGTATTGGGAAAACACCACAAACAGGATTAATAAAACAAACCATGAACCAGAAGCCCTGCTCCCAGCAAATAGGCTGTGTCCTTCCCTTTGGCTCTTGAGTCCCACAACCCCAAAAATCACCCAATAGTCCAACATCCCAAGAGTCTCTGTTTCTGGTCAGTGCAGAGTTCAAAGTTCAACCTGCAGAATCTTACCTCCCAGCCTGGGTGGAAATGGAGGGTAGGGCAAGGGGCACCGTACGTGGTCCGAGGCCAACTGCGCTGCCTCTCCGTGGGGTTCTGCTGCAGCCGTCACCACAAGCTGCTCTGTTCTGCTCTGCCAGTCAATCCACTAGCTGCTCTGCCAGCCGACGCTCAAAATGCTCTGCAGCTCGTGTCACTCCACCAGCAGCACAAACCGCTCCGCTAGCCGTCCTGCTAGCTGACACTCGAATTGCTCTGCTGCGCCAGCCACTCTGGCGGCAGCACGAACTGCTCTGCTGGCCGCCCTGCCAGCCGACACCCAAACTGCTCTGCTGCGCCAGACACTTTGCCAGCAGCACAAACTGTGCCCAGGAACTGCTCGGCTGAGTCCGCTGCTCCGCTCTGCCAGCCGCACAAACTGCTTGGTGCCACCAACATGCCTTTAGCCCCCCCCTACTTAACACAGTGCTCAGTGGTTTCAGCTCTTAAGTGATTTCAGCTTTTAGTGGGGGGGGGAGGAGGAGGGGCAGGAGCTTAGTGTAGGTGCACCCAAGACCCAAAGTGAATTCAGCTCAGCAGGCTGAATCTAGACTCCTACTAGAATCAAATATTAGCTCTGACATTCCACAGTGGAGAGAGAGAACGTGCAATAGGCCTGTACAGCCCTCAGACAAGACCCTCACCAAAAAGTATAGGGACCTGCCCACGACCTCTCTCAAACTCAGTGACTTTTGAACGCCTGCCCCTTGCCCATTGAGTGCTACCTAGATGATGGTGAGTCCCTCCATCATAACAAAGAAGTACATAACAAGTACACGTCCACAGTCCTCGATTCACATAATCAGGATAACAACACTTTGTCATTTCTGCCCCAATAACGGAGAAACTGGGGGATCCACAGCAGCCAAAGTGACCATTTGGGCTGCTGTGACCTCAGAGTAGGCACGGTGGGTGTGCCTATGCAAATAAGATCAGCCCCAAAGTTCTTTTCCACAACTCACTGCAATTCCTGCAATTCACCACCAGATGTCAGGGTAGAGCTCATCCTGACACTGCTTACACTTATGATCCCTAAGATCTGTTAGTCTATCAGGTGCTACAAGATTCTGTTGCTTTTGCAGATCCAGACTAACATGGCTACCCCTCTGATACTTGCTTCCAAGAGTTTTAAAAGCTGTTTGAGGAGCTCCTGAGACCTCTAATGTTGATTTTCAATAAGATTGGAACTTTCCAGTGTTCCAAGAACACTGGAAGAAATCTAATGTGTCAATTTTTAAAACGGGTAAATTGTCCGAGTTGGGTAATTAGATGTCAGTCTAACATCAGTCCTGGGTAACATAATGGAGTAGCTGATACGGGATTCAATTAATAAAGAATTAAAGGAGGATAATATAATTTAATGTCAGTCAGCAGGCATTATGGAAAATAGAACCTGTCAGACTAACTTGATATCTTTTTTGATGAGATTACAAGTTTGGTTGATAAAAGTTAATAATGCTGATGTAACACACTTCTGTAAAGCATTTCACTTAGTGTCCCAGGACATCTGGATTAAAAACCAGAATACAAAATTAACATGGCATAGACTCAGTGAATTAAACCTGGATAACAGATGGGTCTGAAAATGTAACTGTAAACAAGGAACCATCATCATGTGGGTGGCATCTCACAGGGACCAGTTGTTGGCCATACACTAGTTAACATTTTTACCAATGACCTGGAAGAGAACATAAAAATCATTATTGATAAAGTTTGCAGACAGCACAAATATTTGGGGAGTGGTAAACAATGAAGAGGACAGGTCACTGATACAAAGTGATCTAGATCGCTTGATAAACAGGGCACAAGTAAACAATATGGGTTTTTAATATGGTTAAATGTATATATCCAAGAACAAAGAATATAGGCCATATTTACAAGATGGGAGACTATCCTGGGAAGCAGTGAATCTGAAAAAGATTTCAGGTTGAGTAGGGTAATCAGCTGAACATGTGCTCCAAGTGCAATGCCATGCCCAAAAGGGCTAATGCAATCCTTGGGTGAATAAACAGGGAAATCTTGAATAGTAATAGGTTATATTACCTCTGTATTTGGCACTGGTGTGATTAGAACTGGACACTGTGTTCCAGCAGCAGTGTCCACAATTCAGGAAGGGTGTTGATAAATTGGAACACGTTCAGAGGAGAGCCACGTGAATGATTAAAGGATTTGAAAACATGCCTTATAGTGATAAGCTAAAAGACTGAGCCCCTTGAATCTAACAAAATATATGTTTACCCTGCCACACAGTTTTGACTAAGAGGGTGTGAATAGCAGCGCATGCCAAAGAGCTGTGATGTAACTCCTGGATGCTACTGGTGTGAGCTTAAAATCCACTAAATTTTTGTGAACTGGGGATCTTTACGTTTGTGTCCAAGGGTGGGACGAGAGGGGGTCATAGCTCAGCACTTTGATATGCACAGCTATTCACACCCTGTTAATCCAAACCAGGGGGCAGTGGACACATGAGAGGGTTAAGGGTGACTTGATTAGTCTGTAAGTACCTACTCAGTGAACAAAAATTGATAATGGGCTCTTCAATTTAACACAAAAAGCTATAATATGATCCAACAGCTAGAAGTTGAAGCTAGAGAGAAATTGAGACTGGAAATGAGGTGTAAATTTTTAACAATAAGGGTAATTAATCATTGGAACAAGTTACCAAGGGGCATTGTGAATTTTCCATCATTGGCCATTTTTACATCAAGATTGGAATTATTTGGGGGGAGTTCTATTACCTGTGTTATTCAGGAGATCCCAGTGCTTCCTTCTGGCCTTGGAATCTATGAAATGGCAACTTTGTGGGCAGTCACAGTGGAGAGATGAAAGATTAAATAGACAGACTATCATAGAATTGTAGGACCAGAAGGGACCTTGACAGGCTATCTAGTTCAGTCCCCTGCACTCATGGCTAAGTATCATCTAGACCAGGGATGGGCAAACTTTTTGGCCCAAGGGCCAAATTAGGGTTGCAAAATTGTATGGAGGGCTGAAGGCTGTTCCTCCCCAAACAGCCTGATCCCTCTCCCTATCTGACTCCTCCCACTTCCTGCCCCCTGACTGCCCCCCTCAGAATCCATGAGCCATTCAAGCCACCCTGCTCCTTGTCTCCTGACCGCCCCTCCAGAGGCCCACCCCTAACCACCCCCCAGGACCCTACCAGTATTAAGCCCCCCTGCTCCCTGTCCCCTGACTGCTCCAACCCCTATCCACACCCCTGCCCCCTGAAAGACCCCCCCAGAACTCCCATGCCTATCCAACCCCTCATTCCCCATCCCCTGACCGCCCCTCAGAACCTCCGCCCCATCCAACTGCCCCCTGGGCCTCCCTGCCCTTATTTAACCCCCCGGTCCCAGCCCCCTTACCGTGCTGCTCAGAGCAGTGTGTTTGGCAGCTGCATGGATCCAGACATGCTGCCCCGCAGGAGCGCACAGCTCTTCCCTCCAGAGCATTGTCTGTGCATTGGCGTGGCTGTGAGGAAGGGGGGACAGAGGGGACGGGACGGGGGTAACCTCCCCGGCTGGAACTTTAGGCGTCAGAAGGAGAAGGAGCGAGCGATGGGGACTTTGGAGCAGGGGGTTAGGACCTCAGGGGTTCAGCTACCACCAATTAGAAAGGTGACAATCCTATCAGGGTAGTTATATATTACTGAAGAACTGTGAAGAAGTTTGTACTTCTACTGCCTCTTCTACATTTGTTCTGGATATAAACCCTTCAGTCTCCAGGGATGATGAAGACCAGCACTCTTTGCCAGTACAGAATTCACTTAGGAAGCCATCTCAGCATAGTGCACAGTTTTGCTTCACTTCATTCAAAGCGATGTCAAATGTGAGGATGGCTCAGCGGTAACACAGGGCCTGATTTTCAGAAGTGCTAAGCACACACACCACAGCTCCATTTGAAGTTAGTGGGAGCAACAGGTGATCAGCATTTCTAAAAATACCACTCTATTATGCTACTATGTGGTGTCCACCACCATGACCAACACTGGGAACTTTCCAGAGCTGAAAGCGAGAGTTTATATAGCTTGCACTTAAGAGACAAATTCTCAACTGATGAGCTTTAACAGACCCAATCTCCCTGTGACTAGACACAGAAGGAGAACACAAGGCACACAAGTAGTGAGTTACACTACTGTTTGAGAATAGCTGAATTTATGTCAAACTTCATCCATCTCTTCCAGGGCCACCTGAGGTTAAAAAAATGTTATTGACCTGATGATTGAAACCTTGGGCCAGGGAAATGTATGCTCTTTTGTACTTACGCCCCTACATATCCAGTTAATAAATGGACTTGAGCATGGTAGAGACTCTGTGTCCTCAGTAAAGTAGGATAATGAGGCTTAGAAAAAAACAGATTTTTATCAATAAATGTCGGTAAACATCCATTTCACTGTACTGTATGCACACAAACTGAACACAAAACATTTCCATCAATAATAATCAAAATGTACAGATAGGCAAAGAAAGAAAAGTGCTGCTTGAGAGTTTAGTTTAAGGATACTTACTTTGTATATTTTGACATGCAGTGTTGATAGTTTGTGTTTTAATGGCTATAAATCTAACTTTTTTAATCTTTGTGATTTTCATTGTATTATTCTCTGCACCTCCATCCATAATTTCCCACAACTGTGAAAACGTAATTAGCTAAAAATTGAAAAAAAAATGTTTAAAAATACATACTGAGAGCTGTAGAAATTATAGAAAATAAAAAAATAAAAATCAAATTCTCCCAACCCATTTAGTTGGGAATTGGTCCTGTTTTGAGCAGGGGGTTGGACTACATGACCTCCAGAGGTCCCTTCCAACCCTGATATTCTATGATTCTCGCTATAAGTGACAGTAACTGTGTGAAAAGGACATCTTATAAGATGTCGTCATTTGGAGAGTTAAAGATGTATGTTGCTGGGTACGACTGGTCCTCACTAATGATGGAAGAGGAAAACACTCTTACAAAGGTATGGGGTTGAAACCCTGGACATTATTGCCTGAAGATTCTGTTTGTTCCCTAGTACTTATGCGATTATAGAAAATTAAGCTAGAAGGGTGAATGCACAGGGAATCTAGCAAGTGGCTGGGATGATGGAGTACGCAGTATTCTGCCTGGACAGTGGGTGAGAAGCCAAAAATACTTGCCACAGTATGACATTTACTGCTTTTTACACATCTTACATATCTCCCAAGTGATCAAATGAAATATATATTACTTTGGCCTTGGAAAAGACTGTTACTGTTTACAATAATAAACATATGTGATTTCTCAATGAATTACACATTACTGGTAGTTATGTAATGTTTCCTTTGACATTTAAAATGCAAATCAAATTAAAACAAAATCCTTGTGTATGTTACAGAGAGAGGTTTTAGAGCTGCAGTGCAGTATTTCCAGTCCAAATACATCTTTAAATCGTGAAAAAATACAGCGTTATGAGAACAATTTATTCAGAGCCTTGCCTATATCTTATACATACACACTAAAAGTTCATTGTTTTTAACAGCAAAAATATTTAGACTGTACTAATGTTCCTAGAGATCACACTTTTTAACTACTTGTCATATTTGCCATGTCACATTTGCACGTTCTGAGCACATATTCTGAAAGTGCATCTATGCTCTTTGCTATTGACAGATCAGAGATGTATTTAGGGTGAAACAGGAGGGTTTGTTTATGCCTTATAAACAATTTGATTACAAATTTAAATCAAATTAAGTCATAACAAAAAGATCGAATAGCTTCATCAACTAGGGTGACCAGACAGCAACAAAAAATCGGGACAGAGGGTGGAGGATAATAGGACCCTATATAAGAAAAAGCCCCAAATATCAGGGCTGTCCCTATAAAATGGGGACATCTGGTCACCCTATCAACAACCAGTTGTTGTCCACTACCCCATGATCTTCCAATTAATGGAATACTGGGGTTAAGATTATACACACAATCAGAAGTGAAGAAATTGAAAGTTTGGGTTCCCACCCCAGCTGTTGGGGAGAGAATGAATCACACATGATGGTGATAGTTGCATCACTTACTCACAGCGAATGTCATTCACGTACTATGATGATGAGGGCGGTATAAAAACTGATATACAATAGAATAGTACTGTAAGTCAGTGCCATTGAATAATTTCAACAAAGAAAGCTGCCATAACATAGTTCTGTTTGGCATCAAATCAGCACCGGTAGTTCCTAAACTCTTGATCCTGTTTTTAATTTAAACAAACTATTTTTCCATTACTCATTTTTCAGTTACAAAGATAAGGAAAAAAATAACTTACTCCTGAGGGGATTCTGCACCAAAAATAAAAAATTCTGTACACAATATTTCAAAATTCTGCAATTTTTATTTGTCAAGAAATAAATGCAGAGGTTCCAACATGGCAGTGGGGAGTACAGGCCACTGGCTGCACAAAGGTGGGAGATCATACTGCAGCTCAACCACCCTCGCAACAGGGATTCAGTGGTGAGGTTGCATCTGACCCCGATATAGCAAAACTCCTGGGCCTGCTCCAGAAACACTCTGGGGCCCTGCCTTTCTGCACCAGGTATGGGGCAGGTAGGTTCAACTAGGCAGGATCCAAATGTGGAGGGGCTCAGTGTTGGGAATCTAGGTGCTGGGTGAGAGGATTCTGTGTGGGACAATCTGGGTGCAGGCAGCTTAGTGCAGGGTCCAAGTGTGGGGGAATCTAGATTCAAGGAGACTTGTTGTGGGGGTTCCAGGTGAAGGTGGTTGGGGCTCAGCAGTGGACTCTGGGTGGTGGTTTTAATGCTCAGTGTGTGGTGGGGTGGTCTGGGTGCAGGTGTCAGGGTCTTCAGGCTGGAGATCTGGGTACAGGGGGCTCCAGATGCAGGGGTTGTATTGTATCCTCGGGGGCAACTGTTTTAGGAAGAAATCATGGGAGAGACAGAGAGCTGTAAATCTTAAAAGCAGCCATTTATTTCCACACCTGAACTAACCAAAAACTAGCCAAAACTGGCTGGGCTGTCCCCTAATAATCTAACTCAGTTGCCATAGCAACATCAAGGTTCTATTACAACAACCACCAAATACAAAACAGGTTGAGGTTCAATGGAGTGGGATTTGGATATGGAGGTTTAGGGGGGCTCTGGGTGTATGGGATGAGGCTTGGCAGGGGGCCTGGGTATGGGAGATCCAGATGCATAGGAGTTGGGTGGATGGGGGAGCAACTCCTCATACAGTGACCTCTCACCCCATGGCTGAGGAGCGATGTGGGAAGGAAGCAGGGGAGCATGCTGGACTTCCTACAGCTAGGAGATGTTTCTGGGGGTGGGTCTGATACAGTCCCAGCCATTCCTTCCAGGGGAAGAGGAAGTTCTGTCCTCTCCTGCCTCTAGCCTAGCCAGGCTAGCAGCTGATCCCAGCTCAGGGTAGGGGCCACTGTCTGGGGTGTCCCTAGACCTACAGTGATTTACCTTTATGCCAGCTGCCTGAAACAATATACCTGTGCAGCTAGAGAGTGGTGTGATTGCTCTTGCAGCTTCTCTTTTCTTCCCTGTCAGAAAATCATTTTTCTGTGGGGAAGCAAAAAATCTGCAGGGGACATGAATTCTGCACATGTGCAGTGGCGCAGATTTCCTCCGGCAGAAAACTGTGTACGCAGAATGTCTTATTCTCATATTGTTAACTGGTCACACTGGCTCAGTTTTATATTTCAAGAGGAATACACATGGTTACATTCTATGCAAGGTTAGCAAAATAAATGATGGTTCTGATACTGTAACTATATGGTTTTTCTGTAGCCATGCTGGAAGGCCTGAACCAAAGCCACCTTCTGCAGCCAGACTGAAGAAGCAGCAGCCATTAGCTGTAGGCCTGGAGTCACATATGACATACATTTTAGATGGAATGTGAGTAAGTGTGAAGTAGCCTAGAATTAGTGTTTACCTGTAAGGGGTTAAGCTAAAGGTAACCTGAGAGGTGGACAACTGACCAATAAGAAATTCCTCAGGAGACAAAGAATTTTAAGTTTCAGTTTCTCTCTGGGTCTCTCTCTGTTCACCTTGGCTATGGGATGAACAGAGAGAGACCCAGAGAGAAACTGAAACTTAAAATTCTTTGT
>ML677346.1:1551464-1633356 GCA_007922305.1 Dermatemys mawii
TGAACAGAGAGAGACCCAGAGAGAAACTGAAACTTAAAATTCTTTGTCTCCTGAGGAATTTCTTATTGGTCAGTTGTCCACCTCTCAGGTTACCTTTAGCTTAACCCCTTACAGGTCAACACTAATTCTAGGCTACTTCACACTTATAACAATGTATTTAAAAGATTCACACCAGGCTAGGAGGAGGGGACTCGCCCTAATATTTCCCACTGTCACCAGATAAAGCATTGTCATTACACTTTCCTATTGTTTGACACTGTGATCTCTGTCTGATTTGTAATTCTGTCTGCTGTATAATTAATTGTACTAGGTGTAAATCAGTTAAGGTGGTGGGGTATGATTGGTTAGGTAATTTTGTTATGATTAGTTAGTGAAATTATACTAAGATAATTGGTTAAAGTAATCAAGACTCAAATTTCATTATAAAAACTGGGGTCCAAGAAGGAGCTCAGGAGAGAAAGAAGATCAGAAGTAACAGAAGCAGAAGGAAGGAAGGAAGGAAGAAAAGGGCTGGAAGAAGACCAAAGGAGACAAGGAACCGCTGAGGAAAAATCTCACCTCCAAGACCCAGCCTAAGATAAGAGCTGCCAGGACTTTTCTGCACAACCGTGACATGCAGCAGCTAAGATCCAGAGACTGACCTTGCCTGGCTAACAGGGGAAGCCTGCCTGCCTGTCCCAGGACTGGTGAGAATGACACTGTGTGCTTAGCTTGTGTATTCTGCTTGTTTGGGAATTGTCAATAAATAGAGGATAAGAATATTACTGTGTGAGGCTCTTTCAGTGGCTAAAGATCCTGCCAACCCACAGGAAGATGTGCCCTGAGCCCTAGGAATTGGGTAAGGGTGGTTGTATAAATTAACAGGGTTGCACCTTGAGCCCTAGGAACTGGGCAAAGGTGTGTGTCCCTATAGTGTGGAAGGGACAGAGAAATTTGTGCGGGGAACAATACAACTGAAGATACCCAGTGCTTTCGGGGGAATGCAAGCCACTTAATAACATGGCTGCTGGCAGACTGGGTCACCAATCTCTGCAGCAGAAAGTGCTGGGATTGAACTGAACAAAACCATTCAATCACTCCAGTTTTGCTCTGGTGCAGCTATAGAACTGCTTGTACAAGAATTGGATTCTCCTCCTCACCTCCCATTCTCTGCAACTCGCAGTCCTTTAGAATGTCATGACTTGTTTTACACAGTGTAATTAATTGACTACAATTAGTTTTATATCTTTTGAAGTACACACCAACGCCCACCTGCGTTGTGTCTACATTATCAAAGTCAATGCAACTGGAACATTGTAATTAAATACACTGCAATTCCATTATAAATTATTGAGTAGTTTTTGAATAAATGTGTGTTCCCAATCCCAGAGTGTGGAGCTTGCTGCTAGGAGATAAACTTCTATTTATCAACCGCCTTTTCCCATTACTGATAATGAGAGATGCCCTCTATACTAAAAGTGAGGAGGAGTATGGTTTTAAAATCAAAACTAGAAAGACATATTTCTAAATCTATTTAGTTTTCAAGATCTGACCTTATTATTCTTCCAATAAGAGAGTAGACGTAATAGGATATTGAACTCCAAGGATATTGGACTCCCCTCATGAACACAATAGCTCAGTGGTTTGAGCATTGGCCTGCTAAACCCAAGGGTTTGTGAGCTCAATCCTGGAGGGGGCCATTTAGGGTTATGGGGCAAAAATCTGTTGGATGATTTAAATGGGAATTGGTCCTGATTTGAGCAGCGGGTTGGACTAGATGATCTCCTGAGGTCCCTTCTAATTCTATGATTCTTTATTCACAAGTGGAAATTCAAAGTAATTCCATTGAAGTCTTTGGAATTATACCATTGTATGACTAGCATAAGTGAGATTGAAATCAGGTCTATGGACTTTTACTGTATCCCTCCTTCAGTCCTTTGTTTGTTTATGTATGTAAAGTAATAAAGTCTTCTCAGTAACTTGGGATCCTATCATCAAGTTATTCAAATGCTGTACAAGATATTTTTTCTATATGTTTTTTCTTGGCACTCAAACTAGTGCATTAACTTTTCTGTATCTAGCACAAGAAGTTCAAGGCACTTCCATTTGTAATCTCATTCTGTCACACATGTGAAGAATTGGGGATACTTGTGATCTTAAAACTTTTTCGTTATTATAACCCAGACAAAATAGGTGGCACTTCTCCAATGGTGCAAGTAAGCTGGTATGGTCAGGCACACCGTACCATTAAGACATTTATTGCCGGTATGCCTTACCAGAAAGATACATTTTCAAGAATGAATTGTAGAGCCCTGTGCAGGTACAAATGTCAACCTACAGATGCGGATTTCTGTAGGTAGAAAATGGGTATCCGCAGAACCATAGGGCTCTCTCAGGAACTGCAGCAGTGAAAGGAGCAGAACATGGGACCGCCTCTCCCAGGAGCCACCCCATTCTGGCAGCTCCTCCTGTACAGCTGTACCACACAGAGCCCTGCCCACATCCCTGTCCTCCGGTGGGGCTGTATAGACCCCAGACAGGAGAGACAGCTGTGTGGAAGGCCTGGTGGTGGAGCTAGTGGCAGTACAGCCACACTGGAGCAGCTACCAGGGTGCCAGCTCCTGGGAGTGGTGGTCCCACATGTGAAGGGTTGGGTCACAGAGACCACCTTGGGAATGTCACCTAATGTGCTGAGACTACCTCTGAGCTCATTTTCTCTGCCAGTTTGGGCCTCCAGAACCCTGTCTTGTTGAGCCAGATACACTAATCTGCTGCAACACAGACGCAGGGTCTGACCCCACACCCACACCCACTGAAAATGGCTTAGTAAGTGCTCCTGTCTCTAGCACCCAGACATCCAGGTCCCAATGGGATCCAAACCCCAAATGAATCTGTTTTACTCTGTATAAAGCGTATACAGGGTAAACAGAAACTGTCTGCCCTCTATAACACTGATAGAGAGATATTCACAGCTATTTGCTCCCCCAGGTATTAATTTCTTACTCTGGGTCAATTAATAAGCAAAAGTGATTTTATTAAGTAGGATTTAAGTGGTTCCAAGTAATAACAGACAGAACAAAGTAAGTTACCAAGCAAAATAAAACAAAATATGCAAGTTTAAGCCTAATTCAGTGGGTTATAGCCCATGAAAGCTTATGCCCAAACAAATGTGTTAGTCTCTAAAGGTGTCACAAGGACTCCTTGCTGTTTTTGCTGCTACAGACTAACACGGTTACCCCTCTGAAACCTGCAACCTTTCTACAGACACCTTACTTGACTTCCTTTGTACAAGATCTGGTGCGATTATAGGACCTTGCTTGCAACAATGATCTATACGGTCACAGTTCGTGTCAAAAACATCACACTATGTTCTGCTCCTTTCATGGCTATGATTCCTGGGAGAGCCCTGAGGTTCAGCAGATATTGATTTTCTATCCGCAGATATCTGCATCCATGCGTATAAAATTTGTATCCGTGCAGGGCTCTAGTCATGGAACATTTTTTGTGAGAGGGTTCAGGGGTCAGTTAAAATCTACTTGCACTACTGCACTTCTCTTGCCAGATCAGTATTAAACCAAATCAATTACAAAAGTAAGCAAAGAATGTAAATAATGACAAGTAAATTGGAGATTTAAAAATGAGAGAATAGTAAAAATTCAGAGTAGCATTAGCAATACTGGTAAAGAAATGTGTGTATTTGTATAACATATGATTTTTTTTCTATTGTCCTTTTAAGTACTTCCACAATAAACAGGCACAGCTACTGAGCCAACAGGAATAAATTTTGAGCCAACTATTGAGCCAACACTGAAAATTTGCCCACAGGCCTGGAAGAATGCCTTTCAGTCTTCATCCTTAGATATGAACCTGTCTGTATGATATCACTAGGCTTGAGGATGGTAGCAGCTAAGATGTCCAGAGTCTTGCAGGAAGATAGAAGGTGACCAACTGCTCAGGAGGAACAGTGAATAGCTGAAGCAAACTGACAGGATAAAATCTGTTAATTCTTGCAAGTGATGACATCATTCACAGAAAATGGGATAAATCTGTATCCAGGACAGAGGGCTAAGTATGCTGGATAACTTATTTGTGATGAATAATTTGACCACCTCTGTCCAGGAACCTGGGCAAATTCCAGTTTGTATGATGACATTCTGCTTACATAATATCCTTCTATGATTTCAGAGACAGTATAAGCAGCAGTACCATCCATCAGTAAGTGCACTAAGTCTTTTTTTTTAAGCTTTCCCAATGTCTGGTAGAGACTGGGTATTGGATGAGGCTTGCTGACAGAAGCTCAGCCTGCATAAACCTGGTGCTGGTGGGCTAGGACAAATAACCAGGGAATATGGCAAAGGTGATATCTGCCCCTTTCTATTTAATCTATTGATGAAAAGACACAGTATAAATGCAAGCTTAATTATTGTTACTTTGCATCAAAACTATGTGGTGATGTAAGATCCGAGAGTAGTTTTATTGACTGGATCCTTTGAGTGCACATTTGGAATAGCAATCTCAGTCTCATTATCACAAATCTATTTCAGTGGAGCTGCACAGGCATCATTCAGTCCTAGATTAGGAACACCTGCTGTAGATGTGCTGGAACCACAGATTTATAATGCCATCAAAGCTGACTTGCCCTTCAACCTTCCAAGGTAGATAAATTGATTACCATGCAGTTTACTAAGTGTACGTCTTTTAGAATAGGATAGAATATCCTGCTGGTATGGATCCCAGATTTTCCTTCCCTTCCTGCTGTTGTGCAGTATGTCTGTTGGCAGCCACCTTCTATTGTAAATAACTGCATTTTAGTAATGGTGCACAGCAGCTGTATAGCTTGCAAAGAACACTGGGATCCAGGACCAAAGGTTTCATTTAAAAATTAAGTTATGTATTCAACTGCTCTATGGAATAGAATCAAAATGGCTCAACTGGGTGTCCTGGGCTGTATACTGGTAATACTAATAGACAGCCTCTTTTAGATTAAGTGGTAGAAGGATCTGAGCTCTCTGTCTCTCGCTTTGTTGCCTCAGAGCTCCAAATAACTGTGTGGTGAATACAGTGGGAATGATAAACCCTAATTGGCCATGTATCTCATACAATATTGTTATGAACAAACATGGGCCAAAGGAGCTCTCTGCCTTAACATGTTCTTTCTACTTATCCATCAGCACTAAAAAGAACTTATTTCAGTGCATAGTGGGCAACATCAGTATCATCTGAGAGCTGGAGTGTTGGTCTCAGCACAGTCTGCTCCTGCTGCTGTTCATTCTGTGAGCAATTCTGATACCTGAGTAGGGTTTAAATGCCAAAGTAACCAGTGACAAACTTAAGGCAAATGAAAAGCTGCAGCTTTTCAAACTATGGAACAAAGAATATACTCAATGCTCACAAGGCCTACTTAAAAACAAATTTCAATCTCAAAAACTTTTGCCACTGATCTGTTTCATATTTTAAATGTAATTAAATATTTGAAAGCCCTTTTATAACTTTTCCTTTTAAAGGCTATATTCCTTTAAATATGCCATAGTAGTGTCCCCAATCCCTGTCCAAATCACCTACAGCGTCATAGAATATTAGGGTTGGAAGAGACCTCAGGAGGTCATCTAGTCCAATCCCCTGCTCAAAGCAGAACCAAACACCAACTAAATCATCCCAGCCAGGGCTTTGTCAAGCTGGGCCTTAAAAACCTCTAAGGATGGAGATTCCACCACTTCCCTAGGTAATTCCTTCCAGTGCTTCACCACCCTTCTAGTGAAATAGTTTTTCCTAATATCCAACCTAGACCTCCTCCACTGCAACTTGAGACATTGCAACATTGCTCCTTGTTCTGTCATCTGCCACCACTGAAAACAGCCTCGCTGCATCCTCTTTGGAACCCCCTTCCAGTAGCTATCAAATCCTCCCTCCCTCCCTCTTCTCTTCTGCAGACTAAATAACCCCCATTCCCTGAGTCTCTCCTTGCAAGTCATGTGCCCCAGCCCCCTAATCATTTTTGTGCCCTCCACTGGACTCTCTCCAATTTGTCCACATCCCGTCTATAGTGAGGGGACAAAAACTGGATGAAATACTCCAGGTGTGGCCTCATCAGTGCCAAACAGAGGGGGATAATCACTTCCCTTAATCTGCTGGAAATGCTCCTACTTAGACAGCCCACTATGCTGTTGGCCTTCTTGGCAACAAGGGCACACTGTTTACTCATATCTAGCTTCTTGTCCACTGTAATCCCCTTGTCCTTTTCTGCAGAACGGCTGCTTAGGCAGTTGATCCCTAGCCTGTAGCTATGCATGGGATTCTTCCTTTCTAAGTGCAGGACTCTGCACTTATCTTTGTTGAACCTCATCAGATTTCTTTTGGCTCAATCCTCCAATTTGTCTAGGTCACTCTGGACCATATCGCTACCCTCCAGTGTATCTACCTCTTCCCGAATCTTAGTGTCATCTGTGAATTTGTTGAGGTGCAATTCATCCAGATCATTAATAAAGATGTTGAACAAAACCAACGTCAATGAAAAGAGACCCTGTTCTGGAAGGTGTAGGAGGGAGACCACATGCTTTTCTTGGGTTTCAAGCAGGTTTCATCACATAGCACAATTCATCATATAGCCATCACCATAGTACGTAGGCCACCCATAGTAACAACCTGGTGAAACTTAGATCAGGTGTCAATAAAGTATGCTTGGGTGCTCAATCAGATGGCCAAAACAGGGCAATGTCAATTTTGTCAAGCCCTACAAACTGTAAATTAAGATATCTGTAGTGATAAGTCAGTTTATCATACCCCCATTAGCCACACTTCTATAACAAAAAAGAAATTTACTCCAGGCTTTGCTTTTGACAAATTAGAAAAACAAATCAAGACCACACACATCAGGTTGGGGAAGGTTCAGGGCAGACGGTCTATGGTAAAGCAGAGAGTATCTTTAGGTATATTATTGTTTTCCTCATTCTAATAAAACTCTTTGAGCAGTATTAGAAGAAAGCTACTCTGTTTGTGATTCTTTACCATTTTCAATTGCCAATTATAAAGCCAATAAAGGAAGTTTTTTTAAAAGATAGACCTTATTCGTATTCTTATTTGTAAACAAGAGTTAGCAAGACTGCAATATCAATCCAGTTTAGCTTAATTTGTTTTGTTTTGTAATGAGTGTCCACATGCCATACTAAAGTGCTTGTAAACAGTGCTGAGCAAAGAAATAAAAGGAACTAAAAGTGAATTAATACACTGAATAGTAAATCTCAGTTTCTTTTCAATACAAATCTGTGCCTAGGGCCACCTTTGATTCCCGTACAGCAGATGTGTGGGTGTGTAACAGGATTCTATAGAGCATCTATATCCAAGAATAATGCAAAAGGTATCTGGGGTATTCTGTTTATTATTGGATAGTGGGATTAATGTGAAGTGGATAAATATGCATATTAAACAAAACAATAATAGACTGAAGGTCAAGTCTTATGACATGACCAATATAAATATATTTTTCTTTTTGTGCACAAACCTTTGGAGAAATTCTTCCAGAACAAATAAGGACAATAATAAAATAAATAATAATAATAATTAAACACCACAGCAGTGCTGCAAAGGTCTTTATTTGCCTATTTTGTCTGAGAAATAAGAAAACAAAAAATACACCCCAATCAATTAGACCTGCCTAGAGGCTCAGTGAATTTGCTCAGCCAGCATTTCAGGAAAAAATTAAGATTTTTGGTTGATTAGTCAGATTTTTCTCTTCATAGTTTGCAGATTTTTTTATCTTTCACTGGGAAATCTGTTGAATCTACAGTGCAGAAGAACACAAATTGTATGAAAAATGCAAAAGTAGAGACATGTTGCACACTGTAGCATGTGTTTCCATTGTATGGTACATCATTTGTTTTGTGCAGTTCCAAGGGTCTTTAACTTAGTTTTCACCTGGTCCTGATTCAGATAAACTCTTGCTGAAGTCAAAACAAAGCAAGCTTGGAGTTCCAGCTTGAAGAAAAAGCTTTGCAAGGGCCTTAGGGTCTGGCTCTACACAAATACTTTATCAGCAATATGGACTCAACGTAGTACAGTATATTTTAATCCTATGTGGATCCTCTAAACTATCTCGTGGCTTAATCCCCTATAAAAGATTAGAAAAATCCTATTTGGCATAAGTATATGGGCCAACCATCATATTCCGAAGCTATATGATGTGTTTAAAAATAGCACTATCAGAATACTTCCATGCACGTCAGCAAAGTTTTCATTTGCTGAATATTCACTTTGGCAGATACTTCTAGCTGGGGGGAAAAAACCACATTTGCAATAATGCAAAAACTAAATATGAATCCACAAGACTACCCAAAATTGTATGTCTGTGTATGGAAAGCACAATGTAAATAACTCATACCAGAAAACTCGTCTGTTGTGAGTAACTATCTTTTGCCCTGCTAATGTGGCCTTCCAAAATTATTTTTTTAATTGTTTTATAAATGTGACATGTGTCTTCTCAGTGCTACCTAGGCATTTTGTGGTATCATGAATATTTAAGATGATGCATTCTGAAGAACTCACAGCAAAACACAAAGCTAGTCAACCTAGAATTAAGGGATTTTTGTATAAGGTTAATTTTATACCTACTTATGCCTCAGTCATGCAAACATTTGGGCATCTCTGATTAATTTCACTAATGTAAGTATCGTAGAATATCAGGGTTGGAGGGATCTTGGTAGGTCTTCTAGTATACCTCCTGCTCAAAGCAGGACCAATCCCCAACTAAATCATCCCAGCCAGGGCTTTGTCAAGCCTGACCTGTAAGGAAGGAGATTCCATCACCTCCCTAAATAACCCATTCCAGTGCTTAAATTGAACTACACAAATGCTACACAATAGGACTACACAAATGCACAAAGTTAAGCTCAGAATTGTTGGCATGGATGGGGTCTTTATTAGGAATCTCCCCCGTTGCACATTAGTAATGAGATTCTTCACACACTCCTGTGTTTAAGATTTTTGAAGATTACCTTTAAATAAACAAACCAGACTTCTACAGCCGCTTCTTCTGTTCTTCCCCTTAAACTCAATTTAGCTGAGACACACTATTGAGAAAATCTTTGCTTCATTCCCAAGTAATATGCAACCTTTTTGCTGGGAAAAATTCTAACAGTGTATCCCAAATTTTATCCACTTCATCATTTGAAAAGCAGTGGACTTTGTGGGAATTACTGTAGATGCCAAAAAAGATAAATATGTCATCTACAGCAGGAGTCTTCAAACTTTCCCCCTGCGGCCCCTTTCCATGGAGAGAAAAGTCTGGCGGCCCCCGGGGGATATGTCTGCCGAAATGCCGCTGCAGAAAGCAGAAGTTTCTGCTTTCCGTGGCGGCATTTTGGCAGGACTAAAATAGCCGACCCAGGAGTTTGGCGGTCTCCTGGGCAGGATTGGCGGTGGCGCCAGGGTCTCGTGCACCCTCTGTGGTGGGCTTGCACACCCCCGGGGGTGCATGCACCCCAGTTTGAAGAGCACTGGTCTAGAGGATATGCAGGCAGCAGTTTGCTTCAGAGGATTGTTTTTACTAGGGACACGCTAGCTTCTGCTAGCAGAGGTTTTGGCACAAATTCTTAGCTAAATTATTTCCCAGGTGAAGGGGCTAGTTCCATTAATCTACTGCTGCCTTAATTATAACATATCCATTCTATGTATTTTGAATGAAATATCGCCTACTGAATATTCTGAGATTAAGAAACTGTGGTGTTAACTCATGATATTATTGTGAATCTCACAATATTTACTCTTAACGCCTCAGTTCCTGGACATATAGGGATACTTAACTAGCTGAAGCCATCTCAGAACTGTTAGCAAACATCTTTGAGAACTCATGGAGAATGGGAGAGGTCCCAGAGGACTGGAAAAAGGCAACCATAGTACCTATCTTAAAAAGGGGAACAAAGAGGAACTGGGGAATTATAGACTAGGCAGCCTAACTTTGACACCTTGAAACATACCAGAACAAATTAATAAACAATCAATTTGTAAGCACCTAGAGGATAATGGGGCGATAAGGAACAGCCGTCATTGATTTGTCAAGATGAAATTTGTCAAAACCAACCTAATTTCCTTCTTTGACAGGGTTCATGGCCTAGTGGATAGAGGGAAAGCAGTAGACATGGTATATCTTGATCATAGGACATCTTTGGCACAGTCCCACATGACATTTCAAAGGTAAATAAGGAAATGTGGTCCAGATGAAATTACTATGAGGTGGGTGCAAAACTGGTTCAAAGATCCTACTCAAAGAGTACTTATCAATATTTTGTTGTCAAACTGGGTGTGGCACTAGTCAATATTTTTATTAGTGACTTAGATAATAGAGAGAAGAGTATGTGAATAAAAATCAAACGCACAACTATAAAATGGGGAATGACAGGTTAGATTATAGTACTGATGAAAAGGATCTGGGGTTTATAATGGATCACAAATTGAATATGAGCCAATAATCTGATGCAATTGCAAAAAAGGCTAATATCATTCTGGGTTTATGAACTGGAGTGTTGTACGTAAGACCCTGGGAGGTAATTGTCCCTCTCTACTCTGCACTGGTGAGGTTTCAAACAGTGCAGAGTAGAGAGGGACAATTACTTCTCTGGATGCACCACTCAAAAGCAGAAAGCAAGAAAGAACAATTTCAGACATATATGTCTCTCTCTTAAGTCGAGTCTTGTTCATGCTCTTTATTGGAATCAGTGTCAAACTCACACTAATTTCAAAGGGATCAGGAGCAAGTTTATTTATGGGGAAATGAAGGTGATCTACTGTATGGAAAAAGTAGCAGCATCCCAATTTATTTACAGTCAGTGCACATTTCTTGGAGGTTCTTAACCAATGTGAGCTCAGTCTCAGTCCTTTCCCATTTATGTAGCAGTACAAGTCCTTCTGAGCATCTTGTACCCATGCTCTATATACAAGACTGGTTTCTCAATAGCCTAATTTAGTCTTGATTTTAGCAAAACAAACCCTGCAGGGCCTTAGCCTTGGCTTCAACAAAGAGCATCTTTTGTGTGTTGAAAACAGCTGAGAAGCTTCTGTTGACAAGTCTCTAGATTAAACAAGGGGGTCTGGACCCCCCAGTTCCAGAATTCATTTCACAACAGGTGGAGTTTTTGGCTTTCATGACACAATATAAAGTCCATCTGTTCACTAGATATTTGCATGAGGATATAAATTAGTTTTCTTTGAATGGGAATAGAGTTTCTTGATGCCACCTTCCAGCACAGCATTTTGCTGATTGGTCAGCTCTACCATTATTTTCAGTTACTACTGCATATTCTTGGGAGGATTTAAATATTAAAATTTCTGATTCTGTAAATACACAGAGGCTTTTTCTAAGTGTGCAGATTTACAAATATTTATACTCTCTCTCCATAGTTAAGACTGCAACTAACTGTCCAGTTTTATGCCAATTGTGGCTCCCCTTTCCTATATTCATAAAAATAAAACCCTTTTTAGAAATTAAGCATTCAGAGCAGATTTTTATATGAAAATATTGATGTGAACGAGGAAAAGTATTTATGAGATCTGCACCTTAGAAAATTCTAATAGTTGTTTGTTTCCTCTCAAAATGGCTGGATGTAGAAAGGGCAAATCTGCTTCCTTCTACTAACTGCTGAGACCTGGTACAGTGAACTGGTTTGGAAAGGATAGAATGAGTCATTCTGGAATTGTTCACAAATAGTTTTTGAAGATTCATGGAGTGTACCAAGTCTTTGATTAAACTTGGGAACTGTGCCAAGGAGAACATGCACACCCATTCCCCTAGCCACAGAGAAATCTAAAATAATATATTCACCCTTTCGAATTCCCATTGAGACTACTATAATTTCAGCAAGGCCTTCTGGTTATTATAAGACTCATAGGCTCCTCTTGACTCTGCGTTGACACCAATGGTACGTAGAAACTACCAAACACATTGGGATTGATTCAAGGACATCACCACCCAAACAAATCTTGTTTATTATATGCGCTGTTCAGTAGTTTCTATCTAAGCCCTGCAGCGTGTCCCTGCTGACATTAACAGAACCAACTAGATGAAGAGACCTTAAGACAGCAGTTCTCAAACTGGGGGTCGCGGGGCAATTCCCGGGGGGTCGCAAGCTTCCTGCGCCACTGAAGTGCCGCCAAGCCGAATGCTTTCGCTTTCAGCAGCATTTCGGCAGACATGCCTTGCACTTGCAGGCCTCCGAAAAGCTGGCGAAGTGAAAGTTTCCAGTTTTGGCGGCTTTTCAGTGGATCTAAATTAATTAATCCACAGGGGTCGCGGCGGCCTGCGGGGGCAAGAAAAAGGGCCGCCGACCCCAGACGTTTGAGAACCGCCACCTTAAGAAATCCATTGGCATTGCCTATATACGTTTACTGAATGTTTCAAAGCTCTGTAAGTCCATAGTGAAACTGGTCAGGTAAAACATTTTGAAGAAGTTTGCAAATGTAATGTTGAAAAACTTTTGGTGCAATTGTAGCAAGCAAAATACCAAGATATCTTTGATAATTAGTATGCCTGTAATATAGAATAGAATGTAATTTACTTAGATTCAGTAAATTTACTTAAGTAAATTGCATACATAAAAAATTGAGTGTGGAACTTAACTTCTTTGTGCCTCGGCTTCTCCATCTGTAAAGTGGGGGTAACACTGCTTACTTATCGCAAACGATTCTTTAATATTTGCAAAGGGGATGCTATAACAATGCAAAGTATTATGGTCATCACCACATTTTTTCCTCTTTCCACAACCCGTCATAAATGTCTAACACTCCTAGCACCTCATGGTACCCCTTAGTTGTTTCACTGTAACACTGAAATATGCAAGACAATTGCTTTTCTCTACTTTAACCTGAGGATCCCTGTGGATATAGCTTTTCATTCACAACAACAAGTTCATACCAGGCTACATGGCACTAAATAAATTTAGTGATCCTAAAGCACACACAAAGCAAAAAGTTAAAAACAAAATTAAAAATAAATCTGATAGATGCCCAGACCCTCTCAAAGGTCCAGACAGGCCTGTACCACTTCCAGCTTTTGAGGCCCCTAGCCATAATAAAAATAAAAACTGATGACACATGAAAACAAAATAAGGAACCAAAAAAAAAAAAAAGACAATTTGAATTTTTATTTAACAAATGCTTTTCTAGCCTTTTTCTGTGCAAATGCATGAATTGTTGAGGAACAATCTAGCTTTGGTGCAATGTCACAGTTGATATTAAGCATGGTGAGCCCATTTAAACGCTCTTGTCCCATAGCTGAACAGTGATAGTTCTTTACCTGATTCAGCGCATTCAGTGCATTCACCTGAGGCCACTGATGCAGGCAAAATGAAAAAAATATGCAAGGCAATTGTGATATTAGGGAACACCCCAGAGTGTCTAAGTTCGAGTACTTCTTGAAGTAATTCCTTTGGCTTGCAATCCAATTTAAAGTTTGTGGAATATATTCGTTTGAGGAAGATGATCTCGTCTCTGAGATCTTTTGAGATTTCTTTGCTATACTGTCGCTGAAATTGTTCAGCTGCAGAACATAAACATAAGAACGGCCATACTGTGTCAGACCAAAGGTCCATCCAGCCCAGTATCGTGTCTACTGACAGTGGACAATGGTGCTATCAAATCCCCCCTCACTCTTCTCTTCAGCAGACTAAACAATCCCAGTTTCCTCAGCCTCTCCTCGTAACCATGTGCCCCAGCCCTCTGGAGTCTCCAATTTGTCCAAATCCTCTCTGTAGTGGGGGGCCCAAAACTGGATGCAATATTCCAGATGTGGCCTCAACAGTGCCGAATAATCACTTCCCTCAATCTGTTTGCAAGACTCCTACTAAAGCAGCCCAATATGCCGTTAGTCTTCTTGGCAACGAAGGCACACTGCTGACTTATTACCAGCTTCTATTCCACTGTAATCCCCAGGTCCTTTTCTGCAGAACTGCTGCTTAGCCAGTTGGTCTCCTGCCTGTAGCGGTGCATGTGATTCTTCCGACCTAAGAGCAGGACTCTGAACTTGAACCTCATCAGATTTCTTTTGGTCCAATCCTCCAATTTATTTATGTCACTTTGGACACTATCCCTACCCTCCAGCATATCTAACTCTCTCCCCAGCTTAGTCTCATCTGCAAACATGCTGAGGGTGCAATCCATCCCATCATCCATTTAATTAATAACGATGTTGAACAAAACTGGCCCCAGGACCAGCCCATGGGGCACTCTGCTTGATACCAGCTGCCAACTGTCTCTTGTTTGCATCGCTTTCAAATCTCCTATTCATAGTGATCTGTCTGGTCAATATGAGGCCTATCCACACTTGAAATATTCTGCTGTATATAAGTAGCTTATCTAAATTTGAAATCTTCTTCTGTAATCATGTACACAAATGCTGAATGGTACACAAATGCTGAAAAGATTTAAAACAAAGGAATACTACTTAAGAACACAAAATGAAACACCCAGACAGGTTATTATCCTTATAACTGAATTAGAACTCAAGTACACAAGGTATAATAGGCTGAGCTGATGACATATATGTAGTAAACACAGACATGGATGCAGACAGAGGGATAATGTCCAAAAATTTCAAATGTGTCCTCACGAAATTCACTGTACAAGCGTGTCCTCACAAATTTTCACCTTGAATCTGGGCCTATAGACTACAAAAGCCTATGATGATGGCCAAGCTACAAAGGTAGGGCTTAACCAATCAGTCACCTCTTTTAGCTACCATACGAAGATAATAATAAGAAATTCTCACACATAACTAATTCCTTAGTCAACTAGACATAAAACTATAAAGACACTAAAATGTAACAATTCTCTACTTTTCAACATGCACTTGATCCAGCACCAGCCACTGGTAATGATTTGTTTATATAATCAGCTGATCTGAGTGGATACATTCATCATGGTCTAATCTTGTGCCATCAGAGCCAATATATTTTTATTTATAAACATTTTTAACTCAGTTAACAACAAAATTATGTCTTTTACCAAATCACATCTCTTATTTGCTTCAATTTGCAGCTCTAAGCTGAGAAAGTGTGTCATATTTTGGTCGGATAGGGATGTGCATAAAAATAAGTTGTGAAACCTATCAAATGCCAAAAAATTAACAAGTGTCTAAATTTGAGCCCCCTTTGGAGCTTGAGGCCCAGGCCAAATGCCCCCTCCCCTCCTCCCACCCCCAATTGGCCCTGCAGACGACCAACGAGCAGCAGCCACTCTGCCAAATAAAAGGCAGTGGGTAATAATCAAAGAAGAGAGACAAGGTGGGGGAAAGTGAAATTACTCAGAGAGGGAGGCCTCACATCAAGCTTTGCAGCTGACTATTGAGGGTCTCTGGCATAGTCAGAGCTGACTAGATATAATTAAGAGCAGACCATATCTATGGAACCCCATTTCCACAACCTCCACTCTCAGTCATTTTCAGTGGGTTGCACTGGTGTAGCTGAAGGCAGGATTTGGTCATCCCAGAGATATTAGGGAAAAGTGAAAGACAAAAGTTTGCACTGCAAGGCCAGAAGGACCAGCAGAGATGGTACAGTTCTGAGGTTTTAACCAAAGATTATTTTGTGTACCCACCTCACAAATTCCAGACTTCCCTTGCAGCTGGCCCATAATTGCCATCTAGAAAACTTCTCCACCCTAGGAATTTGCAATGCAGAATAACTTTTAAATCAACTTTCCTATATTATTGACGTAAAAGGGAGTGCAAATACTGAAACGTAAGTCAAATTCACCCCTTGCATTCCAGTGGCTCAAATCAGTGGAACCCAAGCTACAGTTCCATCAACAGTAGGTCACACAATGATGTATGCCTTTGCAATCTCAACTCTTCTGGTGCCTAGTAAGCACTGAAGCCACCCTGCCTGGGTGATACGTCTTCCAGGCACACCACACTATACAGGCTCATGGGCATCAGAAGCTCCAGTAGGAGCTAGTGAGCACTAGGAACTCCAGCCCACATTCCTACCTCCCTGTGGATGGCACAAACCCAGCTGTTCTGGGGCAGCAGGCTCCATCAACATTTGCCCTTTTCCATCAGACCCCATGAATTTCAGACCCTGCCCCTAGCAACACCAGCTTCAGCGAGACTCAGAGGAGCACTCATATCTAATGTTAGTGACTGAAGAAGGCTTCAACTATTATCTGAAACATTGGTAGCCGATTAAATAAGATTCAGTGACAGGGAGATAATTTATCAATTGTAAGTTGAGAGTGGAGCTGCTAAAGCCCCAGGGCAATTTAAGATAATTCTTGCATACCAAATGTATTAATCCCGTGAAAAAGTACAAAGGAGTAAACACTTCCTATTTATTTAATGGAATAGTGGCACTTGCAAATAAGTTATTTTGTGGGGATGGGTACATAATAACTGAATATTTATTTATTATTAAGAGAACTGAATACTAAGACTTCAGAAGTAAAAACTCTTAAAGTCAACAAATGTAAACCATATTTTTGCTGAAAGGAAGGGGTGAAGGGTGGAAAAAAAAATCATTTCATAAATTAAATAGTTACTAAAGACTTAATATTAGGGTTTGGTCTGATCCTCCTTGACGAGTTGTTTTTGCAGCCTAAAGAGGTGATAGTCTGTAGATGGGAATAAAATTAATGCAGATAGGGTGGGGCAAGAGGGTGAGAGAAGAAGAGTGGGGAGGGTTAAGTATCTGGGTCAAACTAGTCATACATAATTCCAGTTTAAAAAAAAACACTTGTAAAATTTTCAGATGCTAGTTACCAGAAGAGTTGCACCTATCTAATCAAAGTCACCTAGAGTTCAAATTGATGCCTAGTTTTACCACCTGATTGCAACAAAACATCTCTTTTGATGTCTCTTGTTTAGCCCTAAATTTGCTACAGTACAGTGCAATGAGTTAAAAGGACCACCCACTGCTCTGTTTTTCTCATTAAATCCAGTGCAGAACAACTGGGTTTTATGACTCATTGAGGATTGCATTTGGCTCAAGGAAACACTTGCATTCTTATCTTAGATTTTTCTTGTTTGTATAACTTAACTCAGAGAATTAGGGACAGATCCTGACCTCCATTACACCAGTGTAAATGCAGAGTATCTAAAATTATTTCAGTGGATTTATTCTAGAATCGGATCAGAATCTGGCTCTCTGCCTCATCTAAAAACCACCTTGAAGTGGTTTCTACATTGACCATATATGGCCAAGTAAACAGACTCTTTTTTTGCTTGTATTTGAATTTCATACAATTTCTCATGTGCTGCTATTTTCTCTGTAATCCCGTATGTTCCTGCATCACATGCAGAGTATTATTTTTGCCATGCTGAATAGTGCACTCCAGGTTGCATATATTCATCCTTGAGGAAGCAACTTGTTCTTTTCTGTATTTTTGAGAGAGCTATTTTACACTAATATTCTGTCATTTTACAAACACAGATTCTTCAAATTCTTCCCTTTCTTTTTTGGACCCTGGCACAGAATACATTCTACTTTGGGATTAAGACAAACATCCCCTAAAGAAGCCTGAGGCACAAAACAAAAATTGGGGGAAAATACAAAGAAACTTCACTCCACTTTCTTGAATCTGGTATAGTCAGCTATACTTGTTCAAAGTGAGTGTAAAATGCTACCATTCTGATTTAGTATTGTTGAATTCATATATCTACCAATAGGGTTCCAAAGTCTTTTTGAAGAGGATTTGTTTACATATAACACCTCCCTTTCATCATTTTCTGAGTGAACCAAACAGGTCACTAAATGGACAGTAACAATAGTGAGCTGAGCTAGACGATTACTACTACCACATGCTGCATTTCCAAAGGTGCTCTAAGAATCACATCCTTGATAGATGCTGAAATTATTGGGGATAGAATAGATTAATTGTAGGAAAAATCTCATTCTCATTCTGTTTTATTAATTGAAGAACAAACCAGAATACATGAAGTCTGATCTACAGGAACATGGACATCATGATTCTGACTTTTTACTTGATTGCACAGGTATTATGGTGGTGTATTTGACAGCAAGGGAATTACCCCAAAGTAAAACCAATATGACAGAGTGGAAAATCCAGCCTGTTTGAACTCTGCAAAGTGTTTCTTCTCGTTTTGCCCTTTGTAAATTTCAGTAGGTTTCTACTGCATGGAGAGCACAATATAAGAGCCATGGTTAATTTAACACTTGCACAAGAGCAATGCTGAAGCCCTCCTTCACTACGGCTCAAGATTCTGGGCCCGGTTGTCCACAGCCCTGCACCTGTCAATTACACCTCTGCAAGGAGGAAGCAAAGTAGGTTTAAAATGCTGCTCAAGCAGAATAGTAGCACTTTACACCCTCTTTGTATAGGCAAAAAAGACTTTGTTGAGTGTAAGGCAGTAGAGAATCAGGCCCCTTATGCTGCATGGTCTTTGGTTAACATCATTTCAAATATATGGGCTATTCACATGAGAAAGTTGCAAGATTAGATTATTTGCATTTGCAGTGATGTCAGCAGAGATGAATCGGTCCCCCGAGTTTAAATTCTTTTGTTGTATTTTTATTGAAACTCTTAAATTGTTGTGGAAAAATAAACTGAATCATAACGCCTGTAACAACTGATTAACTTGACTATTCTCAAAATAGTATGTACTACGATACCCCCCAGATTTTAAATCATTGTTCTGAAGAAGCAAAACATAGCATTACTGTATATATGATGGCACCTTTCAATCTAAACGATCCCAAAGTTCTTCACAAGCCACTGACAGAGTACTGACACACAGCCAACTCAGGAATGTCTGGCAGCACTCAGCCAGTACACAGCAGTATCATTGTATTCAACGGGAAGATGGGAGAAGAAACTTTGGCAAGGGATACTGGATCAAAACCCCACTTATAGAGACAATGCTATGAGGTCTTTGTGTAGAACAAATAAGACCTCTTTGTTTGTATGTAACAGAAACTCCATGGTATGTTCAGTTTCAAAAGCCAAGCTGACACAAGGATTTGAACCTGTGCCTGGATATAATTCACCTATTAAGTTATTGCCTTGACTTAGTAATGTACATATACAGTAATATGCCCAATAGTCATGAGAGTCTCTGTGTGAAGCCAATGCACTTGGGCTTTGCACAGGAAGTGTATCATAAGTGATAGAACACTGGACTGGTACTTGGGAAACCTGTTCCTCTGCCACTGACCTATAGAGATTAATGACCCTGGTCTTTACACCTTTGAGATCTCCTGATGAAGAGTGCTATGAAAGAGCTAAGTATTATTTATCATTTGGTCCAAAGAGGGATATAAAGTACTTCCATCCATCTCAGCGGGCAGCTAACTCTGAAACAGTTCTATTTTAAAGTTAACCATTATTTCATTGTCAATCATTTTAAAAGAAACCTCTGGCTACTCTGGGACTGTGAGTAAAACTTATAAATGTAGGTGGAGTTTGAGCATTTCCCACAATCTGTTCCCGGCTTGAAACCTTTTTTCCCCTAAATTTGCATGGAACACGAGGAACCTCTGCAAGTCTCTTAAATGAGATAAAAGAGTATGCCTTTATTAATAGAGTTCAGATTGTTAAAGATAAAAGGCTGAAAAAAGGTAAAGTTACCCACAGAGGTAACCCAAGAAAGCACTTAACTTTTAGCAGTTTATTCTGTGGTAGCAGTTCTGAATCAGGGGTCGAATGCCTGCTGGGGATCTGCGAGCAGGTTTCGGGGGATCCACCAAAATAAACCAGAGAGCAGGGATAGCATTAGACTCACAGGGCCCAGGGCAGAAAGCTAAATCCTGAGCCCCATCACCCAGGTCTGAAGCCAAAGCAACTTAGCTTTGCGGGGGCCCCTGTGGTGTGGGGTCCTGGGCAGTTGCTCTGCTTCCTACCCCCTGACACCAGTCTTGGCTTTTAATCTACTGAAAAACAGTTGCTGTGGCACCGGTGGGCCATGGAACTGTTACAGCATGTTGCGGGGGAGGCCTCAGAAAGAAAAAGGTTGAGAACCCCTGTCTAGTTGAAGTGGAACACAGGCTTAAGTGTTTTGCTTGACTGGCACCCAGGACTTTAGGAATCCCCAGTGTAAATATAATGGTTTGAATTTCTTTAGCTAAATGTATGTAACCTAATCCAGGTCCCCACAAACCCCAAGGGAAATCTCATGGGAAAACTAGTCCATCTCAAGGTTTCATTAACTTTTATATGGACCTACCTCCCTGCTATAGGGAACCGCTTAGACTCAGGTCCACAAGGAAGGGAAAGCCAGAGGTTTTCTAAGATGGGGTACAGGCACTTGACGGCAGATGATCCTGCACCCACGGGGGAGGGGGAATCCACTTAGCTAAACATAAAACCTAGAGGAGTTGAGGGATGAATGCTGGTCCCATTCTGGGTGAAAAGGGGCCAGCCCCACCATGGACCAACCAGGGGGAAAACTGTGCCTGTAGGTTTTTGCAGAGGAATCAGTGAACTGACCAGAGGTAAGATATTAAGAGGAAATTATGTCTCAATACCTTTCTTTTCTTGCAAATAGTTACTGGTGTAAAAAGATTTACACTGTATATTTGACAGTTATGGGGGTAGAGGAGAGGGGTTTTATGGCACATGAAATTGCAAGCACAATAGCAAGGATTGTTAGTGATTCTGTGAACTTGGGAGTAGTACCCTATGAATGAAGAATTGCCAATACAGAACCTATATTTAAGGAAGGACAAAAACATGATTTGGCCCATTAGCTTGGCCTCAATTGTATACAAAGTCTTAGAACAAATTTGAAAAAGAGAGTAGTTAAGGACATACAGGTAAATGGTAATTGGGATGGTTTTGCAAAAGGTAGATTGTGGCAGACCTTCTTTGAGAAGATAACTGATTTTCTAGATAAAGGAAATACAGTAGATCTAATTTTCCTGTATTTCAGTAAAGCATTTAATACAATTCCACATGAGAAATTAGTTGTTAATTTGGAGAAGACAGGAATTAATGTGTGAATGGAAAGGTGGGAAAGGAACTGGTTAAAGGGTAGACTACAGTGAACCATGCTGAAAGGTGAACTGTCAGTCTGGAGGAAGTTACTAGTGAAGTTCCTCAAGGATTGGTCCTGGGACCAATGTTATTCAACATTTTCATTACTGATCTTGGCACAAGAAGTAGGTGTGTGCTAATAAAATGTGTGGGTCATGCAAAGTTGGGAGGTATTGCCAATACTGAGGAGAATGGGAATATCATACAAAAAGTTTTGGATTATCTTGAAAACCGGAGTAATAGAAATGGAATGAAATTTAATAGTGCAAAGTTGTGTACCTGGGGACTAATAAATAAAATGGAGATATATCAGTGGGAAACAATGGAGTAAGAGAAAGACCTGGATGTATTAGTTGATCACAAGATGATTATGAGCCACCACTGTGATCCAGTAGTGAAAAAGACTACTACTATCACAGGATGCATCCAGTAGTGATAGGGAAGTGTTATCTTTACAAAAGACTCTGATGAAACCATGTCTGGCATAATTCTGGTGTCCCGAGTTTAAGATTGAATTCAAATTGGAACAGCTACAGAGAAGAGATAGTAAGGTGATCAGAGGAATAGAGAACTTGCCTTACAAGAGGGAATTCAAGAGCTTGGCTTGTTTAGCCTAACAAAATGAAGGCTGAGGGGAGATATGATTGTTCTCTACAAACATGTCAAAGGGATAAACACCAGGAAGGGAGAGGACTTAATTTAAATTAAGGCCCAATGCTGGCACAAGAACAAATGGATACAAACTGTTCACCCACACGGTTAGGTTTGAAATTAGATGAAGGTTTTTAACCATCAGAGCGAAGTTCTGCAACAGCCTTCCAAGGGGAGGAGTGGGGTCAAAAAAACCTAATTTGTTTCAAGACTGAGCTTGACAAGTAGAGGAGATGGTATGAGGTGATTGCCTACAATGGCATGTGGTCTACCCACAATTGCTATTAGCAAAGAGCTCCAATGGCTGGAGATGGGCCACTAGCTGGGGCAGGCTCTGAGTTACTATAGGAAATTCTTTCCCAGATGTGTGGGTGATGGATCTTGCTCACATGCCCAGGGTGTAACTGAAAGCCATATTTTGAGTCAGAAAGGAAACCCTCCAGGTAGATCGGCAGAGAGGGGTTTTCCCCTCCTTCTGCAGCATGAAGCATCAGTCATTTGCTGGTTTGAACTAGAGTAAACGGTGAATTTGCTGTAGCTTGAAGTCTTTAAATCAAGATTTGAGGGCTTCAGTAACTCAGCCAGAGGTTATGAGCCTATTACAGGACTGGGTGACTGAGCTTCTGTGCAGGAGGTCAGACTAAATGATCATGATGGTCCCTTCTGGCTGTAAGGACTATGAGCCTACTTCCTGCATTTGTTTTCTCAGGCCAGCACAGCCTCCCACTCAAGCTCCTACTGGAGTCTCTCTCTTTCTCTCTTATATGCCCTGGCCTGAGATAATATGACCTCCTTTATTATTACTCATCCTCCCTCACCATGAGCTATGCTTGTCATAGATAGCGCTGAGACCCATCTCCCGTGAGGGGCCTAGCCACCCTAGAACTATGTTATATGAATAAAAGGGACTCTAGAAACATTTCATTATTATTGTGGCATGATGTGAGATTTTTACTCAGAATAAACACAAGGAAATGCAATTAAGACACCACTCAGAAAACAGAAATCAAATAAATCCAGCAACTGTTAAATATATGAAGCTTCAAAAATATGGCATTTAAAGGTGGTGCGAATTATTATTATTATTTTGTTTTGCTACTATTAGATTTACTCAATACAGGGAGACATTTTAGTGAATTCCATGTTAAACTATCACTCAGAAATCACACCATTTCTTGAGAATATTAATGGTTTGCTACATTATCAGAATTCTACAGTTCTGACAGAAAAGACAAACATTAGTAACTGAAATGCAAGGATCAGACTGAAATGTCAACCTCATCTATACAGGTCTAAATGTTTGAGTATATATAAACAAGATAGTAACTGTCTGTTATACCCAATGTTAATATGAAGCCACTGTTATTAATGGATATAAAATATTGTAAATTAAATAAAACCAGACTGTGAAGATGATAAAATTGAGACCTGATATTTTGAGATTAGAATAATAAAGTCATAATAGAAAACCGTAGCTGGTGTATCATGGTGTTGAGAGCTACTATGCTGACTAACTAAAAAAAAGAAACTTCCATGACATCTGTGCCTCTTAGTTGATAAAGCCAAAATGTACCCGGGCTAAATGTTCAAGACTACTGAGCCACCTGCAAGCTCTCCTCGCCCACCCAGCTTTTGCCTGAAGGATGTTTAAGCCTTTGCCAGAATAGATTAAGCACTCCAACTCTCCTACAGATATCAGCATGCAGGAGAATTGACAGATATAAAGCAACAATACTTGCAGTTCTTTATTCAGTAGCTTGTTTAACAAAAGCTATAGCCAGTTTGACCCCCATATCTACTTTTATCTGAGCCAGGCCACATGGTCAGCTACACAGATCACGTAAGGCTTAAGCCATCCTGAACTCTCAAAACCTAGAATGGCTGTCACTAAAAACCACTTTCAAACATCAGACTGAGATACCTCAAGTTTAGACCTGATACTGTTAGCTTTGATGACACAAGTAATCCTTATTTCAGTTCACTGAGACTGCTCACATGAGTAAGTGTTGCAGTACTTTTTAAAAAAAAAATAAAAAAAAAATAGGGCCATTCCCTGTCTGTTCCTCTGCAGCCTTTCTAACCTGCTTGGAGGATCTCTCCACTGCTCCTTACCTGGGCCTCTGGACAAAGTCTACCCTGTCACATCCTTCTTGAACAGCACAGCAAAATTATGCTGTCATGCTTGACAGAAGTTCTACTGATTATTACCAAAACAGTAAAACTATACACAAAGTACTGTCAAATGAATAATATAAACAAACTGGGAATATGGGGAAGGATTTTTTCCTGTAATTTCATTCAGTTATAGCAATTCTAAGGACTATTTGTTTCAGTAATGGGCACAAAACCTTCAGATGGAGAATTCCCATTGAATTCCATGAAGTTAATTCCCAAAAGCAAACTGTAAAAAATGAAGTAAGTGAGGCTTCATCTTTATTGTTTCCCAGTCATCCTGGATCTGAGAGTCAAGCTGGGTTCTTTTATTAGCATCACCAGTCATAAAGTTCTGTAGACTAAACTCTTTCCTCTGTTAAATATTTGCAATCCCGCTGACTTCAACTCATACCCTTCAGGACACAAATGCAATCTGTGATTTATTGCCTTTGATGGGTCTGAAGAAGTGTAATTGATTGGCCCTATAATTGAAATTTCAATTAATAGATTTTAAATGAAGAAGGGGCCATTAGATCTTCTAGACTAGGGATTCTCAAACTTGGTTCACAGCTTGTTTAGGGTAAGCCCCTGGCAGACTGGGAAATGTTTTGTTTACCTGAGCATCCGCAGGTACAGCCACTCACAGCTCTCAGTGGCCACGGTTCGCCATTCCCAGCCAATGAGAGTTGCGGGAATGCAGATGTGGAGGGATGGCTCTGATCAAGATTCTGGTCAAGATTGGAAACTCACAGTGCCAGGCACTTCACGATCCTGAAAAAGAGGCAATCCATGCCCTGAAAGTCTTCCTTTTAAATGGTTACTAAATTATTCAGAGATGTCTGAGATATCTCACATGTGCTATGCAAAACTAACACCATTGTCTTTGTTCTCACAGGTTTTGTTTCACTGTTCAACTCTCTGCCAGTGATATTTTACAAAGTCTGTTTCAATTGACAACTTTTTGTTTTGTGTTTTTGTTTTGCAAGCTGCTGAAGTGCTCAGTCCTTTAGGCTATCTTTCAACAGCTGTCTCAAAACAATTTCAGTCACTGGACTTTTTGCCAGATATGTTACTGCCCCTAAAATCTTTACAGCCCTCTGTGAAGTAGCTGAAATTGATGAACATCAGTTCTGTTGCACCTTTTGTAGAGGGTAGCGAGATCTTCAATTTGAGGAAACTACAGGCGAAGCTGAAGATACAGAAGTGGCTGTTTATAATCTTCTGTTTGCTGATGACTGTTCCCTGAATCTGAGTCTGACATGCAGTGGAGTATGGATTATTTCTCTTCAGCTTGTGACAACTTTGGTCTAACAATCATCATCAAGACAACAGAAGTGATGTACCAGTCTGCATTAGGAAAGCCATATGTAGAGCCTACTAGCACAATTATTTTTTCCATGAAGATTAACAAATCTATGTTAAGGTCAAGGCTCACTGATGAACAATTGAAAGCAACACTGAAATTGGTTTTGTCTCAGGATATCAAACCTACTATTGATGCTCTGGTTGATGCAAAACTCTGCCAACTAAGTGGCCAAAAATGAAATGACTGTCAGAATAAGTACTAACTTTTCACATTACAGTTAAAGAAGTTAATAAAAAAAAGTTAATAAATTGACTCTTAATAGCATTCTATATTACTCTTCATTTTTGACTATACATTTGTATTGTTGTATGTGTAACAATGAGGCTGAGTATGAGGCTCAGATTTGCTAGGCTGTGGAGTAGTTGACTTAAGGCAGGGGTCTCAAACAAGCGACTCATGGGATTATTTTCTGCAGCCCACCAAGCTCCCCGTGGCCCCCTGCTCCTTCCCCATCCTCACTTTCCATGAGGAAATGGGGAGGAGCGGGGAGCTGCATGCTCAGGAGAGGAGGCGGAGAAGAGGTGGGGCAAGGGTGGGGCCTCATGGAAGAGGTGGACTGGGGGCGGGGCCAGCAAGGGGGGTCATCAGTGATGCAGCCTTTGGGCCAAAGCACTAGTCTTCATGGTCATTTGAGTTTGAGACCCTTGATGTAAACATGATAGTGACAATTAAAGCTAATAAGAGGAAAAATTATGTGTAAGATATATAGCAGCACAAGAGGTTCCTTCCATGCACCATCCAGCAACATTTTTGTTTGTAAACCAGAGAATAAATGTTGTTTTCATAAGGGAAGATGAAAGGATGCTTTAAGAATTTTGTGAGTCAAACAAATCATTATCTTTGCTTTGTATCCAAATTATAACACTGCAAATAGTCATAAACTAAATTTATTTCTCAAAATGGTGGGGGGCATTAGTCATTGTAACTAGGTAAACTCCTCTCTGATATTTTCTTTTCACAGGACTCAGAAATGGTAATTAAGAAGGAGAACATTGTCTGGAATTGGTAAAATGTGTTTAACCTAATCTTTTTGAAATTGCACTTTGTACAGAGAAGGAACCCAGTGCATTTAAGCATAGAACTGGGAGCCAGAAATCTCTGGGTTAGAATCTCTGTTTGGTCATTGACTCAGTGTGTGTCCTAGGACAAGTCATATAACCTCTCTGTACTTCAGTATCTCCACTTGCACAACAAAAATACTACTACTTACCTTTTCCTAGATGGTTTTAAATTGTTCGGGTAGCATAATCACAGCTGGATAGGACATTCTCGAGGAACTACAAACAACAGTCTGCATCCATGGATGGTGGCATGTGATTCTTAAAATACTGTATACAAATGGCTTGTAATTACAGCACTTTGTGATGTAATCTGCCTGTATGAAGCTCTCTCTGAAGCATGTTGGGCAAGCTATAAAGTTTTCAGGTCTTCCACCTTGGACCCAACATTCTGAGAGGCATCTAAGAGTAGAATCTAGGGCAAATGTGATGGAACTGAAGTTGGTGGCTCCTCCTCCATTATAGATCAGAGGTCTGAAAAGCACTTAGAGTCAGAAGGATATTCATCATTGCTGGCTGTAGCATGTAGAGACGGAATTCCATGTAGCCATTTTAGTAGGTGTCATGTGAAATTGGAGAATTGGAGATAAATCCTATTTTATATGTCATTCCAATGACTTTGTGTTGGTGTGAAATGTTAGCTCTACTTGTGTGATCTTGATTTAAGAAGTTAATCAATCATACACAAGTTAAAAATTTCCCCATTGCTGTACAAACTACTATGGAAAGTATCATACACAACCATTTCTCTCTTCAGACCAGAACATTTAAAGCTGTTATGCATGTCTAGGAAAGATTGTGGTCTTCATCACAAAGCAGAGGTAGGCCTGCGGTCAGTTTCTGTGATTTTTGTCATTGAGGTAGATAAACAGAAGTTTCCTTTAAATGAGGAATCTGACAAACCAATTTACAGAGGCTGAAAATATAACAAAGTTTGAAAAGTGAAGAGGATTAAACTAATTGGGGCAAATTCACTGATCTAACCACATTACTTGTTAGCAATGACAAAACGAACTTTCAAAATCTGCTAAACTTAGTCTGACACTTTCTGAATATAGAGGTCAGAAAACAAAGTGGATATTTTTAAAACTAATTTGCTTGGGAAAGATGATTCTGAACAATTTTAAAAAGTCAAAAATAACTCCAGAAAAGAGATTCTGGAGGGTGTTTTTCACAAGAGTATTAACAGAGGACTTCAATTATTCCTTAAACTATGACTAATATCATCATCATCATCATCATACATTGCACTTTTCTGTATTTTGGAAGCTCCTTTTCACTTCAGGAATAAAGGGAATTTTGTGAAAAGCATGGTGGAGGAAACCTATCAGATAAATGAAACATGTACCTGAAAATGTTTTGGTGCTAGATCTGCTGACACTGGTAGTACACTCACAACAACTTCTGTAAGCAAAGTGATTTTTGCAGAGTAGATGGGCTCTAACTAACAAGAAGAATGGCTAATTCCAGAGGGAATGCTCTGTTTTAAAAGGTGAAACAGAAAAGGCATTTATAGGATACATTTTCAAAAAATCACAGGTTCATTCACAGAATGCACCAAACTCAGCCCTGGCATAAGCAGGCTCAATCCCTAATGAAATCAATAGAGGTTCCATTCCATTTATACCAAGAATTTATTTCATTCTATGTGGATTTTTTTTCTTTCCTTTTAAGGCAAAAGTGAGTAAAACAATTTATTCCAATGCCAATGTTGTAATTGTTACAGAACAAACAGATCCCTGCCTTCAGGGTTACAGATGTTCCCTGAAAAGTTCTTACTGTGAAGCTTTCATGAAATCACAGAAGATAGAAGTGAAAAATACCTATCAGAACATTTAGGGTATGTCTACACTGCAGCTGTAAGCAGTGAAAGCCCCACTTCTTGGCACTGTTAGAAGTAGATGAGAAAGCACTAGTAGATGCTGGAGGGAACATTCTGCAGTGGCTGGAAGATGGGAATCCATTCTACAGTTTAATATGTCTTTGTCAGGATTTTTTTCTGCTACCTTAGAAGTATATTGTCAAATGATGTTACTATACACAATGAGTTGACAAGTCATATCTACAAAGCCAGTTCATCATTTGGCAGACTATCAGGCAGACTGGCAGCAACATGGTATTAAGTTTCAATCCAATTTAAAAGCCTATAAAGCCACTGTGCTGTCCAATTTGTTGTATGGGCAGGAGACATGCTACAGGCATTACATTAAGCTTCTACATAAGTTCCATTTGTGACATCTGCATGCCATACTCTGCATCAAGGGGCAGGATAAAGTTACCAACAATGAGGTTCTGGACCATAGTCATTTCACAGTAACTGAAGCCATGTTTAGCATATCACATTTATGCTGGGCTGGTCATACGTTGAGGATGGATGACCCCAGAATACCAGCTGCAGTATGGCAAACTGAAAGAGAGCAACTGCACATGGAGCAGCCAGAAGATATGAAGTTACTCAGTTCAAGATTAACCACCTTATGCTGAAGCAAAACTGAAACAGTGCATTGTTGACACTGACAGCTGAGACTTGTAGCAACATATAGATAGTGCTTGCAAGCTAGCAGCAAATGATGAGTTACTTAGTTTTAGATTAACGACATAGGGATCTTAAAGCACACAGGCTGAGTCATAAACAGCAGCAGACCCAGCAGGCATAAATTTAAATTCCTTCCTCAGCAAACTAAACTACCTAGGTACTTTGTGCCGAAAGGTCTGCCACTCGTGCATTGGCCTTTTTAGCCACAACCGTACTCACAAGACATAATACCATCATCAGTGTCATCTTCAGTCATGAAGGATAATAACAAAAAAAGTCCGATTCCAAATTTAATCTCATTAGTCCTAATTAACCCCCTTTCTACAACCCTAAATAATTCCTCACCTTTCTTGGTTTTTAAATCCTTTAAATACATTGAGAGAATCATATCACCCCATAACTGTGATAACATACACTTAGCTCCATTTTTCCTCATGGTCCTCCAGCTCCCTTTTGGTGCTGTTCTGAGAGCTTCTTATCTAATACCTTTCTGGTAGTGAAATGTCCAGAATAGATAATGATATTCCAGGCTTAACCTCACTAGACCACTAGTGCACTACATTACATTAGACCACTACAGAGCCTACCTCTGATATAATGCATTCCAAAATTGAACTAGATTTTTTGCTAACAGCTATATCTAATTTGCTGTCCACTGTCATGTCTACAGATCTTTCAGCATTACAGTTTTCTAGTACTCTGAGTTCCCTCCCAGTGAGTATCTCTGATTCTACTTTCTCCATTTACACTAATTTACTATTATTCTGAATTGAATCTTACTTTATTGTTCTCTACTCATCAGGGTCACACAGAGGTTTTGGGGGCTCCAGGGCAAAATCTGAAACTGAAGTCCCCCACCCTTCCACAAAAAGGAGGACTGAGGGGAATCTATGTGAGGGGAGAAGTTGGAGAGCAAGCTTGACTATACTCTCTCCACAGGGATACATAGCGCCTCAGGTTTGATTCAGCTGCCCCTCCTCTGTGACAGAAGAGAAGCTGGGCCAAACCTGAGTGAGTGGCTCTTTGCCCCTGCATGCCAGATCGCAACAACACTCAGTTTAAGACCCCCTCAGATGTGGAGCCCAGGGCAAACCGCCTCTTTTAACCACCTCATTATCCTGGGACAGCCCTGCCACTCAAGTTTCTAACCTCCTGAGGGGTCTCTGCATTTATTTCTCTGTCCTGATTGGTGTTTACAACACTTTTGACCTGATCCTCCTCTATGAAGTTTATTAAATGCTGCTGATTTCCTTTTTCAGATCACTAATGAAAAGTTTTAAATAAGACCATGCCTTAATACTGAGTCTTATAACATGCACCTCCCACCCACTCTTTGGAGTGCTATTTATTACCCCTTATTTCAGTCCTTCATCCATTTTCTATCTATATGACAGTTTTCATAACCAACTGATTTCCAGGAGGCTATTCAGCAAGCTGTTCCTTTTACTTAAAAAGTGCCCAGTCCCAAAGACCTATATCTTTACACCATGTTGTTTCATCAGCAAATTATGGTCTAAGGAGAAAATGTACATTCAGTCAATAAACTGACTTTGTTGTGTATCTGTGTTGTCAGCACAATGGTTAATCAAGGACCACATTGTTAGCCTGTTTTATGGGATGCCTGTCCAGTCTCAAGCCAACAGTTAAGGAGCCACAAGAAAATAATATTGGTATTTTGTTTTCTGTGTATGATGATTTAGTTTCAGTAATAAGAGAAGTAGCTCTCAATGGCAAAAATCACCACTACTTTTTGTCTCACCAGCCACTTCAAAAATAGCAAGAAATAATCCATTCAAATAAATGATGGCTCCTAATATAGCATCAGCCAGATGCAGAAAAGTTATTTGTTACTGTAGCAAAGTAGCGACTCACCCTGCGGCACCTCCCGCTGGACACCCAGGGAATTAGCTCATCCCAGCATCTGGAGCATCCTCTGCAGGCTGTAGTTCTGCTTGCCCCTGGCCCCATGTCCCTCCCTGGACCCCAGTGCCCTCTTCTCCGGGGTGCTGCACCCCTGCAGTAACCCCACGGTCTAGCTCTGGGTCTCCCCTCCCTGGGGAACCCTCACCCACTGTCCCCACCTTGCCTAAGTCTAGGCAACTGCCAGTCACCACTTACCCCCATTCATTGGGGCAGACTGCAGTATCATTGCCACTCATCACCAGCAAGGAGGGTTTGGCCTGCTGCTTCTGCCTCTAGAGCCATGGGCTGCCCCCTGAAACCCTAGGACCTCTTTGTTGGGCCATCTCCTAGACCCTGCAGCCTGGGGGTTTCTAGGCTAGAGCTTCCCCAGCTCCCCTTGCCTTGCCCCAGCCCTGCACCGCACTGCTGTAGGTTCCTACTCAAGCTCCCAGCAGCCAGGCCTGTCTATCTCTATAGACAGAGGAGACTATCTCAGGCCCCTGCCTCTCAGCTCTTTTTATAAGGGCCTGCTGGTCCATTTGGGGCATGGCCACCCAGCTGAGCCAACTCTCCCAATCAGACCAGCTTTTCCCTAACCCGCCTGGGAGCTGCTTGCTCCCAGCTACAGCCCTTTGCATGGCTGTTTTAAGCCCTTTCTCCTGGAGGGGGGCAGCCACCCCATTACAGTTACATATAGGAGACTGGATAGTTATCTTGCTTAAATGACAAGGAACAGCCCACTTCTACTGGATTCATTGTTTTTATCTGCATCATCATCTTCTTTGGCTTCACCTTGTCTTGTTAGGTAGATTGTTGCAGGTCAGAACAACTGCACCTGTATTCCCTCCCTCTGCGGGCCGCCAAGAGCAGGGGGTGGGCTTAGGGATGGGCATGCTGGAGTATGTCCCAAAGTGCACCTTGCTGAGGAGATGCCTCTGGAGGGGATGTCCTGCCTCTTCCCCCCACCTTCACCCTCACGCTGTTCTGCAGTTACCGCTACTCCTGCTCAGGAACAAGAGGAGCTCCTTAAAAGAAGCAGTGGAAGCTCCCGAAACACTGTCCCCTAGTGCCATCCCTTTTCCCCCAGGCTCCACTCCCATGCCACTCCTTCTCTTGAGACCCGACCCTGATCACTCTTCCCCTCACCCCCAACCCTCACTCTTACGGTTGGTAAGAAGTGAGCGGGCCATGGCCATCTTTCCCCACCCCACCCTACCCCACCCCACCCCTCCTCGTTCTGGTGTCCCTCCTGCCACTTCTTGCTTGGAGCAATCCCTGGCCAAGCCTACTCCTGGTAGCTTCCTTTCTGCTGTGTGTTTGGGGGGCAGGGTTTACGGTGATGGGATGTCTCCATCCCCCACTCATGTACCCCGGTCCCTGCTGAGTCTGCACTGCCGCTGAGTCAGGCGTGGGAGCTACAGGGCACTTCAGCTGGACTGAACAAGCCTTCAGACTAGTTAGTGCTGTGCTTGAAGTCACAGCGTGCTGTCTCTCACACTCCTCCAACACACACACACACACACACACACACACACACACACACACACACACACAGAGTCTCTGTCATGCACAAACACATACACTCTGTCTCTCTCTCTCACTCCTCTAACATACACACTCACTGCCAACACACATTTGTATTATTGTTACTGATGTTAACACTTCTATTTTTTTATATTTCCTGTCAAAATGTGAAATGAACATATAAGCTCTAATTTTATTCTTTCAAAGTTCATTATTTTCGTTTTTTGACTTGTCTGTACATTTTATAATTTTATTTCTTATGCTTCAATTTAATTCTTTGAGTAGTGAGTCCTAAAATGCCTAACCTGTCCTGGCAGGAGTAATTATCATTATTTCTTTTATTATACTGTGCTTTGCCATTCATTATTTAAAGTGGTACAATCAAATAATAGTATCCTTCTAGTGCCCATGGTGGGCAGAGGTGATGCGGGGGGCCCAACATACAAGTTCGCCAAAGGCTGCCACTTAAAGGTTTACAGCTCGCAACACTTTTCTTAGGCCAAGACCAGAGTCTTTCTCCGACCCCAGTGGGTTTTTCCAGACTGCATATCTTCCTGATTTACACTGTGATATTCCCAGCAAGCTAGACTGTCTAAGCAGACCAGTATCTGTGCTTCACTTCCTCTTCAGAGGCTATTAACAGTGTATTACCCACAGTTATAAGTTACCAAGCAGCCCTTTCTAAGCAAGCACATTTATTCTTACAGTGAAAGCATTACAGAAAAAATAGATTTAAAACAATAAAAGAACCTACACAGTGCTAAATGGCTTACCAGAGATCACCCCAATTACAGCCTCCAGTGCTGATAGGTGTCAATCCTTCAAAACTCATAGCTGGGTTTTTCCTGTGGTTCATACTTGTTTCAGATTCAGAACCAGAGCCCAAGATGGACAGTTCAGCTGTGTCTTTATACAGTTGATCTCCAGTCACCAGGAACAGGCAATCAGCAGACAATCATGCACTCCGCAGAGAATAACTTCAAGAGGCTAGGGGAGGAGGTTGCATAAGATGATGTGAGGGATCTGCATTAATCTCCTTGTTGGTATTTCCCAGGAAAGCCACTTAACACTTCTTTTCTCAAAAATCCATAATTGTCTGGCACATTATCAATGTAGTCCTTTGAACTCTAAGCCTCAAATCATATCCACTAGAGAGGTTACCTATAATCCTAGCCTACTGTAATACATAAACTTAATACAATAATTTTTTCAAGCATATTGCAGGAATTTGCTATATTTGTCACAGAGGTTATCAGCTTTTTTTTCATCTCACAGAAGACACACAATGTTTTTAATAATATAATTTACTGAACATGGAAATGCAAAACTATATATCTACATATTATTTACCTGTGTTTGGTAACACAAGATTTAAAAAATATCCAGACTGTGATATTTTTAGTCACAACCTAAACACTAAGGGACAGATTTTCAAAGGTATTTAGGTATCTAAGTATTTAGGTGCAAAGAGGCACCTAGTAAGATTTTCAAAGAAGATTAGGTCTGTAATTCCTATGTTAATGGAGTTTGGAGCCAAAACGGTGTAGACATTTTAGGAGATTCTCCTAGGTGTCTATCTCCATATTTAGGTGCCTAAATACCTTTGAAAATCTGGCCCTAGCTCTTCCCGCCCCCCGCCCACCGAAAAACCCTACTTAAACTTCCAATAGAGGTTTTTAGCTGAATTCATACCAGGCTTAACTGCATGAGTTGCTGTCACAATAGGGATGAATTTGGACCAATATGTCTGATGATAGAGCTGACTGGAAAACAGAATTATATTTTCATTCCATAGGAAATTTCAATATTTTGGCATTTGTTTTCATTCAGCATAGGAACAAAAAATCAAAATGGACTGGAATGGAAATGCAAAAAATTGTCAATATGGAAACAATTAAACATTTTGTTAATGTCGAAACACTACAGTATAAAATATTAAATTTAATAGATAAATTATTAACTATAGATGTGTGTAATAGCATTAATATGTTAACATAATATAAAAGAAAGTTAAATGAAACAAAATGTTTCATATTATATAAATGAAACCAGCTGATCAGTAATTGGATTAATTCACAACAAAGAAGATTGAGGTTAGCTATTAGGAAAAAGTTTCTAATTGTAAGGAAGTTAAGTCAGGAATAGTTTACCAAGGAGGTGATGGAATCCCAATCATTGGAGGTTTTTAAGAACAGGTTAGACAATCATCAATCAGGGATGGTGTCACAGGTTTTCTACTCACTGCCAGTAGCGGCTTCTTCTGGCCACATTTTGGGATTATCTCTGCCAGATTGATGGCCCTTCCTGCAGTTGCACATTATCATTCTTCCAATCTCTCTCCCCCAGGATTTGGCTGCTCCCTCTTCATGGCTTGGCCCTCTAGCCAGGTCACTGTAGTTTTCCTCTTCCAGGGAATCAAAGTCTCTCAGGACCCACTGTCCCAGGCAGTCTTCCCATTCACCGCCCCTTTACAATGCCCCTTCCCCAGTGGCTGGAAGAGGAACCTAGGCATGCCGCCTACACTCGGTTCTAGCCCAGGAACCCTGCAACAAGTGGTCATGCCTGCACAGTCCTGAACCTTACTGTTATATCCCTGGGCTACTTCCTACTTTGTTTTCTTTCATCCTGTGAGAGACTTCTGCCTCACTCTCTGCAGCCCACTTATAGTCTCAGGTACTGGAATTTAAACGGGCCCCTCCTGTTTGGGTCAAGCTGAGCTTCATCTCTAATTAGTCCTTCCTCCCTGGCTCCTCCTCCAAATGCAGCCTAGGCAGTCAATAAGCCCACCTGGCCACCTTAGCCCCTTCAGACCTTGTGTAGGGTGGACATACCATCAGAAATGGTCTAGATATTCTTGGTCCTGCCTCAGTGCAGGGGGGTGGACTACTAGATGACCGCTCGAGATCTCTTCCAGACCTACATTTCTATGATCCTATGAACTTCTAAAATGATTTATCAGTAATGCTACCGCACATTGGTGAAAGATTTAGGCATCTAAGAACAGGATGACTCAGAAGATATCATCCCTATAGAGAGTGCTAGATTCTGCCATCCAGGTTCCTCTCATTTCATCAGGGTAGAAAAGGAGAAACCTCTAACTAAATGGCACAGATATAGCCACTCTCATCTTGCATTTTCATGCAGTTTAAAGTTCAGAACAAGCCTTAGGTACTTCTAATAGCTTTTATATTTCTGTGTAACAATTTACAGTCCTCCTGAATTCCCATTGGGTTTTAATTGATAATATGTTCCTAAATGTTTTACTTTTGTGTAAGCTCAAAAGTGAATTATTGTCCTTGACTGATTTGGAGTATTTACTTGTTGGTGATTTTTGAATGAGATGAAAACTAACAGCAAAGGAGGAAGAACAACCTGAAGGTATCTGTCAAAAAATCCAGTTTTCATGAGACACGCATGCTAACAGAGTCCCCTCTGGTAATGAATAACCATGTGGGCCAGTTCTTCTCTCCTTACACACTCATAAGCTATTGTCTCTTAGCCCAAGGGGCTGCTTCTTCCCAGAACTCTCTTGGGATTCAACTATCTTTGTAAATCTTCAGCATCTATACCAGACAGTAAACATGGGTTGTTTCCATGGGTACCCACTGTGCTTCTTTTGATTGGATTGGCTCTCAGGATACATCTCCTGTTCAACTCCCAACACACAATATACTACATTATATAACTCAAATTGTTTCCCATACAAACATCTCGCAATAACATTGACACTCAGGTAGACTTCTGCTTTCAGCAGAGACCACACGTGAACCCCTCTGGTGTAATATAGAGAAAATGCTCAGACACAGATATAATGTCCCTGCCAGCAAATGTCTGGACACATTTGGGTATCTTTGTGTCACTGTGTATTGTATTTTGCTGGAGTATCACAGAGCAGTATTGTGCGGATTATTTCCAAAGATGAGTTCCCTCCCATGCTCCAAAGGAACATTTACAGTACATATGATGCAGTCTCCTTCATTAATTTACTTCCTGCATGAGACATTTAAATTCTCTTGATTGCTTTGTCATATTTAACTGTTTTAACAAAGCCAAACAGAACATTCCAGAAACTTTTGCTCTCTCAGCTTCACATTAGAAGGACTAGCATTATCTAATACTTAAAGTAAAGGGCTTTGGGTCGGGGCTCTCAGATCTAATCCAGGCTCTGCTTCAATTTACTGTGTTACTTTGAACAAATTTCTTAACTTCTCTGTGTCTCAGTTTTCCTTTCTGCAAAACAAAATAAAGATATTTAACCTACTTCACAGGTATGTTGCGAGGGTTAATTTAGTTACATCTATAAAGTGCATTAAGATCTTCTGATGGAAGTTGTCTCAGAAATGTTAATTATTCTTATATTGGATTATGGGCATAGACAAAAAAAATTAAGATCCACATGGCAAATCTCAGGTCTATATTATTCTTTATCTGTTCACTTTATATGCGCAAAGAGCTCAGAAAGGGAATATATCTGCTGTACAAAGCTAAGAGAAAACTTGTACTACAAGTAGTCTTTTTTTTCTTTTCTTTTTTTTGACAGCGGTGGAGTATCTAGTTGCACTCTCCTTATATACCCAGAGGCTAAAATACATATGGTTTGGCAAATTTTATTTGCTAAAGTCTATTTTGGATCATTTTTTAAAGAGAAGGGATGAAAATAAGACTCTTGATCAAAACTAAGAAGTGATCAGAATCAGATAAAATTTCTACAGCTTTTCAGTATTTGAGTTCTAACAATCAGCACCTTTCAGCTGAGAACTAAAACTGTTTGAACTACGTTCATCCATTAATATCAGTTAACTCAAACAATTCACTCAAAAAACCTAATTGCAATTAAAAAATTAATCACACTGTTAAACAATGGAATATCAATTGAAATTTATTAAATATTTTGGATGTTTTTCTATATTTTGATATATATTGTATGCTGTGTTGTAACTGAAATCAGTGTATATTCTTTTTATTACAAATATTTGCACTGTAAAAATGGCAAACAAAAGAAATAGTAGTGTAGTACAATCTCTTTATCATGTAAGTGCAACTTACAAGTGTTGATTTTTTTTATTACATAATTGCCACTCAAAAACAAAACAATGTAAAACTTTAGAACCTACAAGGCCACTCAGTCCTACTTATTGTTCAGCCAATCACTAAGACAAACAAGATTGTTAACATTTATGGGAGATACTGCTGCCTGCTTCTTATTTACAATGTCACCTGAAAGTGAAAACAGGTGTTCACAAGGCACTTTTATAGCCGGCACTGCAAAGTATTTATCTGCTAATTATGCTAAATATTTGTATGCTCCTTCATGCTTAGGCCACCAATCCAGAGGACATGCTTCATGCTGATGATGCTTGTTAAAAAAAATAATGCATTAGTTAAATTTGTGACTGAACTCGTTGTGGGAGAATTGTATCTCTCCTACTCTGTTTTACTCATATTCTGACATATATCCCATGTTATAGCAGTCTCGGGTGATGACCCAGCATATGTTCATTTTAAGAACACTTTCTCTGCAGATTTGACAAAACAAAAGGTACCTGTGATGTTGTACTCTATATGATTTTATGAAAATATGCTAATGAGTGAATATAATGTAACTGGAATATGGTTCATGCAAATGGTCTCTTGTAAGGTATCATTAAAAAGCTTATAATCTACTGAATGTGGTCATCCAATTTGTATAAAGGTATCATTCTTGTATCTGAAACTAGAAATAGGAACTATAACTCTGAGGTCCTAGTGTAATTATGCAAAGTGTGGGCCATTAATGGTGGCTTGGAATCTTAATGGCTCCCAGTAACCAGGACAATTGGTTGTAAATGTCTCTGTTTACCTGTAAGTCTTCCTGTATAGGTGTGTGCTCACAAGTGGGTAATGAAGTCTTACAGTGACGTGTGATCATGTCACCTGAGCTGGAATCCATCTTTAACCTGGTGCTTTTCCATTTAGGAGGAAGGGTGAGAATCCAGAAAGGGACAAAGGATTCCCACCTTGTGCAAAAGATATATATAAAGGGGTGGAAGAGAACAAAGGGGGCTGAAGTCATGAGAAATCTCCTAGCTACCAACTGGGCTAGAATAAAGACGACACCAGGGGAAAGGATTAGGCACAGACTAGAAAGAAGTTTAGTCTGTGAAAGAAGCTTATTGGAACATCTCTGAAGCTAAAGCTTCATCTGTAATCAGTTTCTTACTTTATTAGGCTCAGACTTGTTCTTGTTTTATTTTGCTTGGTAATTTACTTTGTTCTGTCTGTTATTACTTGGAACCACTTAAACCCTACTTTTTATATTTAATAAAATCACTTTTTGCTTATTAATTAACCCAGAGCAAGTAATTAATTCCTGGGGGAGCAAACAGCTGTGCATATCTCTCTATCAGTGTTATAGAGGGCGGACAATTTATGAATTCACCCTGTATAAGCTTTATACAGAGTAAAACGGATTTATTTGGGGCTTGGATCCCATTGGGAACTGAGTGTCTGGGTGCTGGAGACAGGAGCACTTCTCAAACTGTTTTCAGTTAAGCCTGCTGCTTTTGGGGGACATGGTTCAGACCTGGGTCTGTGTTTGCTACAGACTAAGCTGTCAGGCTCAACAAGACAGGGTACTGAAGTCCCAAGTTGCCAGGGAAAAGTCTCCAAGGTACTCTCAGCACATCAGATAGCAGTCCAAAAGACGGCTCTGTGACCCAAACCTTCACAGTACCAATCTGAGATTTCTAAAGATAGCTACAGCACATGACCCAAGGCTTAAAAATCTGAAGTGCCTTCCAAAATCTGAGGGGGATGAGGTGTAGAGCATACTTTCTGAAGTCTTAAAAGAGCAACACTCTGATGTGGAAACTACAGAACCCGAACCACCAAAAAGGAAAATCAACTTTCTGCTGGTGTCATCTGACTCAGATGATGAAAGTGAACATGTGTCAGTCCGCACTGCTTTGGATGGTTATTGAGCAGAACTTGTTATCTGGAACAGTGGTTGAAGCATGAAGAGACATACAAATCTTTAGTACATCTGGCACATAAACATCTTGTGATGCTGGCTACAACAGTGCCATGTGAATGTCTGTTCTCACTTTCAGGTGATCTTGTAAACAAGAAGCCGGCAGCATTATGTCCCACAAATATAAAAACAAATCTGTTTCTCTGAGCGATTGGCTGAACAAGAAGTAGGACTGAGTAGACTTGCACTGTTTTATTTTTGAATGTAGTTATTTTTTGTACATAATTCTACATTTATAAGTTCACCATTCATAATACAAAACTTGTACTAGGTGAATTGAAAAATAATATTTCTTTTGGTTTTTTACACTGCAAATATTTGTAATAAAAATAAAGTGAGCACTGTACACTTTTTATTCCATGTTGTAATTGAAATCAATATTTGAAAATGTAGAAAATATCCAAAACTATTTAAATAAATTGTATTCTGTTATTGTTTAACAGTGTGATTAATCATGCAATTAATCACAATTCATTTTTTAAATTGCGTGATTGTGATTTTTTTTTAATCACTTGACAGCCCTAGTTTGAACTATTCATCCTGATAACACTAATTATCAGCTTTGGTTTGAGTTCATCCTCCATTCATAAACCTACATTCACTTCATGCAACTGATTAGTTAATACAAGAATTATAATTTTAGAAAAGAGGTGGTTTGCAGCAATCAGGAGCCATCGAGTTTTACAGCAGCTAACATATATAACCCTGATTTTCCTTAACTTCTTCCTCCCAGAAGTTGGCCTTCCTTTGTGATCCTGACTCAGATTGGCCTTCCTGTCATGTATCCTGACTCAAATTAGATTGCACACTCCTTAGTACAAGGGCTGTGCTTGAACAATGCCCGGCATAATAGAGCCCTGATCATTCTTAGAGCCTCTCATTTAAAGGCTGACAAATAATAAGACTTTTTAAATAATGTGGACAATTCCTTTCACAGCACTTCAGACATCCCCATCCTTTGAGAAGTCCCATCGACTCATAAGGGTACTTCCATGTGCATCCCCTTGGAGGATATTGGCCTATACTGGTACAGAAGTTAACGTGTCAGATGTGTAAATGTGTCAGAGATATCTATGATAATAATTGTATAACCATTTCCACAATGCCACATTTAAAAAAGAAAATAGGACTCATGGGTCACAATATAGTAATTCATCCTAAAGTTGTGAGTCAAGAGAAATTATGAGAACAATTATAGCCTTATCAAACAATAAAAAAATGTTTAAAATCATATGGAGCCAGATTTTGCAACCCTTACTCACACTGCATAATTCCTTATTCTGTGAATAGTCTCATTTATTTCAATGGGACTTCTTAGAGTAATGTACCTCTGGTGGGGCAGCTGCCCCATTCCAGTAGAAAAGAGGTTAAAACAGCCCTGAAGAGGGCTGTGGCTGGGGGACAGCAGCAAACCTAGGCTGAATGGGGAAGCAGCCACAGCTGGGCTACACCCCAGTCAGGCCACATCTGGCCCTGATAAAAGGGCTGAAAAGCAGAAGCTAGGCAGTCTTTCTCCAGGCTGAGAGGGAGCAGGGCCTGGCCTGATGGGAAGGCCTGAAAAGGTAGTGGGCTGCAGGGAAAAGCAGCAGGTCCAAACCCCTTTGCCTATGATGACTGACTGTTACACTGCAGTCTGCCCCAGGGAGCGGGGGCTTGATGGTGACTGGTGGTAGCCCAGACTGAGACAAGGTGGGGATTAGAGAATTAGGGGTCCCCAGAGAGGAGAGACCCAGAGACAGATTGTGGGGGTATTGCTGGGGGCAGCACCCCAAATAAAGGGGCACCGGGATCTGGGAGGGACACGGGTCCAGTGGCAAGCAAGAGACTGGCTGCAGAGGGCGCTCTGAGCTGGAAGAGCTGATTCCCTGGATGACCAAGAGGAGGCGCCGCACTGGTGAGTCATCACACCGTTACAGTACCACTCAAATCCAAGTAAGAATGGCCGTATCTGACTCTGAATTAATAGTTTAAATCCATACTTCTATAGAGAGGATACAAAGAGAGCAACATTTATAGTAACTCACTGATGAGTCTTGTTCAGTAACAAGCTGTCTGGCGCTGTGAAGAACACTTAATGCTGTATTTGTAATTTGCACAAAGTTCCTTGGATGAAAGTTGCATTGAAAATGTAAGGTACAATTAATAAACAATGGGGAAAAGTTACTATTTTATTATACACAGAATGATGTGTTTTCTTTTCTCCTTAATTTATATATAGCAAATAAAATGTTAAAAGTTTGAATTATATTAGTGTGATAAACTTATTTTTATTATGTTGTAAACATCTAGTTTCTAATCTGGCTCAGTGTGCTTTTATGCCTGATAAATTTTAATGTTTATAACTTTGTTATTTCCCAAATAAGGTCGTGGTAGACTCCACCCCTAGTCAGCTTCTCCCCAGCCCAAACCACTATGATTACTTCAAACAATATAAAACAACAACAACTAACTCCGCTCCTAAAATCTCAACAAGGTCTATATTCATTAGTATATCTTTAACAGGGTATTTTAAATATGCTATATGCATTTAATAAGGTCAATTAGTGCCTAACGGTTGAAACAAACTGCCAAAAGCCACACTAAACAATCTTTAATATTGTGGTGCACAACCAAAATAAATGAAATGAGGATGAAGTCTGGCTTATTGATGAAGTCACAACATTCAGAGGGCCAAATGCTTCAGCCTTTACTGTAATGTTAGAATCATCAAATCATAGGGCTACAAGGGAAAACAAGGGTTATCTATTCTAACCCCCTGCCAAATGCAGGATTTATTGGATCTAAACCATACAAGACAGTTGGCAATCCTGCCTCCTTTGGAAAACCTCCAGTGAAGGAGCTTCCACAACCTCCTTCTAAATCTGCTGTGCTGTAGTTTGAACCCATTGCTTCTTGTCCTGCCCTCTGTGGCAAGAGAGAACAACTTTTCTCCATCTTTTTTATGGCAGCCTTTCAAGTATTTGCAGCCTGCTATCATGTCCCCCCGCCCCAACCTTAATTTTCTCTTTTCCAAACTAAACATACCCACTTCCTTCAGCCTTTGCTCATATGGGCTCTCATTCCATCCCATTGATTATCTTTGTCGCTTGCCTCTGGATCCTTTCCAGTTTTTCTACATCTTTTCTATACATTGGTGACCATAACTGGATATAGGACTCCAGATGAGGCCTAACCAGCACTGACTAGAGCAGAGGTGGGCAAACTGCCGCTTGCGGGCCACATGTCGCCCGCCGGCCATTTTTATCCAGCCCGCCGGTGGTCCCGCACTCCCCAGCTGGAGCATCAGGTGAAGCGCAGGGCACTGCGGGGAACTGCACTCCCGGGCCGGCCGAGCACAGGGAGCTCCGCCCGGGGCGCAGCAGGACTTGCTGAGGACCCCGCGCCCATGGGCCAGGGCGCCAGGTGAAGCGCCATGAGCCACGGGGACCCGCGCTCTCGTGCCTGCCAAGCAGGGGGAGTTGCGGTGCCCCACACTCCGGGGCAGGCTGAGCGCAGCTCACCAGTGCGGGTCCGCGTCCCTGGGCCCAGGAGCCAAGCGGAGCCCCTCCAGTTACGAGGCCAGGTGGATCGCAGCTCTCCATGGGGCCCTAAGTTGGTGCGCCAGGCGGAGCGCTGCAACCCACTGGGCCCTCCGGGCAGAGCACCACAAGCCGCGGGACCCCACATCCCTGGGGCAGCTAGGGCGCCAGGCAGAACTAAGGAGCTGCAGGACCCCACGCCTGGAGCGCTTGGCTGAGCAAGGTAAGCAATGGCAGCGGTAGGGGGAATTAGGTGGTTGGGTCAGCGGGTGGTGGTGGTTAAGGTCCGGGGTCTAGGGAGAGGTCAGTTAGCGAACAAATAGCAGCGGGGCTTAGATAGAGGGTGGCTGGGGGTGGTGGTTAGGGTGCGGGGGTCTCCGCAGAGGGCAGTCAGGGAAGAAAGAGCAGGGGAGCCTAGATAGGGAGTAGATTCTTGGGTGGGCAGTTAGAGTGGGGGAGTCTCCGGAGGGGGCGATCCAGGGACAAGGAGGGGGGTGGATGGGTGGGCAGTCAGGGGGCGTGAAGTGGGTGGGGCCAGGCTGTTTGGGGAGGCACGTCCTTCCCAACCCGGCCCTCCGCACAATTTTGAGCCCCCATGTGGCCCTCAGGCCAAAAAGTTTGCCCACCCCTGGACTACAGCCATACTATCACCGCCTGTGACTTGCCTGCTATGACTCTATGCAACTTATAATTGTATTCGCTTTTTTCTTTTTTTCGCAACAGCATCATATTGCTGATTCATGTTGAAGCTGTGCTCTACCACAACTCCCAAATCCTTCCAGCAGTGCTACTGCTGAGTCAGGTTTCACCCATTCTGTACTAGTGTATTTGGTTTTTCTTCACTAAGTATAGCGCCTTATATTTGTCTTTGTTGAATTTCATTTTGTCGTCTATAGTCCAGTTCTCCAGTCTATCAAGATCCCTCTGAATTTTAGCTTTATCCTCCAAAATATTGGCGAACCTCCAGCCTCCCTTCCCCCAGCTTTGTGTCATCTGCAAATCTGATCAATATGCTCTCTATTACTACATCCAGGTCATTAATAAAGATGTTAAACACTGGGTGTAGAACAGATCTCTGTGGAACTGTTCTTGAGACCTCTCTCTAATCTGACATCATTCCATCAATAGTTACTTTGTTTGCAGCTGTTTGATCAATTATGTATCCACTTAATGTTCATTAAATATTCAAGATGAGAAGCACAATTGAACAAGGTCTGAACAGAAAGTGAGTCTGCTCCAGCGTCTGGAAACATCTAGTTCACATTGAGTATGCTCAGAGACTTTACACAGAGCTTAACTAGTCACTCCCATATTTACATGAAACCTTCAATAATATAGTTATTCCCATACAAGTAACATGATACCTGTTGTAACCAGGTGTCCTTTCCACACTGTTTCAAAGCACAGTAAACACACACTGTTCTGAGTCCAAATTCAATTCCTTCAGGGGTTTGGTTTTATTGACGTGTCAGAGAACAAATGTGGAGTGGTCAGAAGTGTTTTGATTATTATTTTTTCATTGGAAAACACTGATTTCTTGACACTGATCCCTTTTGCAAGCAAGGGTTGGTTTCAGTGAATTTTTCTACTCAAAAACAGTTGAAGATGTATGTTAATGTTTCATTTTGACATTTTAAATTCAAAATTTTCGGAGTTGAGATTACTTCATTTTGAAATTTAAGCTACATATAGTCAAAAAGAAACATTATTTAAAAAGGGCCCAAATAAAAATGAAATGTTTTGAAATTATCAAAACAAAACCAATTTTTTCTCCTGATATTTTGAAAATTTTCAGGGGCCAGGAAAACCACATATTACCCAGCTCTAGCCTTATGCATCCCTTCTGCCTGGTGTTAATTGCTGTGAAAGGATTGGGTTTAATTTAACTCAGTGTCTACAGTTATAGAATGGGGCCTTTCAAAATAAAACAATTGTTTCATGCCCCACCTCCTTCAAACCTAATTCAATTGCTGATTCAAAGAAGTGAAAAGTTCTGTTTGTTTAATGCTGTTTCTTCCCCCCTCTGTGACTCTTTGGGAATCTGGTGACATACTTTTATATTTGGGGAAAAGACAAACACTTAACAAAATGAAATAAAATAAAAGCCACTAGATGGACAGGTGGTCTGGCAGTCTCCACCATCTTTTATTTCTTATTTTGATGCCACATTGAGGCCCACAAAACTCAAGCAAAATACCCATCTGATAACAGCTGTTTTTTGGGTTCTGGGGGTTTTTCAGCTCAGTGTGGCAAAGCAAATTCAATACAAAATCTTCCATGTTAAGAACTAATGGATTTTCTCTCATCTTTGGCTTGTTATTGTGAGTAACATTACGGTGATGTCCAATAGGAAGAATTTTACATTCAGACATTGTCTCTTGCCTAACTAAACAGCCCAGATTAGGCAATATACTTGTAGTTGTGGTTACAATTTGTACACACCATCATCAATCAGTTCAGAAAACACAGTATTAAATATTTGAATGTTGTCAGATTGTTGTCTTTCAGCTTAGATAATCAATAACAATGCCAATATAACTGTCTTTCCATTTAATGGATGTAAAGTATCTCGAAGTTTTGCATGCATTGCTGTATAGTCATTGCATATCACCAGCTAAGAGATAAGAATGCTATATATCGTAATGAAAGACCTGGCTTGGTACATTACCACAGACAATTTCAAGAACATTTTTATTCAAAGTCAGACAAAAAACAAGAACAACCTGACTTGGCCAAAACAAAACAACTTTTAAAAGTTTAAAAACTCAAAGGAAGTTTGCATCCATTAGTATTTTACATGAATCAGTTTGCCCATACTTAACTCACAATAACTATATTTCATATGTACTCTTACTGTTAAAATGTCTGGGTTAAATGACTTCAAAATGTTTTACTGATAGACTATGATGGCTCCATCTATTACTATCTGCACAAACTATGTTGTGGAGCTTTTTCGTTTTTAAAACTAAAGTTAAGACTTTTAAAAGTGATTTGTGATATGGGTACTCAATTAACACAGCTTCAATGAGTCTGATTTTCAGAAAATGCAAAGCACTCAGTCTAACTACCAAGCCCCTTTAAAATGTTTCACAGTGAGGACCTGTGACGGGGTGCTATTCACCACTGTGAATAGCCTCCTGCTGGCTGACACAGGTATTAGCTCTGCTAGCCAGCACACCACCTTCTGGCAATGTCTCGTCACCGTCACTTCTGATCCTGGACCCAGGTTGCTTCAAGGACCACAACATCTTCTGTAAGACACAGATCTCTGACTGTGCCACACTCTGTGCTCCCCTCCTTCCGGGGAAGGTGCAGGCTGCTCTCCAGCCACTTCCCTCAGTGACAACTGGAGCCCAATGTCTGGCCACTTCCTCAGTGATGAGTTGGGGTGGGAGAGACCTGGGCCTGACCACTACTGCAGGTCCCTTCCCAGGGACCCTGTAGATAGCTGCCACCCACTGCATCACCTCCAAATCCTGGGCCACCTCCCTGCGACCCCAGCACCCTCTTTACCCTTGCTTCAGGGCAGACACCCCTCATAGGACCAAAAACTGAAGAACCTCAAAATGACTTGTCATTTTTGACAATCTCAGACAAGGGGCTTGTCTTCACGTACAGCGCTATTCTGCTGTAGTGCTTTGGCAGAGAGACACTACTACACCGACAGGACAGCTTCTCATCAGAGCATAAAAATGGCCATACTGGGTCAGATCAAAGGTCCATCTAGCCCAGAATTCTGTCTCCCGACAATGGCCATTGTCAGACGCCCCAGAGGGAATGAACAGAACAGGTAATCACCAAGTGATCCATCTTGTCACTAATTCCCAGCTTTTGGCAAACAGAGGGTAGAGAAACTTTCCCTGACCATCCTGGTTAATAGCCATTGATAGTCTACCCTCCATTAATTTATCTAGCTCTCTTTTGAACCCTGTTATAGTCGTGGCCTTCACAACATCCTCTTGCAGAGAGTTCCACTGATTGACTGAAGATTCTCCCATCAGGCCCAGTTAGCTACTACATCTTGGGGAGGTGGATTATGTCAGCAGGAGAAGCTCTCCCATCAACACAGTACTAACTACACAGGGGACTAGGTTGGTATAACTGCATCACTCAGGGATGTGGATTTTTTACATTCCTGAGCAGCATAGTTATACTCATATAGGTCTGTAGTGTAGACCTGGCCTAAATGTGTACTTAATTATAGCACACTGTGATTTTCCAGACCCATACCATACACATTTTTTGCTAAACTGTTGCAGGAGCTTTCTGTTTCATCAATCCCTGGTCTAGAAAATATAACACTATCTACGTACATGGCTCTACCATACAAAGTCTAACAGCCTTATCCGAAAGCCTGCAGTTATGTGCTGAGAATATTATAGTACCACAAATACCAGTGTGGTAAATGTTGACTTTTTAAAGCCAAACCACACTAGATGACATGCATCAATGAAGGTCATGTCAAAAATAATGAGAGCCTAGAGTACCCATCAGTGAAAGCCTTTGTAACAATTTTGTCCATTAACTACTTTTAATTTCACTGACAGCAGCTATCCAGCCATCTAGCATACCAGCAGCCAGGCAGGTTTTGAGAAAGCTATTTGCTAGAGTGCTGCCATTCCTTACAAAGAAATCTGTTGTTTACGAAGCACTTCATATAACTGTGGTCAATAATTACTGTGACGAGCCAAATGAAATAAAATTGAAGGTTGACTGATACATGCAGGGCAAAGGGGAAAAAAACAGTTTATGCCTCTGTGCTTTCCTTCCACTGTTGTGAATGGAAGGGAAGAAAAGCCAGGGGAACTGGGTCAAGAGTACACAATAGGAAGCAGAACCTTTAGAGCATGCTTCTCTTTCACCCCAAATCTTGCAGGAGCCCCTCAGCGCCCACTCTGTAGGGTAGAGGCTATGTAGATTAGGAGGGGGTTCGAGCCAGAGTAGAGCTGCTTTTTGTAGTGTATTCCCTTCCGAGCCTATAGCTATCCTCTGGGAGTAAATACAAGCAGCGTTTATCCCTGCACCTTCCCTGTAATCTCCTCAGAGAGGGTGGTGTGGTCCAGGCAGAGGTGACAAAGGCACCTTTCAAATGGGCTATGCTGCCAAAGAGAGGTGGTGAGCCATCAGCAAAGCACGACTTGTGGCTCCCTTTCCCCATGACTCCCTGGGCCTTGTACCGCCATGACTCTTACACACTTCTCCACGAGAGGATCTTGTGGTCCCTTCTAGCCTTAAACTCTATGATTCTCTAACTCCTGTTGGGAACATTCAGAGAGAGCTATGAATTGAATCTCATGGACTGTTCTGGGACTTATTTTCTCCTCCTGTGGGCTTTTCTGAAGAGAATTCTGACTCTGACTCTTACTGATACTTTGATTAACTCTGGATCCCTACTCTTCACTCACCTCCCTGGGTGCAATGTTTCCTGTCTCTCCCACCCTAGAAAGCACCATATAGCTAACAGCCATGGGAAATGGAGTACCTCCCTTAATGTTAATAAGCAGTGCACTTATGTCAGTGCATGACCACTTACCACAGACACCAACTCTGTGGGTGCTCCAGGGCTGAAGCACCTATGGGGAAAAATGGTGGATACTGAGTACCCACCGGTAGCCAGCTTCCCCCCACAGTGTCTTCCACCCATCAGCGGCCCCACCGATCAGCACTTCTCCCTCCCTCACAGTGCCTCCCACCCGACGCAGATCATCTGTTCCATGGCATGCAGGAGAAGCTCGGGGGAAGGAGTGAGGGTGGGGTGCACTCATGGGCAGTGGAATGGGACAGGAAGAGGCAGGGTAGGGTGGGAACTTGGGGGAAGGGGTGGAGTGGGGGCAGGGAATGGGGCACATTAGAAAGTTGGTGCCACTGTCACTTACGGAAGTTAGAGTCTTTCCATCTGATTAACTTAGGGCTAAATTTGTCCTTCAAAGCAATTAGTGACTCTGAGAGGAAAATTTTGTCCCCATATAGTTCACGGAAAATCAGCAGGAGCTGCAAGCATTCATGCTCCACAGGTTCAATTCTATATATTAATCTTAAGTACCTATACGACTCCTGTTACCATAGTATCTGTGCACCTCACACTCTCCAATGTATTTATCCCCACAACACCCCTGTGAGGTGAGGTAAGGGAAGTGCTATTAGACTCATTTGATAGATGAACCACACAGAGACTGAGGCTCAGATTAGATCAATGGCAGTTAGACATTGAGGATTGGGGTCTAAGGGCCATATCCAGGGTTGCCCAGGAAGCCTATGATAGAACTGTGAATTGAACCAGGGAATCTGAGTCCCAAGCTAGTATTCTAACCACAGGGCCATCCTTCCTCTAATTTGACTCAAATGCAAATTATGAAGTTTAGCTTCAGTAAGAGAGAATTTAACAATGTTTGATTCTAAAATAGCTTTCCATAGAAAATTCTCATGTCCTTTCTTACCATCTTGAAATGTTATTGATTTTGAAATTGGAAAATATTTTACTCTAACATGAAATTAGAGAGAAACCCAACGCTAAACATCTCCTCACAAAATCCCCTGGTTTAAAATCCTCACTTTGGTGGGATTCAAAATCCAGCTCTGGATCTCAGTTTTTCTCTCTGAATTCACATCACATCACATTACTATATCATCACACGGGAGAATAGCAAAGCCCTGTGCATAAGAGATTACATAAATTCTGAGACAACCAATTGAAGTCAGACTTTTCCAACATCATCTAATCTGAATCATCCAGTATTTTGAAAGATATATTCTCTCTTTTACACATAGGTCACATAGTCCTAGTAGTTGGCTAAATACTTATAAAAATATACAGTAGCAGCATTACATATAAAAATAGCAAAATCCCTGAAAGTTACATTTTTTCCTTGGGACATGCTTATGTTCTTTCACAGAATTTCAGCCATGTTGCTAAGAGTTCTTTCTAATAATGTGGCACATCTCTCTCCAATGTGTACTCCAAACCTTTATTATTATTACTATTTTAATTTCTGTGCTAGGAAAACAAAAATATTTACTATGATGTACACTGATGCATGATAAAGTCAGTGAGTGAGCAGTTCAACCTCCAATTCCTGACCTGAGTTATTTTCTGGTGGTTTGTATACACATTTTATATCTTTGCTATACTCATTCTGTAATAGAAAAAAAAACTTTTACTGCTATTATAATGGCTACAAACTAATGAAATATTACAGCCTTTGGGTAGTGTGGCCACTGATTATGAACTTTTGATTCATTAAGTTACTTATTTTTTAGTGGGAGAATTTACTGTGTCTTTTCATCTTCGTTTGATTGCTTACTGATTAAGAGGAAGATTTGCTAATTTTAAGGGATGTACTAAAGATTGATAACTTTTCCTGAAGCATGGCAGACTATATTTTCTCAGAATCATCAACATTTGAATTCTGGTCCACTGCTGTGAGAAATGCTTTTATAATGCCAGGGTTGGAGTCTGCCAATTCTGCATCAAAATTATAGGAAAAATTGCAAGTGCGCTCTAGGGATACTTTACATCAGCAGTAGTTTTAGGCACACACACGCAATCCCAAAAAATGTTTTTACTCTTTTTATATTTATTGCTGCTGCAGTTTATTGGTTAAAGTATTCAGTCATCTGCTAGGACTAAGTGACCAGCTGTAATAGACCAAGGCTCTTTCAAAATACTGGATGATTTATCTGAGATGATGTTGGAAGTTTCTACCTTCTACTTGTTTATTACTTGTTTATTCTTAGAGCAGAGAAGAAATTGTTTAGCTGACCTTTTCTATTCATCTTCTGGAGAGCTGAATTTCAGCTCCAGCCCTGTAGCTTCTCAGTCCATGTAGAGTGAGGCTAGAGGCTATCATTAGAGCAGAAGTGGGCAAACATTTTGGCCTGAGGGGTTCCAAAATTGTACAGAGGGCAAAGTAGGGAAGGCTGTGCCTCCCCAAGGAGCCTGGCCCCGCCACATATCTGACCCCTCCACTTCCTGTCCCCTGAGTGTCCCCCTTCAAATTCCCCATCCAAACCCCCTCCTCCTTGTCCCCCATTCCAGAGATACCTGCACATCTCCTGCAGTTGTTCTGAGAACTGCATGGATCTTGAGAGATTCACCCATTTAAGGGACAAACCCCCTTCCAAAAAAAATGAGAAAATTCAGTGAACTGAAATGTACAGTTTCCTCCTCCCCTCCCCCCGCCCACCGCACCCAACAGGTTTTCCACCCTAAAGGAAGAAATTGATTTTAGATTCCAAAGTGCCTGTCATTTAGAAAAGTCTGTTCTTATCGCTAACATCCCTTCCCTTTACAACCTTTCTCTCAGTAACAGATTGTGTGGTCCTACAGCACCAAATTCTCTTTTTACTGGTGCATCAGTACATCTCCATTAAGGTAATTTGGGTTGCACCACAACAGAATTTGTCCCTTATTCTGTTTTTTCTTCTACAAACTTCTTTAAAAACACCATCATCCAATTACACCACTCTTCATAATACAGGATAAGCTGCTATATTACTAACGGAACTACTCCTTAGGTGCTTAAAACTACAGTCATCAGTTGTGCATAGTTTTTGACACATGGAAACTTTTGCTGCCTGAATAAAATGCTGTAACCTTTAATTGTTTGTGGAAGATTGTAACTAGAGATAACTTAAAACTGACCAAAAATAGTTTGTGAATTATAGCTGACTAAGGGCCTGATCTTTCTCCTATTGATGTCAACATGAACAAGAGCAAGCTCCAAATCTCTGATCCAGCAAAGCACTTGAGACTGCATATGAACTTAGAGTTAAGCATGTGTTAAAGGCCCCAGTTCTGGAAATAAGCACATGCTTTGCTGGTAGGGGGTGGGGCGAGGGCTAAGATAATATCCTGAAAATAAAATTCAGTTACTTTAAACTATTACTTGGATGTCTTCCTCTTAAGACGGACAAATATTGTGCATGAATATTATCAACATTTAGATCATATGGTGATGGAGGACAACTGAGAATCTAGATGAACAAGATTCTGGGATTCAACATCTCTCATTACTATGCACTAGACTCATGCTTTCACCAGTATTTAAAATAATCATCCATCACCTACTGTATAAAAGAGGCTCAGGTTTGTTGAGTTCATTGTTTCTGGCTTTCATTTATTTACTTTTAGGCAAATTTTGGTGCAGTTTTCAGGAGTGAATCTCATTTAGCAGGGCTGAATACACAGTTGTATTTGCTCTTAGAAAGAATGGTGTTTAATCTATTAGATAATGGTAATAATCTATTAGAGTTCTTTGAAGGGGTCAACAAACATGTGGACAAGGGGGATCCAGTGGACGTAGTGTACTTAGATTTCCAGAAAGCCTTTGACAAAGTCCCTCACCAAAGGCTCTTACGAAAATTAAGTTGCCATGGGATAAGAGGGAAGATCCTTTCATGGATTAAGAACTGGTTAAAAGACAGGGAACAAAGGGTAGGAATAAATGGTAAATTTTCAGAATGGAGAGGGGTAACTAGTGGTGTTCCCCAAGGGTCAGTCCTAGGACCAATCCTATTCAACTTATTCATCAATGATTTGGAGGAAGGGGTAAACAGTGAGGTGGCAAAGTTTGCAGATGATACTAAACTGCTCAAAATAGTTAAGACCCAAGCAGACTGTGAAGAACTTCAAAAAGATCTCACGAAACTAAATGACTGGACAAAAAAATGGCAAATGAAATTTAATGTGGATAAATGTAAAGTAATGCACTTTGGAAAAAATAACCCCAACTATACGTACAATATGATGGGGGATAATTTAGCTACAACTAATCAGGAAAAAGATCTTGGCGTCATTGTGGATAGTTCTCTGAAGATGTTCATGCAATGTGCAGCGGTAGTCAAAAAAGCAAACAGGATGTTAGGAATCATTAAAAAAGGGATAGAGAATAAGACGGAGAATATCTTATTGCCCTTATACAAATCCATGGTGCGCCCACATCTTGAGTACTGTGTACAAATGTGGTCTCCTCATCTCAAAAAGGATATACTGGCATTAGAAAAGGTTCAGAGAAGGGCAACTAAAATGATTAGGGGATTGGAAAGGGTCCCATATGAGGAGAGATTAAAGAGGCTAGGACTTTTTAGCTTGGAAAAGAGGAGACTAAGGGGGGATATGATAGAGGTATATAAAATTATGAGTGGCGTGGAGAAAACGAATAAGGAAAAGTTATTTACTTGTTCCCATAATAGAAGAACTAGGGGCCACCCATTGAAATTAGTGGGCAGAAGGTTTAAAACAAATAAAAGGAAGTTCTTCTTCACACAGCACACAGTCAACCTGTGGAACTCCTTGCCTGAGGAGGCTGTGAAGGCTAGGACTATAACAGAGAACTGGATAAATTCATGGAGGTTAAGTCCATTAATGGCTATTAGCCAGGCTGGGTAGGGAATGGTGCCCCTAGCCTCTGTTTGTCAGAACTGGGTGATGGATGGCAGGAGAAAGATCACTTGATCTTTACCTGTTAGGTTCACTCACTCCCTGTCACCTGGCATTGACCACGGTCAGTAGGCAGGATACTGGGCTAGATGGACCTTTGGTCTGACCCAGTACGGCCTTTCTTATGTTCTTATGTGTGTACATGTAAGTTGGAGAAACAAATAGATATATGGCTTTATTCTTTATCTTCTGAAGAGGGAGTTGTAATTACTGGTAGTTTGCTATCATGGTAGCCCATTCTATATTATCTTCCGGCAGTCCCTTTGTTGATGAATAGTCCTTTTGATCCGCTCAAGATATCACATCATCCATCCAAGGTCTTTCTGCCTCATGTTCTGCCATCACCTTTTCTTCCAGTGCCTGTAAACATGCATCATCTGCTGAATTCCTTAAAATGTGCCCCTCAAATTGAATCTTTCTTTGCTTTACAAAAGGAAAAGAAAAAATGCTCAGAAAACTTTTTAATTTAGATCTATATTTGTTTCCTTTTCAAATGACACAAACTTAAAGTGCATCCACCAAAAAAAGAGTGAAAACTTTTGGATTTATACTATATAATTTACACTATGATTTTTAATTCCCAGTGTTCTTTTTCTTCCATGTTTCATATGATGTATTGTTTCTAAAACATGATCAAAGGCAGTTAGAAAAAAAATATTTTAAATATGGAAATGGTAGTCTTGGCACAAGGACAGTCATCTCACTAAACTGGGAACCATAAGAAATCATAGTATAAACAATTTTAGTAAACTGAAGAACATTTCTGTCTATAGATAATTAGACCCAGATCACTGAGAAAGTATTCTTGCTTTTTCTCCCACGTTCAAAACATTGTTTCCTCAGACATTTCAATAAGGAAAGGCTTGCCAGATATTAAAAACATAAATTATTCTCAGATTAATTGCTATGAAATGGTATCAGTTACAGAGTGAGAAATTCAAATGTCCCTACCTAAAACAAAAGATGAAATAATGGATATATCAAATGAGTGTTTTGGGGTAAAAATTTTAATGTTAAATGAATTTTTATGGTTTTCAACAGTCCATAGACTTACACATATGAAAAAAAGAAACAAAGGAGTTCATTTTATATTCATTGTTTTTGTGTATTTAATGGGTGGATGGATGAATACACAAAATACTTTCAATACTTTTACCAGTTTAGCAATAATTTTGTACAACTTACTTATTTTATTGATTTCCATTGGGCTAGAAAAAGAACAATGGGACACATGACCAAAGAATCACTTTCTCTGGAGGTTGTCAAGATTAGCACTGCACAACAGCTAGTAAAGAAAGCTTGGGGAGAGTTGCATGAGGGAGGGGGATAGCCTATCACAGGTCTCTTCCAACCTAAGCTGAAAATTCTAGAGAATTGGGAGTGAGGGTTCTCCCCAGCTTCAAGGGACTGATCCTGAACTATTTGACCGTTAGTACCGAACGTTCAGGACTGGAAATTCAAGCTGTGTTGGTCAGTTGTAATTTGTCATAAGTCACTTGAAATTGATTGCATTCATTTAATTTAAGGGCAGAAAGAACTATTATAATAATCTTGTCTGACCTCCTACATAAATGCAGGCTATAAAATTTCATCCAATAATTTCTGCATTAAGCTCAATTTACTTCTGACTGAGCTTCAGCAGCTCTTCTAAAAAGACATCTCTGATCTGGATTTCTTGTGATGGAGAATCTGCCACATCTCTTGGGAATGTATCCCAATGGATAGCCCTTGACTATTTAAAAATTTGACCTTTAATTATTAAACATTTGCACCTTATTTCCAGTTTGAATTTTTCTTCTTCTCTGTTAGCAGATATTTTCTCCCTGTTTAAGGATTTACAGATTGATGGGCTTTGCGCTGTTCCTGGAGGCATTGCAAGTGCTGCTGGGACTTCAGCCACAAGCAGAGCAACCCACCTGGCTCCATGTAAACACCCAGTTCATACCTGCCACTCGGCGCTGGGCCCCTGTGGGCCCCGCTGTCCAAGCAGCTCCCAGTCCCTGCCCCAGCTACTGCTGCCCTGTGCTATAAGCCTGACAGCAAGAAGCTCATCCAGAAAGCTCATCCGGGAGTGCAGGCTGCCATGAGCTGGTGACGTGAAGGCAGGTGGGGTGTGTGGGCTAGTGGTTGCTGGTTGCATTTTGCAGGGGGCAGGGTGTAAGTACGCCCAAATGTCACTGTGGTTGAGCTGAGTGGTTCCAGGGGACGGGCTGGGGTCCCTGGCATGGAGGAGGGCTGAGAGAGGATTGCAGGGGTGGATAAGGAGTAGGTCTCCAGGCATGATGCAGCAGGTGAGGATAAGACTGAGGGAGGGTTACGGAGGACAGATAGGGAACATGTCCCTGGCCTCAGAGGATGGAGGCAGCCAAGGGAGGACTGCAGGGGAAAAATAGGGAGTTGGTCTTTCCTGTGAACTTCTAAGGAGACAGGAGCGGGGTAGCACACTGAAGTTTTGCCTCGGGTGACAGATTGACTTGGGCAGTCTCTGGCAAAGGTAATTAAAGAAAACAAAAGGTGTAAGAATCTTTACAAAAAGTCTTGAGTAGCTGCATAGTAGACCTTGACAGAGCACAGCAAGTCAGTAGAAAATTCAGCAGAAAATAAATGCTGTGGGGGTTTTCCATTAGATGAAGAAAACAGTATCAGGGTTGATGAAGAAAAATGAACTGTTCATTGCTGTAGACAAACACAGAAGGATCCATTCCATCATGAGAGGCCTCAATAGTAAATGCAATAAGCAACAGAAAATGCTGGGTTGATTTAAAGAGTAAGAACATAGAAGGAAAGCAGAAGAATGCCATCTAGGGTGACCAGACAGCAAAGGTGAAAAATTGGGATGGGGGTAGAGGGTAATAGGAGCCTATATAAGAAAAAGACCCAAAAACCAGGACTATCCCTATAAAATCAGGACTCCTGGTCACCCTAATGTCATCCCTTTATAATTTAAGCTTTTTGAGTCAGAGACTGCATCTTAATTTTTATCCATATCAATCTTAAACACTTTTGGTATTATGTAGATCAAAAAGCCCCAACAATGATAGGCAGCTTAGAGAATTCAGTTTGACATCAGCTGATATCAGGGATGAAGAACCATTATGTTTTACAAGAAGAAAAAAATGACAATGTTAAAAACAGAACTTTAAGCAAGGTTAGTGAAATAGATTGCTCAAAGAATTGTTCTCTTAAGCAGCTGCAGATGGGATAAGAAGTACTGTCAGTAAGGCTACATCTACACTACCCGCTGGATCAGCGGGTAGTGATCTATCTATCGGGGATTGATTTATCGCGTCTACGGTAGATTCGATCAATCAAACCCTGAGCGCTCTCCCCACCGACTCCGGAACTCCACCACCGGGGGAGCAGCAGCGATCGACTCGTCGCCATGAGGACACCAAGGTAAGACGACCTAAGATACTTCGACTACAGTGCGTAGCTGAAGTTGCGTATCTTAGGTTGAACTGTTCCCCCTCTTCCAGCTAGTGTAGGCCTGGCCTAAGAAAATATCCAACAATACTGCAATTGTTAGAAAAGCCCTTGGAAAAGAAGATGGATCTTAATGTTCAAACATTGCTTGGTTGTGAGAGCTTGTCTTCACTACAGCGGGGAGGGATCGATCCTATGGCGATCGATTTATCGCATCTCGTCAAGACACGATAAATCGATCGCCAGCGGCGCCCCCGTTGAAACCAGAACTCCAGCTCACCAAACGGCGCAAGCTGGAGTCAACGGGGGAGTGCACCACCGACCGCCGCCGCAAGGACGGCAGGTCAATCGGCTATAGATACGCCGATTTCAGCTACATTATTAACGTAGCTGAAATTGCGTATTTACAACCAATTCCCCCCGCTAGTGAAGACCAGCCCTAAGAATAGCAAGACCTGGATCAGTGATGAGGCACAACTATTAATACACCATTAGGGTTAAAAACAGACACAACTAGGCAATATAGTCAAATAAAAAGATAAGCACAATATAGACCTAAGCAAAGAAACTCATTAAGGAGATGATGTAAGCAGCAACAAGTTGATGGGGTAGAAAAAGGATTAGAAGAGAGAGCTGATTTAAAGAAAGATAAATCTCTTCCAGAAGGCAGGATATAAATGACGCAAAACACCAGTAGAAACTTATACTGCGTATACAGATTATAATAAAGCTGTGGAATTCACTATCACATAAAGTCATTTAGACAAATATCATGATTGAGTCTTTTAAAACACTGGATAATTTCATGACCATTAATAGCATCTTCAGCTATGCAAGCTAATGTATAAGAGCAATCCAAATCTAACTTGTCTTTAATTCTACAAAAATTGTTGCCAGCTGTGCCAGTAATTTAAAATATTTTGCAAGTTCCTCCTCTGAAGTTTCAGAATTTTATGAAACTGAAAATTATTTAGAATGAAGCATGGTCCTGCCAGGAGTGCTGGGGACAGACTAGATGACCTCTCGAGACCCCTTCCAGTGTTATGATTCTAGAATACTTCTATGAGAATTCTTGTGAATTTTGAAGGAAAGGCATACGTGTCCTGAACTAAGTATGAAACTCAAGGTCGGGAGTCCCAAATTCTATTCATACTTCTGTAACTTTTGGGACATATGGATACTTTGCATATAGCTTCCAATTCAGGCAAATACTTAAGCACACCCCCTTCCTTAAGTGCAAGTGCTTTCCTGAACCAAAGCCTAACACAGCATTTTTCAAACATTATGTGTATAGCTAGTTGAAAAATTGGTAAACTTTCATAAGTTTCTGTAAATAAATAAATAAAAAATAAATAAATAAATAAAGTGTCCTTGAGAATTTATTTTAATCAACATTTCAAAGTTCATACGATTTTGAGGCACAGAATAACTGGTCTAAAAAGGATGAAATTTTCATTAACAATTTTTTTTGTTGAAATTTAAAACTGACACAATTTTTCATCAGTATTTGGAAATATGGGGAATTTACTAGCTTTTCTAATTTAATAGGTAAATATCATTACTTTTATATTACAAGAGGAAGAATTGATACCTTCCAGCTCCAGAGCAGACACACCCTTAGTGGCATTCCCAAATCAATGTTGGAACCAGAATTACAACCCCGATCTTTCTCCTTAATCATGTACCCTAGCCAATTGAACCACATAGTTTCTAGATTCCACTGACTTCAATATGCATTGTCTCAAGCTTTTAATCTACGTTCACTTTTCTCCAGCTGCAGAACTTAGATAATACTGCTTATCCACCTACCTAACACTGAATAATGTATATCCTCAATATCTTCATATTTACCAAATGGTTGGAGTTCCCCTCTTCCCTGTAACTGTACAGAGAGGAGAAAACTTATCTGGAGCATTTTTAAAAAAAAATAAACTAACACATCAAAAATGTTATAATTTTTATTAAGAATGTATCAGTGAAACTACCAATTGTGTGCATTTTTAGTTTAAAAATTTTGTAAATATATACAATGTACAATCTCTAGGAAGCTGTCATTGTGACTTTTAGATTAAAAAGTCACCTTTTGGAAAAAACATAGATTTTTAAAATTGCACCAGTACGTCAAATAGTTCCTCAACTGAATGTCAGTGGAATCTTTATGACTCAACTGTGTCAATTTAAGATTTTCCTCCTGCCATTCCCTCTCCTCACCCAAATCCGAATATGAAAAATTTAATTAAGAATCCAAAAGCAATAAAGTTCCATTAAGGATCTGTAAAACTCCATCTGTAAATATTCCATCCATTTTTGCTCACAGAACATAGTGTAGATTCATGACACATTTTGTATTGTGCTGAAATTTCAATAACGTTGCATACAGTGAAAGTCAAAAGGGAATTGTGAGCTTAAGGCAGATTCTCAAAGACCACAAATGTTATGTTTTGAAGATTAATCATAAATAAAAGTGACTGAATAACCTATAGGATATTACGACAGGAATGAGACACGAGATATATAGTGCAGAAGAAACAGTTGCTAGAGATGGCTGTTAAGTAAAATATTAAATGGCTCAAGTTGCTGAAGACAATAGCCCAGAGTTTGCTTTTGCCAACAAATTGATAACGTGGAGTATGAAAAAGGACTGAAATATTTTCAGCCTGGCTGAGAGAATCTACTTTATACTTTGGGCAAGGCAGAGTCTTTAATGAAAACAAATTTTATTGTGACTAATAGAGGATTTTTTTCTGTTCATACACATCAGTAAGAGAAAGTTTGTAGACAGAGAATATTTGGACCAGTGACCTATTAGTTCAATAGCTTCACTGGACATTCTGGCAAAATTGTTCACTTTTGTTAGAACTGTATCAAACCCATCTTCAAGACTGAAAAATGGTGCCTACAGTTAACACTTCAATTTGAGAGTATATTATATCTTGAGAATACTGCCAGAAGCCTGTAAACTGCCAGAAGCCTGTAAACTTTTAAAAACGTTCTGACTGGTATCTCAACCTATAACTAAGATCTAATCTAAAGATCTGTTGTACGGAAAGCGAATGTTGCTAATATTACACATCATGTCTCCTTTCACTCAGGACTGGTGCCAGCTTTTTTGCCACCCTAGGTGGCAAAGGAAAAAAAGCTGCAGAGAAGCTGCCGCTGAAATGCCGCTATCGGTGGAAGTGGTGTTGAGCTCCCACCGTATTGTCGCCAAGGCTGCCAATTCATCGGCCCCCAACTCCTGCCCCCCTAGGCAACCGCCTAAGTTGTCTAATGGCTAGCGCCAGCCCTGTTTTCAGTCCTATGAATTCATTATTAAATGCAGCCATGTGGAATATTTTTAAACTACGTCAGAGTTTACTCTAGAGCTGGTTAAAATTCCTGTAGGAAATTCCAGGATTTTAAAATTAGGTTTCACTCTGAATCAACAAGAATTCAAAATCTTGGAATTTATCATAAAAAACTATTCTGAAAATATGTTGTTGTTTCAATGTTATTGAAACATTTTTTCCAATAAAATTAAAATGTTTAGTTTTGACTATATCATTTTGGCATTTTATTTTGTTCTACCATAAAATAGAAACTATAAATGTTTTGATAATTTCCCATGAACATTTCGACAAAATTAACACCTTCCCACCAAATGGTTCAATTTTGTTAAATCAGCATTTTTCAACAGAAAACTATTCTGTAAGACAATTTTCAACCAGCTTTATCTTACTCTGTTTATTTTACTTTTTATCATTTGCACAACTGATGTGGGGAGTTTGTTTGCCCCAGCCTATGCATGTTGATTTTCTATCAAATGTCTTTCAGCAGTTCGGCAAAGAAGACTTTATTACTCGTAAGATATCACATTTCTTCTCTGGTATAGCACCAGATCAGGCAAATGAGCCACTTAGGTCAAAAGCGAATAGTAGGCCTAATACAAAATGTACACATGTGCCCTTCAGTACTGGATGGCTACTTGGTTACATAGCAGTGTAATTTCATTGCGTTCCATGGAGTTATCCCTTATTTACATTGATATGAGAACAGAATCAGCCACAATGTGGAAGAAAATAAGAAAATCTTGTATTGCTTCAAAAACATCCTCATTCATCTTGACCCATCTGAAGCTGCATTGAAGATGGCTGTTTAGGCAGAAGACACTTTTCTTTTTAAAATGTTTCTTTGTATACATCAGGAATATTAATCTTTCACACTCTAGGAATTGCTTATGCAAGGAACAGAGCAGAGCGGAATTCAGTCTTTCAAGCAGTTCAGTTTATTTTGTATACATCAGTTACTTTTGTTGCCATTGAGAGTAAAATTGTCCTCCAAATGCCAATGCATAAAGTTTGATGTGTCCTTGCAAAATCTGCTGCAAGCTGCATGTAAATGAGACCAGACCTTCTAGTGGCCGATCTCATCCCATTCGAAAATGCAAAATTTAAGGATTACACACCCTGCTTAGATGATTTTGGACCCAATAGGTCAGAAATACCATTTATCCTGTGCTTAATGACTCAGCTACAGCTCAGCTGAAAGCCTCATCCACGTCTGTCTCTTCTTCCCCAGACTATTGCAAATGTCTCGTTATGTCTTACCCAAGCCCAAGCTCCCCATACTTCAGCATGTGCAAAATGCTGCTGCTCACACTGATATAGAAAGAGCCAACATATTTTCAGTATTTAGGATTCAGTTTAAAATTACTATCATTAGGCCATCTCTCTTCCCATCCAAGGGCTCTTCTCACATTTAGGATAAGAAGCTCCATGAGTGTGCACTTGCTGCATTTCTAATGCTCGCTGTGGGAGGAGATGAGAATGGAGATGTGTAGTCTATGTCCTGTACAACGCTCTGAAGTATCAAGAAGTTTGGGTTTCAAAACTGACATTACCGATAGATCTGAAACTTTACTATGCAGAATCAAAATGCCGCTTTTAACCACCTAAATTTAAATGAAAGAAGCACAGAAAGTTTTCTTACCTTGTCAAATCTTTTTTTAGTGATTTACGTTTAACATCATATTTACTGTATTTGTTTTGCTTTGGGGTTTGTTTGGGTTTTTCGGTCTCTGCTGCTGCTTGACTGCATATTTCTGGTTCCAAATGCGGGTGGCTGACCAGTCAGTTCATAACTCTGGTGTTCATAACTCTCAGGTTCTATTGTAGTGGAGACTTCAGCAGAGAGCGTACTGTAAAAAATAAATAAAATCAAGCTGTGTTCTAATTGCCCGGTGGCAGCATCAGTAATAAAGATTCTACAATTAGATCAGAATATATTTGATGATTATAATGATGACTAACAAACTCAGAAGACATTTCAGCTGGCATTTCAAAAACTGCAAGCTCTGTGGTGCTAATAGTAATAAGCACCCAGTTTTAGTAAGAGATCAAACATAAGTAAAAATCTATGAAATTTGCTAGGTCAATAGTGAAGGCAAAAATGAAACGACACTAAAATAATGTAAATTCACAGATGAGATTAAATCAAACATTCATAGACTCTCCCAGAAGAAATAGCAGCACACCATTTAACAAAACCAAAGAAAATGTATTCTACATTACCTCTAATAAAATAAAAGAAGCAAAGAGCAGGCAAATCAAAGATATTTTTGCACCAGAGCCAAGAAGTATCTTGCAAGCCACAGACAGGAAAGAAGAAGTGGAAATATTGCATTTGTACAAAGAAAGAGGATAGATTCTAATTAAAAATACATGAATAATACATCAAATACCTCTTCAGAACCTAAATCTTGGAAGTAGGAGATCTCTAGAGGACAGATGGTTTTGGGATATGATGTAACAGGAAGGCCATAGAACCAGGAGCTTTTTACCCTTGTTCATGCTTTTGGTCCAGCCAAACAGATACCTTGTAGCCCCTTTAAACCAGCTAGGTTCTTGCAAAGGGGCCACAGAAAACTGAAGCTTCCCTGGGAATGATCTCTGGCTGTCATAAGTATAAAGTAGCCTAGAATTAGTGTTTACCTGTAAGGGGTTAATCTAAAGGTAACCTGAGAGGTGGACAACTGACCAATGAGAAATTCCTCAGGAGACAAAGGATTTTGAGTTTCAGTTTCTCTCTGGGTCTCTCTCTGTTCAACTCGGCTATGGGATGAACCACACCTATTTCTTTTACTATAACTATAAGCTTCTATCCAGTAACAAGTAAGGTAATCAAATAGTAAGTTTAATCTGTTTTTTTTTTATCACTTGAAGGGTTCTCAGTGGTGAGTGTTGGCTGGGTGCTTCTTGATATTGTAAGATTCAGCAGAGATATCAACTGTGGGAGAAAATTGCCTCGGGGGAGAGGTTTGGTTTCTGAATCCTTTTGTTGATTATGGTAGATGCTGTTCTATTGATGGTTATAAGGGATTTATTCCTTTTTTTTTTCTTTTATTAAAATCTTTCTTTTAAGAATCTGACTGCTTGTTTTCCATGGTGTAAGATCCTGGTTTTGGATCAGGCACGTCTCGCAGGATCAGGCGAGGCTTTTCTCTCAAGCTTCCCGGGGGGGGAATAAGTTTGGGGGTTTTGTGGAAAGAGAAAGAGAGGCTTCAAGTGGCCTATGTCCAATAATTTTTTGAGACATTCTCACTTGATGGTGGGAGCATACCACGTCCAGACACAGAAGTTGTTGTGTTCTGGGGAAAAACATTTTAACTCAAGCTGGCAAAATAAGCTTGGGGGATTATTTCTTTTTTCATGCAGGTCTCCACATCTGTACCCTAGAGCTCAGAGTGGGGAGGCAATCCTGACACTGGTACAGAAAGTTTTCCAGGAAGGAGTGCTCTGGAGCTAGTCAGGGGCCTATCTGGCGGGATGTGTGGCTGAGGCAGTTCTGCAACTTGATGATTCTGGCTGTTAGCATTACCCACCCTCAAAGTGGTTTTCAAATGGCATCAAAACCTGCACACTGCCAGGAAAGTGCCACTTCATGTGGAACTAGTAATAATACAAAACAATGCCTCCAAATGAGCACCAAAGCTAGAGAAGAAAGTGTCAGCGCCACTAGCTCTTTTATACCACAGCAGCTGGTTATGAAAGCATTTTATGATCTTGCATTCAGAAACTAAAGCACGTATTTTAATATTCACTTTTCATATCTGCTCTGCTCTGAAGTCTGACACTGCTACTAGAACAGTTTGCTTCCATCTCAGCCTTTGTCTTTACCAAATTGTAACTAAGAATAGTTTACAGACTGAATGAATGGAATCCGCTGCTGTGATAACAGACATTCAGTTCTGCTTGTCAAAGAGAAGTGCCATTGAAAATACATGGCCTACCCACCTCTCAAGGAACTCAGAGCAAATGAAATAACAGGTCAGATAAAGGGATTCATTCACTGATCTATTAAGTGAATTCCAATCTTGTTCAGAAAAAGGTGTTGAAATGGCATCTATTAATATAAGATTATTAAAGCTTAAAATAAAGGAAAGTCCCCAGAGTACATGTTGCACATTTTACAAGAGGAACATCACTGCTTGTCATTTTATAGAGGGGAGACAGGTGAAAAATAATGCTGAGAAAGAGATCTTGTAAATACTCTTCTGAAACTTTCCAAACACACAAACCAACAGTGAGCTTAATTAAACTTTGCAGAGAAAACAAAGTTTTCCCAATTCTTTGTTAATCAAATTCAAGGGATACTGATAGCCTTTCTAAGAGTCAGATTTTATTTGATTTTTAAAGGGGAATCATTTTTTAACTCTTATTTTCCAACTTATATTTAGTCTTTAAATCATTCTCTCCAGCTCTAAATGGGAGGTATTGAAATACCACAATCATAGGGCCATACAGGATATAGACAGACCCAGATGAAAATTCTGAATGCAAAACAGCCTGGAGTTTGAAAAAGTTTGGCTTCAAGGCTCTACTGACTGGCTCAAGCCCTCTTTTGTATCAAAAACATTTCCCATTGTTAAAGAACAGCAGCCATGTTAGTCTGTATCCGTAAATAAAATGAGGATTACTTGTAGCACCTTAGAGACTAACCAGTTTGTTTCAGCATGAGCTTTCGTGGGCTATAGCCCACTTCATCAGATGCGTAGAATGGAACAAACAGAAGTAAGATGCATTTATATACATAGAAAGAAAAAAAAGTTGTAAATTCTCATACCAATTCTAAGAGGCTGTTTAATTTGGATGGGCCAAATTAAACAGCCTCATCATGGGCTGATGAAGTGGGCTATAGTCCACGAAAGCTTATGCTGAAATAAACTGGTTAGTCTCTAAGGTGCTACAAGTATTCCTCATTTTATTTCTCATTGTAAATCCCAGAGAGATGTGTATGTGTCATCTGCTATTCCTTACAATGGATTACCAGAGATTGACATAAACTAGACCAGGGGTCTCAAACACATGGCCTACCAATCTCCCCGCCCCTCTGCCTACCTGCAGGCCAGGGGTGGGCAAACTACAGCCCACAGGCCAGATCCAGCCCACAGGATTTCCCCCCATGGCGCCACGAGCCCCACACCTCTCCCAGCAGCGGATGAAGCACATCCCTTTGGGCCGGGGGGGACGGGGAAGAAGGCAGGCCTCCTGTGCTGCCTCACTTCCAAGTAACGCCCCCCGCAACTCCCACTGGCCTGGAACAGAGAACCGCGGCCAATGGGAGCTTCATGGGAGGTACCTGGAAGAGTGGCAAGAGCAGCACACACAGAGAACCCTGAGCCCCTTCCCGCCCCCAGGGGCTGCAGAGACCGGGTTCCAGCTGCTTCCTGGAGAGGAAAGGAGCAGCGCGGTGCCGGGGCCGGTAGGGAGCCTGCCCTGGCCCGAGTGTGCACCACTGCCACCCCGGAGCCGCTCTAGGTAAGTGATGCTGAGCTGGATCTTTCACCCTGAACCCCTCCTGCACCCCAACTCCCTGCCCTGAGCCCCCTGCCACATCCCACACCCCTCCTGTACCCCAACTCCCTGCCCTGTGCCCCCTGCCACACCCTTCCTGCCCTCCCTGCCCTGAACCACCTGTTGCACCCTGCACCCTGACCCCCTGCCACACCCCTCACCCCTCTTACACCCCACACACCAACTCCCTGCCCTGAGCCCCCTGCTGCACCCTGCACCCTCTCTTTGGGGGCAGGGAGGGAGCAGCTTTGTGGTGGGGACTTTGGGGAATGGGTTGGAATGGGGCAGCGAAGGGGTGGGAAGAGGCAAGGCAGGAGTGGGGCCTCATGGAAGAGGTGGAGTGGGGACGCCAGGGGCAGCGAAGGAGGGGGTGTCAGTGATGCAGCCCTCGGGTCAATGCACTAGTCCTCATGTGGCCCTCATGGTCATCTGAGTTTGAGACTCCTGAACTAGACTGACCTGTCCCTCAAGAGACAGTTACTCAAATGTGTTTCATCACTTGCAAATACTGTCTACTGCAAAAACTGTATACCTATATACTACCACTATCTAGCCAACAGAACACTGCAGTGCTCTCTGAACAAGGGTAACAAGAGTTATCAGGGTGAAAGCACACTACCAAGCTAGCTCTGCCTGTTCCTGTGCCTGTGTTACAGCAATTTTCAGACATAAGCCAAATAAACCTTCTAAATTACCATACTTAGGAGACTAGGCCAATGGTCTTATCAAACCAGCTTTCACAGATCTTTACCGTTCGAGGGCTAGTGCTATCCTTAAAACACTCTATGTCCACTTCTCTTTCTGTCGAGGTTTAATCAATAGATGGAATTTAGAGCCACTGCCAGAATATGCCAGCGAAAGCCCAATACTACTAACCTCAGACTAGACAGATGGCAAGTTGCAACTTTTTAAAAAGAGATAACGGATGATATTTGTGACGGATATTGCGACCACATGCAGTATCTCTGGGGAAAATGCAACTATGCCACTCTATGGCAGGAGGGTTACCACTGCTCCTCCTGGAACTAAGAACAATTCTGCGGAGAGCAATTACTACAGTTCCTGAAATTGTAAATAATTCCAGAGGAAAGCCAATCCCTCCAGGATGGTTTGTGTATACTGGTTCAGACTGGGTTTTCCAGAGGCTAGGAAACAAAGAAAAGGCTGAGCTGGGGAGACTTGGGGTCTTCCTTATAATTCAACAAAGAGGTCTAGGGGGATTCCAACTCTTGCTGAAAGGTTTGAAAGACTTTTGCTTCTTAGGGCCTAGGATTGCCAACCCTCCAGGATTGTCCTGGAGCGTTGTCCTGAAGTCTCCAGGAATTTAAGATTAACCTTTAATTCAGTATTATGCCATGTGATGAAACCTTCAGGAATCCATCCAGCCAAATTGGCCCCATAATACTGATGAGTGAGTCCTGCTATTTTTAATAAATATGTAGGAACTTTTTTTTAATATGTTCTCTCTGCAATGCTTTTGCCCTAAGAATAAACATACTTTGCTTTGTGAAGGATGGTTGGTAACTGGCATACCCTGTTGTAGCCCCCTAAAGAGAAGTTAATCACAGGTCTTGGACCCTTGTCGGGCCTCTTGGGGAAACTGCAATGAGGTGCAATGGGACTGCAAGCCTAAATCTCCACTGTGGAGGGAGAGAGATGTAGATCTCCATCCAGAAGCTCCCGAAAAGTAGAGAATCTACGGATGCCCAAACTGTGGCTGCACCCCTCCACATCACCCCTCCACTCAAAGAAACCCTCCTAGTGCAGAGAGCACAGAAAGTTTGTCCCTTGGGAAAATATTTAACACAATCTCATAAAGAGGAGTATCAGCTAGAGCACAAATAATGACCTAGCTATCATCCCCCAAATAATAAATACATAAATAGGGATTTATTAGACATGGGGAACTCAGGACAGGGGACAATAGAAAAAGGGATCAGGATACTAAAAGACCAAAATAACAATACAGAAATTGTACCCCTTTCAACATGTACAAATCACTGTGTGCTACCTTAATAGAATCATAGAATATCAGGGTTGGAAGGGACCTCAGGAGGTCATCTAGTCCAACCCCCTGCTCCAAGCAGGACCAATCCCCAACTAAATCATACCAGCCAGGGCTTTGTCAAGCCTGACCTTAAAAACTTCTAAGGAAGGAGATTCCACCACCGGCCTAGATAATCCATTCCAATGCTTCACCACCCTCTTAGTGAAAAAGTTTTTCCTAATATCCAACCTAAACCTTTCCCACTGCAACTTGAAACCATTATTCCTTGTTCTGTCATCTGCCACCATTGAAAATAGTCTAGATCTATCCTCTTTGGAATTCCCTTTTAGGTAGTTGAAAGCAGCGATCAAATCCCCCCCTAATTCTTCTCTTACGTAGACTAAATAATCCCAGCTCCCTCAGCTTCTCCTCATAAATCATGTGCTTCAGCCCCCTAATCATTTTTGTTGCCCTACTCTGGACTCTTTACAATTTTTCCACATCTTTCTTCTAGTGTGGGCCCCAAAACTGGACATAGTACTCCACATGAGGCCTCACCAATGTGAACAGAGGAGAATGATCACGTCCCTCGATCTGCTGGCAATGCCCCTACTTATATAGCCCAAAATGCCATTAGCCTTCTTGGCAACAAGGGCACACTGTTGACTCATGTCCAGCTTCTTGTCCACTGTAACCTGTAGGTCCTTTTCTGGAGAACTGCTGCCTAGCCATTCGATCCCTAGTCTGTAGCAGTGCATGGAATTCTTCCATCGTATGTGCAGGACTCTGCACTTGTCCTTGCTGAACCTCATCAGATTTCTTTTGGCCCATTCCTCTAATTTGTCTAGGTCCCTCTGTACCCTATCCCTACCTTCCAGCATACCTACCACTCCTCCCAATCAAGTGTCATCTGCAAACTTGCTGAGGGTGCAGTCCATGCTATCCTCCAGATCGTTGATAAAGATATTGAACAAAACCGGCCCCAGGACAGACCCTTGGGGCACTCTGCTCAATACCAGCTGCCAGCACCTGCTAGGCAAATAGCGGCTTGAGGTTCAGTCCTTAATGCATGCTACAGAGCTGACCACAATGACCAGCTTAAAACACAATATCAACATAAAAAACAGAGGTTGTCTTACAAGGCTTCCACACCATGGATGGTAAGATCATCTTTATCATCTCTGGTCTGGATTCAGTTGTTCAGTTAATGAAGCCCTTGGTTTCCTGTCCTCAGTCTTCTGGGTTTCTGGTCTCTGCCAAGATGGTGCTAATCAATGCCCCAGAAATCCAAAAGGGCTCAAAATCTTTTCTTGGGTAGGAATGTGGAGGGCAAAGGGGTCCTCCCTGGCTGTGATACTCCTCTCTCTGCTACACTCCAAACACATCCAAAAACCAGACCTTTTGCCCCTGAGTTCTAGCTGATAGAAAAGGAAATTAGGTATGGCTCTCTCAGCTCTTCCCCAGAGGAGGTGGTGAAAGGGCTTGAGGGTAGCCCACAGGGAGAAATTCCCAAGTGCTCTTTCCTGAAAATTTTGCTTGTGTGACTAATTGCAATCCCACCCATTGCTGCCTGGTCCAGTCATACAAGCTCTGAATGTATTTATATTTAACTAATATGAAGACGATTACAGAGAGTCTCAGGTAAGGCCCATCAGATGCAAACCACTCCCCGTAAACTTTAAGTAAGTTTGAATCTGGGTCTGATTCAGAACTTATCTTTGCATGTTGGGTCCATCTCTAGATGAAACAGACATGAACTTTTGTCTGAAACTGAAACCAAACCTTTAAAGTTCAAAAAAGGCTCAGTTAACTGATTTTTGGGGAGTGGGTTTCACTTCCACAAGCCTTTTTTTTCCAAGTTTCAATAAAGGCCAGAAGCATATGACCCCATATAGTATCTGAGAGGCTATTGCTTTCATTATTGCAGAGCATCCAGAAGCAAGAAGTACTACAACTCTTGTGAGAAAGTCTATTCTTGTGCAATTTCCAGTGCAATTTGTAGGCCCAAGAAGCTTGAAGAGTCCAGATAAGAAACCAACTATCAGGGTGATTAATGAAATTGAACTCCCCCATGTAAAAAGCCCTTTATTGAGCACAATGATATATGGGAGCTTCCAAACTTTGGTTGGTCACTTCTCCTCTATATAGCATGAATAACACAGGTAAAATAGAAGTTCAGCCCTTTGTAGAATATCACATAAGACCCTATCCACCACTCAAGTTCCATTTAATCCCTTAATATTAGGTTTAAGTATAGGTCATCTGCACTGTGGTGAATTGTGCCTTCTGTGCATAAATACCCACACATGCATGCTCATTTCCCAGGTTTCATTCTTATACACATACAAACTGTTTTATTTAGTTCTAAAAGCCTATAACCTGCAACTCTTTGTCCCAAATGATAACAATCAATAATAAATGCTTTTGTAAATAAAAAATAATGATGAATTGATACATGGACAAGAGGGTTCATCAAATTCTGTTTGTTATATTTCTTAACTTATATTATGGACAATGGGCAACTTTCAAACAAGGCAATGGAATTTCCTATTTATTTCTGCAACAGCAACTGAAATCTTTATGGCTGATCTGGAACATAATGCTTTTAATCAACTTTGTACAAATAACTGTGTGCAGCTGTTGCACAAGATGACATATTCCTTACCATCGATAAAAATTATGTACAGCATGCAATGAATCATTCAGTACACAACTTCCAGATATCAGCTTCACTACAGATTATGAAGCTGATCAAGGACTCTCTTTCCTGGATGATGGAGTTTTATGGAGTGCACATAACATCCTGAACACTACATGATATGAAAAGGACAGTGACCCAGACTCTGAGACTTGGTGTGACAGGTTTTTTAGAGTAGACGTACCCTCAGAAAGTCTCCCTCATATGAGAATGGACTGAAGTCTCCTGTACCCCTCAGGGGTCTGTGGCTGGGGGGCAGGGGATGATAGAGCCTGGGAGAAGCTATGATGTGTGGCCTGGAGGAAGGGGAGCTCTGCTCTGTGTGGCAGTTGTGACCCTCCACTGCAGTAGCCATGGAGTGAGGGAGGGAATAGCGAACATACAGTCCTTCCCTTAGCTCAGTGCACTTACACACTCACTCCCTGCACAACACTCCAGCATGGGCCTGAGCATTGGCAGCCAAGAATCACATCCTTCTGAAACTAATGAAGCCAAACTCCTGGTGTTCGGGGAGCAGTATGCCATCATCTTGGCATCACGGCACCAGCCAGACAGGTTCAGTGCAAGGAGTCAGGAGTGGAGCTAGTCGATAACTGGGACCTGTCAAGTGACAAGGAAGTGCAGCACAACACTTCCACAAATGCCAGTCACAGATTTCTGGTGACCAGTGGGACATGTTTCCTAAGTTAACCCACCGAGCTCTTGAAGCCCTTGTTCCTTTTTTGCCAACCTACCTATGTGATTCAAGCTTCTCAGCATCAGCGGCAACCAAAACTAAGTATCCATCCACTGTTTCAGTGGAAGGTAGCTTTCATCTCTGCCCTTCTATGTTGCACCTTGTTCAGCTAGGAAACAAGCTCACTCTTCCCGCCAAGGTAGGATTAGTGGATACTGACACAATCTAATTGTTTAGTGTTATGATTTCCTAAATGTCTCTGCAGGTTTATTTTAGCTGAAAATAATATACTCAGCTCTCCTCTTACCACCCTTAGATATGGTATCTCTGAACACTCCAGAACCTAGTTCACCTTAACACAACTAACCATAGTGTAGCTGCAGCTGAGCAGCGCACAAAGTATGTTGGAACCTGGAATTTGCTTGTTAAATACTCACCAGCAACTACACACCATAGAAACACTAACTCAGGAACCAATCCCTGTTACAAACCCTATTGCCTTCTCTGTCCCCATATCTACTCTAGTGACACCACCATAGGATCCAACCACACCATCGGGGGCTCATTCACCTGCACATCTATTAATGTGAGATATGCCATCATGTGACAGTAATTCCCCTCTGCCATGTACATTGGCCAAACCGGACAGTCTACGTGAAAGGATAAGTGGACATAAATAAGACAACCGTAATGGTAACATACAAAAGTCAGTAGGAGAACACTTCAATCTCCCTAGACACTCAACAGATTTAAAAGTAGCCATTCTTCAAAAAAACAAAAAAAACAAAAAAAAACAACAGACTTCAGAGAGAAATTGCAGAGCTACAATTCATTTGCAAACTTAACACCATCAATTTGGGCTTGAATAGGGACTGAGAGTGGCTGGCTCATTGCAAAAGCCATTTTCCTCTCTTGGTATTGACACCTCCTCATCAATTATTGGGAGTGGATCACATCCATCCTTACTGAATTGGCCTTCTACATTGGTTCTCCAGCTGCAAGGTATCTCCATTCTTTTCTATATTTATGCCTGTATCTGTAATTTTCACTCCATCCATTTGAAAAAGTGGGGGTTTTGCCCACAGAAGCTCATACCCAAATAAATCTGTTAGTCTTTAAGGTGCCACCAGACTCCTCGTTGTTTTTCTAATTTCTATTGGAGTCATCACTGTCCCCTGCAATAACCCAGAACCAGAAGAGCACAACAGTGGCTCATCATAGAATCAAGAGTCCTACATTCACATTGCCTTACCTATGCTTGGTACTGTCCACAAGCCCCTAGATAGAGGAGACTCACCCTGTCCTTCTGTGTCAGGCCCTCAGGCCTCCTCTAGCACACATACAGGTAGGGACATGCCGAGCTGCAGAAAGACACAGACACTGAAATCAGCTCTGTGTGGGAAGAATCAGCTAGGGGATTGCCCAGTACTCAAATGTACACACCCCTCTGGGGTGAAAACCCCAAATTGTATTGTAGTGTGCTGCCACAGAAATCATCGTAAGCTCATGAAAATCACTGCCTCCATCACTGTGGAGGAAGATATGCAAAGCTTTTTGCCTCCCCACTTATGAATTACACAAATTGGGTTTTAGAATAAGCAAAAAAGTTTAATAAACTACAAAGGATAGATTTTAAGTGATTATAAGGATTAGCAAACAGATAAAAGCAGATTACTGAGCAAACAAACACACAAACTAAGTTCAAGAGACTAAAGAAACTGGTTATAAGTAGTAATTTTTCATCCTAAATGTTGTTTTAGGCATTTCTTTCACAGGTCAGACACCTTTTCTGGCACATGATCAGATCTTCTCCTCTCCTCAGTCCTTGTTTCTTAGGGCTTGTCTACACTGCCACTTTATAGCACTGCAACTTTCTCATTCAGGGGTGTAAAAAAGCACATCCCTGAGTGCTGCAAGTTTCAGCACTCTAAAGAACCAGTGTAGACTGTGCACCAGCACTGATAGTCATGCTTCTAGCACTGGGAGCTACACCCCTCATGGAGGGGGGGAGTTTTAGAGTGCTGGAAGAGCTCTTTCCCAGTGTTGTGCTGTGACTACACGAGCCACCTTAAAGCGCTGCTGCAGCAGATGTTCTCTGCAATCATCCTGGGTGGGGATTCAGTGAAGAATAAACTTTGATTAGCTCATCTCCCTGCCTTAAATAGGCTTTACATATGGCGGGAATCCCTTTGTTTCCCAGTTTGGTCCCCACCCACAATTTGTGGAATAATACTAGTGGGCCAAGATGGGGTCCATTACCATGTGGCATGATCACATGACCCTTCAGTGTTAAAGCAGCATCTCAGGAAGCTTCTCAGGAAGATAGGAGATTAGCATCTACAGACCCCTATTGTTCTCTCTAATGGCCCAGCCAGGCTGATTGCATACTTTCTGGTGGGTGTCCCCTAGATGTAAACACAGTTGTAATTGTTATAGTCCTAACTACAGATACAGAAATTATACATGCATACAAATAGGATAATCATAGTCAGTACATTGTAACCTTGTAACCATAACAATGATATCTCACATGACCCATCTTGCATAAAATAATTATGGCATATTATAACAATATTTCTGTGAAGACTATGGGGGGTGGTGTCATGTTCGTATTCTCTTTCATTGTAATTATATGGTCAGCATTCAAGATACAAATGAAAGCATGGTCATTGCCCAGATGAGTTTACAATCTGAGTGTAAGGGTACTGATTTACTGAGAGAATCATGTTCATTCCTGCACACAATCACCATTCATGCTGCCTAAAGAAAGTTTGTGCTATTTTTGAAAGTTCATAAATCTGAGAGCAGATTCTCTTAGATATGACTGTTCTTTTAATTGTTTACCTTTTTGCATAAGTGGTTTTAGATTAGCCATTTTAACCTTATTTATTTGCTTATTAATATTATTTATGATCATTCACTCTTTAACTTTGGCTGTCTAAACAATAACTTTGCCAACTGTTCGCATGAGAGGCTGAAATATAAGCAGAAAATGGTTTGTTTCGACTATAGTTTATGAATTTTTTTGTCAATTTGAAATAAATTTCACAGCTGTTGTAGTAGGATTGTTAACACTGAATTTCTCTGAGTGCTAAAATTAGCAGTTTTACTCAATAAACATAATTGTACATTAATTGAGAGTGAAGAGTCTTGATCATAGCACCATTATCTGTTACTAGTTAAGACTCTGAGGAGCAAGTTTACAAAAAAAGATACATGTGAGTAGCGCAAGTCTCATATGCAGCTGTGTACACAATCAGGAGCACAAGTGCACTTGGGAGCAGTTTAACATTTTCTACAGGTGGCACTTAACAGTACAGTACTTACTGTATGCCCACCAAGAGGACAAAAATAGAAACAACTGGAATTGAGAGCGGGGGGAGAAGAAGAAGATAATCTCAGTGTAGAAATGTATTTTGAACACTGTTGAGGGATGGGAAGGGAATATACTCCAAAATGACAGAGTTCTACATTTAAGGAATTATGAATTATTGAGAAGAATATAATGCTTGGTCTCCACTTCTGCCGGGGTTCACGCCCCCGAGTCTTGGGCAACGTGGCCTAATCGCCCGAATTGGTAGGCCTGCCCTTGCTTCAGGGCAGCCACAGTCCATAGGACCGCCCCAGTTGCAGGGCAAAATGGGTTAGCACCCCAAAGTCTATATGAGCGCCCTAGTCGCAGGGCAGAGCAGGGTAGCACCCCAAAGTCTATATGGGCACCCTAGTTGCAGGGCAAAGCGGGTTAGGACCCCGAAGTCTATATCAGCACCCCAGTCACAGGGCAGAGCGGGGTAGCACCCCAAAGTCTACATAAGTGGGTAGTCACCCACCTAGGGGTGTGGTGGCCTAGGTAGGGGGGCCCGGGGCCCACCCACCTCTACCGGGCCCCGACCTAGGGCCCTAACGGTAGCTCAGCGATTTGCCACAGACTCAGCGGGGAGGTCCCATCGAAACACGTTGAGTCGCCTCGGGTGGGAGATACCACTCCCCCACCCTCCCTGGGTCACTTCCGACCAGCTCCGCCGCGGGGGTTTCCCAGGGGTCTCCGGATCCTCCGTGCACCTTAGGGTCAGTCATCCCCTCCGGCAGCTCCCATCCCTGGGCTCCAGGCAGGTCCGGGCAAGCCTCTGACTCCAGTTCCTCCAGGGGCTGCATCTGGTCCTCCGCCAGAGCTTCCTAGGCACGTCCTTCTCCCTCGGCTGCCAGCCCAGACTGAGCTGAGCTCCCAGCCTTTATACTGCTGGGGCACCTGGAGCATGCCCAGTACCTCAGGGGCGGGACTTCCGCTGCCAGAGCTACTGGCTTAACCCCTTCCTCACTAGTGCGGGGTTGGCTAGCCCCGTCACAACTTCACACAAGTGAAGTCAAATTACTTGTAATTTATGTTTCCAGATCCTGATCCAAAGACCTTTAAACCCATAGGAAAAACTCCCATTGACTTTAATGGAATTTGGATCAATTGCTGATAGCACCTTTCATCTGAGTATCTCAAAATTATTTACAAACTAATTAAGCACAAGGGGTATGTAAACATTCCTTTAAGCACCAGATAAATGCAGTCCCTCCCCTCCTGAGGGGTGGAACACAGTAGCATATGGAAGTTTAGAGTAGGAAGTGAAGAAAAACTCCAGGGAAAACTTAGGTAGGTAGAAGGTACTTGTCAAAGTTTACAAGTAGCTATTGTCAGAATGTGAAGTGATGAAGTAGCAGCAGTATGTTCTGCTCCAAATGGGCACTGGTTGGACAAATGCATCTGAATAAGAGTTAGTTATTGTAAGTGGCCAAATACCGTGAACCTATGCCATATCTCCTTATAGAAGCAGTAAAGTGAAATAACAAGCTCTCAGGTTAGTCTTTTTTACCCTTACCTATAATCTCCCTCTTGTAGTACTTACTATTTAAGGCCTCAGTTCAACAAGATACTTAAACATGCATGCAACTTTAATCATGTGAACAGTCCCACTGAAGTCAACAGAACTATTCCCATGCATGAAGTTAGGCAGGTGGAGAAGTGCCTCAATAAATTGTGACTTGACTCCCTTGCTTAATTCTTTATGCTTTGCTGGTCTTTGAGTAAAAGATAAATTTATATTGGGAGAAGTTGCTACAGGCCCAGAAGATCTAGAGTGAAGAATAACTGAACTTCAGTGAAATCTGTTCCAGAGAGATCTTTATTGGCTGCAGCACAGAATAAGGTCCAAGAGCATGGGAGCCGGACTTGCTTAGATTAGATCAATAGACAGTTCAGTCCAATATCTTCAGATCCATAGTATAGTTCTTTGTGTCAGATAATAATGACAAAGAACTCCTATGAAGCTTGGATGACAATCTACAGGCCACGGTTATCAGAAACATCTCCAATACTGAGTGCTGATGGCACCACAGTGCTCACTGACAAAGAACGGATATTGCAAAGATGGGCAGAACACTTTAACAGCATCCTCAGTCAACAATCTTCTATTGATAGACTGCCCCAGACTGCTATCAACATATCTCTTGCTGATTCCCCAACCCTGACTGACATTGCGAAAGTGATTGACCTGCTGTCAAATGGCAAAGCACCTGGAGCAGATGCTGTACCAGCAGAAGTCTACAAGGCCGGACGCTTTCATGGCTCTGAAACTGACTGAATTTTTCCAGTCAACATGGACTCAAGGAACTGTACTACAGGATTGCAAGGATGTATCCATCATCCACTTGTACAAGCAGAAAGGCAACCAACAAAACTGCAACAACTGTCAGGGCATCTCCTTGTTGTCAATAGCCAGCAAAATTCTCACCAGAATTCTGCTGAATCATCTTGTGCAACACATTGAAAAAGGGCTTCTACAGGAGATTCAGTGTGGCTTCAGGAGAGGACATGGGACTATAGCAGGGATTGGCAACCTTAGCACACGGCCCCTTAGAGTAAGCACCCTTGGCGGGCCTGGCTGGTTTGTTTACCTGCCGCGTCTCCAGGTTCAGCCGATCATGGCTCCCACTGCCAGAGAATTTCCCAGAGAAATTCATCGCAATGGTTCAGCAATTCTATGATGGCACGTTCACTTACTTTATGGATGACGGTGAGTTATCTGAACTATTCCTACTTACCAACAGAGTCAAGCAGGACAGTGTGTTGGCCCCAACCCTCTTCAGTATGATGTTCTCTGCCATGCTTACAGATGCCTTTCATGACTATGACACTGAGATTGGCATCAGATACCAGACTGATGGTAAGTTCTTCAGTTTGAGGAGACTACAAGTGAAGACAAAAGGTACAGGAAGTGACAGCTTGTGATCTTGTGTGTGATGATGACTTTTCCCTGAATACTAAATTTGAGTCTGATATGCAGCAGAATATGGATTATTTCTATTCACCTTGTTACAATTTTGGTCTCATAATCAATATCAAGAAGAGAGAAGTGATGTACCAGTCTGCACAAGGAAAGTCTTACACAGAGCCTACTGTCGTATTGAGTGGCCAAACCATCCAGGCAGTGGACAAGTTCACCTATCTTGGCAGTATATAGTCATGTGCAATTCACATCAAGGATGAAATCAACACCTCAATTGCCACAGCAAATGTGGCATTTGGCAGACTATGTGCAAATGTGTGGGATCATAGAAACAGCAGTCAACAAACAAAACTGAAGTTTGACAAAGCCATTGTCCTGTCAACTATGATGTATGCATGAGAAACCTGGATGGTATACAGATGCCATGCTATGAAACTGAATCACTTTCACATGGGCTGCCTGGAGAAACTGGTAATCGATAAGATGCAAAGACAAGGTTCCAGATACTGAGGTTCTTCTTTTGATGAAGTCACAGAGGAGATGGGCAGGCTTTGTCACCAGAATGTCAGAAGAGTGACTGCCAAAGAAGATCTTTTATGGTGAACTAGAGGGAGGCCAGAAGAAACGTTTCAAGGACTCCCTCAAATTATCACTGGGGCATTTCAACATTGACCCAGAGTTTTGGGAAGATCTCACTCAAGATTGTTCTACTTGGCGAAGGCTCATCCATTCTGGAGCTAAAGTCTATGAGCTGAGGAGAAACGAAGGCAAAGCAGAAGCACCAGCAATGTAAATCTCACAACAGCAGCATGTCTGCTTTTAATCAAGCAACCCACAATGGAACCTCTTGTTCATGTGCCATAGACAGCTCAATGCTCAAATTGGCCTGATCAGCCACTCACATGTTCACAGAAACCCTACCAAAAAGTCATGGTCATCTTTGTGCCCGAAGGACAAACAACAGACAATTCAGTACACTGCAATATTTTACAGGGCTCTTCTTGCATTAAAAGTATATTACTCTAAACACTCAGGGCTTGTCTGATAATAGTAACTTTTATGAGGAAAATTTCACTCCCAATAATGCACTAAAATAAAATAAAATAAAATAAATGAATGAATGAATGAATGAATGAATGAATGGTCATTTTACTGAGACCAAGTTTAATTGCTAAAGCTTCATTTAATAAAAATGTATCTGCTAAATCAACCAATTACCTGCAGGCTGAAAGTATCTCATGAGATAACGCTGTGTTCTGAGAAAACAGACAAGATGTTAAGAAAAGCTGGTCTTCTGTAATAGAAATATAAATTCTGTAAGGTGGTTCAGATCTCAATGTGCATTACACTAGGGCTTAGTATTCAGGTTCAAATCAGGGCTGCGGTTTGGATTTGATGCCGCCAAGTCCTCAAGAGCTGTTCTTAATGTTTGTGCCATCTTCAAATGGCATTTCACAAGAAAAGCTGTTCTTGTGGGCTTTCTGCCATGTCCTCTGAGCTACTATACAGTGCTTCTGATTTTTAGATCCAAGTTAGTGTCAAAACTATAGGGAACATTTGGATCTAGGAATCTCAGTCAAATGATTCAGTTAGTCGGTTCCATCTATTTGGATTCTGAGCTCTTCAGGACAGGGACTGTCTACTAATGTATGTTTTTATATAGTGCCTAGCACTGTGGGGCCCCATTCCTAGTTGATTCTTAGGCTCTAATGTAATAAACATGATTAATAGAACAACAACAATTCGAATTTCTGGTTCAAGTCCCTTGAGCTGGTTACTATTACGTTATTACTATTTTAATTTTGTATTTGTTTAGATATGAAAGGGGAGACTGGCAGCCACATAACACACACAGGTGGTATGCTCTAGAGCAGTGTTTCTTAATGACCAGTCTGTAGACCAGTGCCAGTCCCTGAGATCTCCCTTACATAGTTTAGGAAGGCAGCAAGCTCCAGCAAAAAGGTTGAGAAACACGAGTCTAGAGGAACAAGCACAAGGCTTACCAACAGGCAGTCCCAAGTGCTAGTCTTCATTTGACCTTAAGAAAATCATTTCATGTCTTTGCCTCAATTTCCCCTTCTGTAAAATAGTTGAAAGCTGCATATGCACAAGAACTTATATTTACAAGCTCTGATTGAACATTGTACTCACACATATGCTTAAAATAGGCACATGAGTAGTTCAACTGACTTCAATGGAATCATTCCCATGCGTAAAGAAAGAAAAGTGCCTTGCTGAGTAAGAGCCATACTCCCCCTTTTCCTTCTTACTGAATCTATTTTGTAAATTCTTAAATACAACATACATTGGGGGAAAATATTTCCCTTTTCATGTTCTCTCTCTACTCAACTCACAACTTTCATTTAAACTCAACTCACATATTTTCATCCCAAATACATGTACACACAAGGAATGGTGCCAGTGAACTCAAGGTGAAATCTGCCATCTAGCTCCAATCCATTGCTCTAGCTACTCACATGAAGAGAGTTACTCACGTACTTAGCTCTTTACAGGTCTGATCCCTGGCTTAACTAAATGTTATGAACTGGATACAAAAATCTCAAATGCAAGTAACATGTAAAAGACATTCCTTCCTTCTCACAATAATAAATAAATAAGTCACAGAAGCAACATGGCAAATGCACAGCTGTCTTTTACAAGTGTACTTATAACAAGGAAAAACACTGAAATTTCTTCAGCTCTGTCACCAGTATTCCCAAGGGGGTTGCTAATTGCTGAAAGGCATTTAGAACTCCACTGATGTTCTACAAATCCTTCGCTACCAGGCACTGCACTTAGGGTTTTGTAGAGACTTTGATTGAATTGTAATTTACGTTTCAAAAATGAACATGAGAAAATATTACCAAACCTAATCCTTTTTTCTCCCCTATGGTCTTATTTTATTCATGGGCTTTCCAGCTCCAAGGAACAAGTTCATTCTCATTTTGAAGACCCGCTGGAAACACGACTTGTGATAAAGGCATTTGCTGAACTAATGATAAACAGTTCACAGGTGCACTTTGATCCTCAAGTTTCTGATTGATGATGAATTGCCCGTTTTGTAGTGGTGTTTGAAAACAGTCCTATTTGATCCAAACAACTTGTTTTCCCATTAAAAAAAAGATGATTTTGGCAGTGAGACCTTGTTTGGTCAAAATTCCTTTCAATTAAATAGTGACATCTAGGAGGTTCTCTTTCCTCTCTCAATTCTAACTTTGTGAAAACAATGGCTGTGAAAGGTGCTGGTTTACAGTCCTTAGCGTCTAAAGTTCCCCAGAGTGTTCTTCCACAAAGCAGTTTTGGAATGAGACCAGAAACACAGGCTCTCCCACCACATCCAACCAACATGGCACACATCTGTTCTGCAGTGTAATTCAGTCTTTGTATTCATTAAACCCTGGGAGTGACATCCTGGCCCCATTGAACTCAATGGCAAAACTACCATTGGCTTCAACAGACCTGGGATTTCATCGCTGGCCCCTCTGCTGAGTTTGCTAACAAGGAAGTCGGGCTGTCCAGGAGACGGGCACTTTGTAAAGCTTATGGCCATCAAATGGTAATTTTAACACAGGACTGGATGGAACCTCCTGGATCACCAAGTCCAGTCACCTGATCCTGCAAGCAACTCCATCATATAATTCCATTCATAAACTAACCAAACTCCATCTTAAAATTAGTAGGCTGATTGTTCCCAAACTATCTTCTAATTTCCACCCTAAACTTTAATTCACTGCCTCAAGGGCAGGATCCACACCAGCTACACCTCGATCCACACCTAGAAATGAAAGACACTAATTTAGTTCTTCTGAACCATCCAGTCTCCCATTATACCTTTTTGTTGTGGTTGTTAGGGGAGGGGATCGAAAGAAAAAAAATCAATAAAAATCTGTTTTTCACAAAAACAGCATACACCACAGACAATTTTCCAAAACTAATAAATTATTCAATTGCAACACTGATTTGTTTTCCTTTTTACTGTCCTTGAAGGTGTCTGGTAGGGTGAAGTCCACTTCTCCTGGAAAGAACCCAAATATTCAGGTTCTAAGCAGGTGAGCGGTAGAAGGAGTTGAAGAGGTGCATTCAGCCCAAGGGCAAGGTGAACAGATAACCTCATATGACAGTCTGTGCCCACTGTCCCCTCAGTAGTGCCCATATGCAGTGTTTAAGTTGTGCAGAGAACCTTATGCTGATTGTTTCCAAAACAGCAGATTTGTTTCTATGGACTTCAACTGAAGTCAAGGATGCTCATCAATTTGTATCTTGTCACTAACCTTTTTCACAATGAAAAAATGTACTTTATGGGCCCAGTTTTCAAATGCATAATCAAAGAGTGACTATTGAAAGACACCAATTTATCTACATACATAAGAACTACTGCTAATTAATATTTTTGGTGTTAATTTCTTAACAGCAAATAACTTTCACATAAAGCACTTCAGTGACTAGTCAGATTGATGCTTACAATTCTGCAATGGGTAGACAGAAATAATCAATAACATATTAAAAAATGTCTCTGAATTGCTTAGCATCACCATGTCTAACTTCCAGGCACGTAGAAAAATCATAGGAACAACACTGAAATCCACAAAGCTGAGATAGGGATCTAGACTCCCTATACAATAAACAGGCAGACACAGGTGCCTTATACTGCAAATCACAAAGCCAGAATGCTAGGTAGGAAGCTGCCTAAAACAGCCAATGAGAGATGCTGGCAAAAGAGGTGTGTGTTAAGCTCCTCCCCTCTAAAGGAGATCAGGACCTAAGTCTGGGCTGCAAAGAGGTATTCAGAGGCCACCTTATACTACACAAAACAGCCTGAAGAGGAGGAGGACCTGCCTTATAACCTTCAACACAATAGTTAGAGCACTCACTTGGGATTATGGAAACCACCACCATTTCAAGT
>ML677346.1:1633366-1673820 GCA_007922305.1 Dermatemys mawii
TGCAGACTCCTAGAGGGAAGCAGCAGTGCATATGCCCAGAGGAAGGAACATAGATGCTGAGGAAAAATTTAGTACAAAATTTAGATACTGAGAAAATTCAGGAACCTTCAGGGTTATGCAGCTGCCAAGAACCTAAGTACCTTTGTGACTCTCTAAGATACTTACTTCATCCTTAAATGATCAGACTCACTCTCTGGGTTAATGTCCACACTCACAGTGACCCATCAAAGTTTGGTTTTGTTGCTGCATAAGAAATAGTAACACATCAACCTAAGCTTCCTTCTTAAGCTTAGCTATTTTATAGGTAGGTTTTCCACCATGCTTATCACTGTAGTAATTGAATGCATTCCAGTCATGCACTAAGCCACGTGACTATACAACCATCACAAGTTTGTTCTCCCAGCCTATCCCCTGAGGAGAACATATGCAGTGGAATGTTTTGTTCTGGTAGGCCAATTCTCAGGTTGGCTGGGGTTCAATGCAGTCTCCCAGCTCAGGAGCAGGCATAAGGCATCTGTCTCCTTCAGCAACTGCAGCCCAACTGAGCTCCAGGACCTGCCCTTTATTCTTCCTGTTCCAACCCCTGACTTCCCAAGGGAAGGGAGCCCAGACTAGCTCCACCCACCTGGGTTCAGGGAGTGGTTCCTCCCTCTCTGGCTCCATAGAAGGGCACTCTACCTCACTACAGCCATAATCAGTAGCATAACCTGATTCTTAGATCTCAAGACAACAGTGGGCTAGGTGCTTAGTTGGTCTGAATCAACATCATTCTGCTGGTATCTGGCCCCTCTTTAAGTTAGCAGATGCCTTTACTACTTCCGCTACTAACTTTGCATACAAGCAGAAAAAATTGCTTGTTAAATGGTGAGCAATGACTACGACGAGGTAGTGATTGGTCTGTCATATAAAACACGAGCGGCATTGCAGATCCACCAGATTAACTGATAAATGACATTTTGTTAATTGCTCAGTTTTTATTTTAAAACTGCCTTAATAGTCTGTGAATCACATTTAAATCTTTTTTTCTGGCGAAAGACAAATTTTATCTCTTGCTTATAAATAAAATGGATTCATCTTATACCTGAAAGGAAAATCAAGACACAAAAGCAGAGGACCTTTCCACCTCCAACTATCTAGCAATAATTTTAGTCCATCTCCTGCCTTGAGAGGATTGCTCACAACAAACCTATGTGCTATGCTCTGTCCAGTCACTGATTTTAGTAAGGCTTTTGACACAGTCCCACATGATGATCCCATAATTAAACTAGGGAATTATGATCCAGAGTTAAATTACTGAAAACTAGTTGAACAACTGGTTGAAAAGCCATTCTCAAAGAGTAGTTACCAATGGTTTGCTGTCAAACGGGGAGAAATATATCAAGCGGGGCCCTGCAGGACTCTGTCCTTGGTCCAGGTATTATTGCATTAATGATATGGACAATGGAGTGGAGAGTATATTTATAAAAATTTCAGATGATACCAAGATGGGAAGGATTGCAAGCACTTTGGAGCATGGGATTAGAATTCATAAGGACCTCGATAAACTGGAGAATTGGTTTGAAATCAACAAGATAACATTTAATAAATACAAGTGCAAAGTGCTACACTTAGGAATAAAAAATTAAAATGTTCAGCTACAAAATGGGGAATAAGTGGCTCTGTGGTAGTATTGCAGACGAGGATCTGGGGTTTATAGTGAATCACAAATTGAATGAGTCATTAGTGTGATGCTGTTACAAAGAAGGCTAATATCATCCTGGGGCGTATTAACACAAGTGTCATGTGTAAGATCCAAGAGGTAAATGTACCATTCAATTTGGCACTGGTGAGACCTCAGCTGGAGTACTGTGTCCAGTTTTTGGCACCATGTGTTAAGAAAGATGTGAACAAATTGGAGAGTCCAGAATAAAATGATAAAAGGTTTAGAAAACCTGACCTGTGTAGAAAGGCTGAAAGAACTGAGCATCTTTAGCCTACAGAAGAGAAAGTTAAGGGGGTTGGTGGTAACAGTCCTCAAATATGTACAAGATTGTCATAAAGACAGTGTTCAATTGTTGATGATTGTGCTCCATGTCTACCAAGGGCAGGACAAGAAGCAATCAACTTAGCAGCAGGGGCGATTTAGGTTGGATATTAGGAAAAACTTTCTAACTGTAGATAGTTAACGCTGGAATAGATTACCTAGGAAGGGCATGGAATCATTGTCCCTGGAAGTTCATAAGAACAGGCTGGACAAACAACTGTCAAGGATTTTCTAGGTATACTTGGTCCCACCTAGGCTGGGGGATGGCGGACTGTACTAAATGACCTCTCAAGGTCCTTTCCAGCCATATATATCTAGGATTTTAGGCTTTATATAATCCAAATGTTGGTGCTTATTCCACCCCAATGAAGCCACAGACCTGCTCTGTGATCTCAGTCAAGACTTCAAGTCTCTGTGGCCTAGACTCCCCATCTGTAAAATGAGATAATGCTTACCCAACATTGAGAAAAAGTATTTTGAGATCTTTAGATAAACACTGCATAAAAGGCAACTGCAAAATATTTTATGTAAATCCCTTTGCATATGGATTTAGTGACCCTTTTGGATAATGGTGATCACAGTTCCTGACATATCCCCCATGCTTCTCTTGATTGGCAGCATGGGGGATTCACTTTTCCAGACTCTTACAGGATGTTTCACAACAATTATGATTTTCCCTCTTAGTTGTTTAAACTCAGCACTGCACACGAGACACCAGTAGAAAAAAACAACAACTTTTCTCATAGTAAAAATGCCACATTTTCACCATTAGGTTAACAGTTATGGTTTAATTATATCGTTTCACTGTTTGCTCACCCAAAAATCCTTCTTAATTCACAAAATTAAGTTGTAGCTGCTTTTTTAAAAATTGCTCTTCCATGCAATGGTTCATAACAGATAGGAGCAGGTACAGAGATGGGCTAGTGGGATGATCAAAGGAATGGACTTAAGGTGCTTGGCTTGTTTAAGCTAATAAAACAAAGGCTGAGGGGAGATATGATTTCTGTCTATAAACACATCAGAGTGATAAACACCAGGGGGAGAGAAATGTTATTTAAGTTAAGGGCCAGTGTTGGCACAAGAACAAGGGGATATAAACTGGTCAATAAGTTTAGATTTGAAATTAGATGAAGGTTTCTAAACTTCAGAGGAGTGAAATTTTGGAACAACCTTCCAAAAGGATAATGGGGACAAAAATCTAACTTATTTTAAGACTGAGCTTGGTAAGTTTATGGGAGACTGGTATGATGAGGTTTTCTACAATGGCACATGGTCCATCTGTCACTGCTATTAGCAAATATCTACAATGGCCAGAGATGGGACACTAGATGGGGAGGACTGTGAGTTATCTCAGAGAATTCTTTTCCAGCTATAAAAATGGTAAGGAAACTGCTTTTCTTCTTATTAGAGAAAAATAAAAAATTTTGCGGTGACTAAATATTCTCTAATGTATTAAAAGAAACTGTACATCAATAGATTATTTTTTACATCAGGAACAAGTCCAAAAGCCTGGGGCCATAATACAATGTTGGGACTTTTTTTGAAACAAAACTAGGAGTAAATAGAGAATTTAGGAAGATTTTAAAAGAAAATGGAACACACACCTGGAAGGAGTTTAATAAGAACCTTTAATTTGAGCAAGTCAAAGCAATTTACAAACTTTAAGCCTCACAGAACACTTGAAAGTTGGGTAAATGTTACACCCTTATTACAAACAGGTTGTGACTTACTCAACAAAATAAGAAAATATCATCCTTAAATGTGTGTTACCTTGTTTCTCGACCTAATGAAACAGTAACTCAACTATCCTTCTTTTCCTTGGTGTTGAGAGGAGACAACTGAGTTAATGCTACAAGTATGTAGACACAGAAGGACCATAAGGATATGTGTAAACTGCAGTTAAACACTTGCAGCTGGCCCGTGTCAGCTGACTCAGGCTCATGAGGCTCTGGCTCTGGAGCAGTATAGCTGTTTGGGCTCAAACTGGAGTCCACTGGTGGGACCCTGCAAAGAGGGAGAGTCCCAGAGCCAAGGCTCCAGCCCAAGCCCAGACATGCACACTGCAATTAAACAGCCCCGTAGCCCAAGCCTCTTGAGCCCAAGACAGCTGACACAGGCCAGCTGCAAGTGTTTAATTGCAGTGTAGACATACCCTAAGACTAGTTTTACCCATCTGAGCCAACTGAGATGGCTGATTTGGCCATGTGGTTGAGATGGGATGTTCATCACACACCAGCCTGGAAGAGGATAAGGTGGCACAGATAGGAGAAATTAACTCGATATGCCGCACCTGATGGAGAATCTGGCTTGACTGAAAATGACCAGTGGCTGATAAAGCTCTGTTAGTTGAGAAGCTGGGTAAGGTATAAAGCTAGGAAATTTTCAGCAGAACAGGGCTGCAATGTGGAAACCAGGAGTCACTCACTGGGCTTAGAAAGGAAAAAAAATAGGAAACCCAAGACGAGAGAGAAGCCCTGGGATCCTGACCCTGAGGAAAGGGTTTACCCAGAGAACTTGTGGGACGTGGTATAGGAAGCAGCCCAGGAAAGGATCAGCCATGATAAAGATTATGCAGACATTGGATGCTGATTGTAGGGTCTCTAGGCTAGAACCCAGAGGGGCGGCAAGGTCTGGGTTCCCCTACCTTCCACTGGGAAGTGGCACAGGATTGTGGGAGACACCAACTGGACAGCTGGTCTGGAAGGACTTTGATACTCTGGAAAGGGAGGCCTATAGTGACCTGGCTGTGAGACTGAGTCATGAAAGGGAGTAACATGAGTTCAGAGAGAGAAAGAGAGACAGAAAGAGACAGAGACCAAGACCACAGTGAGAGCAACTGAAGGAGGGAACATCAGAGAGCTAATCCCCATATAAGCCACAAGGAGGTGCCCCAGTGGAGAATGAACCCCCATGACAGTTGTGATGTGGACATGGTGATAATGATGTGGATCATTCAATCAAAGAATCACCAGATTACCTAATAATCTAGTGCAGCTGGGAACCTGCTCTATCATTGGCAGTTTTTCCAGAACAAGTTAGACAAACTTGTCAGAGATGGTCTACTTCTGTATAATGCTTAGTCCTGTCCGAGTGCAGGGGTCTGGACTGGATTACCTATGGAGGTCCCTTCCAGTGCCATGTTGCTATGATTCTAGGAGACCACTAGGTTGAATGACAAAAGGCAGGTTCATGCTCTCGAAGAGGCAGTTGTTATTCCTCGCCACGTCTTCTTGATGAACCCATCTCAGCCATATACAGGTTGAGTTTCTGCCTGTTAGCACTCACCTATGCCCCAGTCTCCGCAGCTAAGGAAATCAGTCAAGTTAGCTGGGTCAGATGGGACGGAAATACACAGTAGGGTGTCATCAGCATACCATAGACACTGTAACACATGGCATCTCACTAATAACTCACTTACACATTCAACAAGGCAGGTGACAAGATGGAAACCCATGGCACCTTACAAGATGCCCAAGTGTTTGCAGGATCAGGACCTAAAATGAGCAAAGCATCTTACTTCTCTTAACTATGGATTATAAAGGTCTCTTTTGTATAATCCACAGATGAGACATGCAGTAACATTTGAATGTAAAGCAATCAGTAAACCCCCATAAAACACTGAATGATCAAGCTATTTACTGCTGTATGATTCTTAATGATAAACATTAATTTGGGAGAGACAATGGCCATTTATAGGCATGATTCTGTTGCTGCTCAGGAATCACAGAAATTTGGGAAGGAGTCACATATAAACGGGGAATTATCAACTCCAGGAAATGGTGTGGGGGCTGTTCAAGAGTTAACGGCTGATAGGCTTAAATTATCTGAACTATTTTGTTTTTGTTCTGTGTGTTATTAAATCACTACATTGCTTTATGGGAATGTGTTTTTGAAAGAGAAGTTACTTATGGACTTTTTAACCATTAGTCATTAGTCCAGAATGAAAATGTAACTATCTTACAGATTATGTAGACATTTGGGTCCTGGAGTTCCATGGAAAGTTATTTATAATTGGTTTCCATGCACTGGGGTCACTGACGCAAGGAATAGAACTTCACTAAGGGAAAGGGTAGGGGGGTTAAAGCACTCAGCTGAGACACTACTTTAGTGAAGAACAGATGAACACAAAAAATGGAGCGAAGGCTCAGGCCACCTGACCAGCCCATGTGACAGAGAGAGCGAGTGTGTAGCCAACAGGATTTCCTATGTTCCAACCTCAGGGGCTGATGAGTGGGAGAAGACTGTGTGTTAAGTGGTGGCCAAGACTGAGTTCTGGGCAGCCTCTGGAAAGATACGATGTCCTATTAGCTGAGAATCTATAGGAGAAGCAGAGGCAAGAGGACAGCTGCTTCTTGGGACAGGACTGGGGTGTCTTAGCTAGGAGTTCTGTAACAGATGTCTGCCTGCATGCAGTTTCTTCACACCTCTGCTGAGGGGGGAATGAGTTGGGTATATCTATAAATAAATAATACCCAGAAAATAACCTGACTCTGTCAACAATTTCTCATCCAAACAGAAACCATTCTCCTAGAGGAAGCAGTGTGTGGTTCTTATTGAAGCACAGGAAGCTTGTATTTAACAATTAAACTATGTTTATGTAAACATTACATGCAGGAGAAGAGAATATTGTCTCCCTGAAGTTATTTGCAGAGTTAGAGTTGTTTGCATTTTTATTTAATGTTAGAGACAGATAGGAAGTCATTAACCACACTCTCTCGATATATCTACATATATACACACTATATATATTTTTCAGGTTTTGTTCAAGACTTTCAAATACTATATTGTTCTTCGGAATATTTTGCTAGTATATATGAATATGTCTTAGTCCTGGTTCTGCTTTCACGTACACTTATGTGACAAATGTTTAATTCTATTGGAGTTAAAGAAGATTACCCTGCTCCTGTAATATGAAGTGGATTGCATCTCCATGCAGGTATAGGGGGTGTCCACCTAACGGATCATCACTTTTCAGGATCAGGACCTAAATAACGGGTGGCAATGGTTTCAAACTTTTGCAAAACCTCTCTTAGGAGCCTCTATTTTATAGGCTAATTCAGACTGAGGCCTGGTCTACACTACAAAGTCAGGTCAATTTCTATGAACCTACTAGTGCATGTGTCTACACCAAAATTTGTCTCCCACTAATGTAAGAACCGTTCCATGACACAGAGCCATGGTTGACCTATAATGTAGACACTGCATTAGTTGAATTGACCCTAACTGTCGTGCAGCAGCTGACTCAAAATGCCCCTATCGCTGCAATAGTAAACTCTGTTGTCACTGGGTCACAGAGACTGGAAACCTGCCGCCCCTATCTCCCATTAAAAGATGTGTGTGTTTTTAAAATGCCTTTTCCTGATTGATGACCTTTGTAAGTTCACCTCCAGTTCTCACCTTTGTTAAGTGCATCTGACCACACCAGCTCCATGAATACAGAGATCTATTAGTCGTGGTCCTGCCAAAAGCAGGCAAAAAGTCATGGATCTCCTCACCCTGTGAGGAAAAGAGGTTTTGCAAGCACAGGTACGGAACCATCCCAGAAATATCAACATCTACAGAGCAGATTGTACAGGAACATGCAGCAGTGACATGTGAAACAAAGGAGTGTCACCAAGCATACCACAAGGTGAGGGAGTGGAACAAGAAATGTGGTGTTGCCCCACAGATCTGCTGCTTTTACAGTGAACTCCATGCCATACTTGGCATGGACCCCCCATAGAGGACTGTGGATACACAAGAGGAGACTGAGGTGGAGACTTCTGCCATGGCCAGCGGAGGAGGAGAAAGTAGTAGTTGGGGGAGATGTGGTGGAGAAATCCAAACATGCTGAGCCTGCTGATGAAGGGGAAGGGAGCTTGGGCAAGAGTATACACATTATAAAAATTGTCAGCAGCTGTACAATTTTCACAACGTTTTTGCCAAAACATATTTCTGTTTTTTGGTTGAAATTAGTGTCAACAGAAATTTTCCAATAAGCTTCCATGATAAGGCATTTAGAATTATGAGGAATTACCTATGTCATATGTCTTATACTTATTACCTTCATTAGGACTTGTCTACACTACCGGCTGGATCGACACGTAGAGATCGATCTATGGGGACCAATGTATTGCATCTCGTCAGGATGCGATAAATTGATCTCCAGAGACACTCCCGGAACTCCTGCTCGCCAAAAGGCGCAAGGCAGAGTTGACAGGGGAGCTCGCTGTTGACCGCTGCCGCCGTGAGGACAGCAGGTAAGTCAACCTAAGATGCGTTGACTTCAGCTACAGTATTCACGTAGCTGAAGTTGTGTACCTTAGGTCGACCCTCCCCACTAGTGTAGACTAGGCCTTAAAAAGATACTTAGACATGAGATTAAAATAAAAAAATAAAGAAAATAACATTCATGCACCATGCAATGTAATTAGCCAGTCATCATCTTTGTTTTCATCTTAATATATCAGATGTGTTTGCATCAGAAAAGGAATTCCACCGCGCAAAAGGCATTGCATACTGACTGGGGCTAATGTGAGGACAGAGATGAAGAGGAAGAGCCAAACTACAGGAAAGCTGTAAGTTTGGTTCACATTAGGAGCTCTGGAACTCAAATTGCCCAGTATCTCCACAATTAAATTCCACAGAACAATGATGATTTAAAAAATGGAAAATAAGGTGTGCTGTTTAAATGCTGGCAGACCCCAGTCATTGGCAAGCAGGATTGAACCTGGGGCCTCTGGAGCTCAGTGCATGAGCTTCTACTCCAGGGGTGGGCAAACTACAGCCTGTGGGCCACATTCAGCCCGCAGGACCATCCTGCCCGGCCCCTGAGCTCCCGGCAAGGAAGGCTTGCCCCAGCCTCTCCCCTGCTGTCCCCCTTTTCCCGTAGCCACACCTCCTCACCGCCAGCACTCTGGATGGCAGAGCTGTGTGCTCCTTCAGGGCAGCATGTCTGGCTCCAGCCAGGCTGGGCTGCATGGCTGCCAGACATGCTGCTCTGAGAGGCATGGTAAGGGGGCCGGAGGGCTGGATAAGGAGCAGAGGGTCCTGAGAGGGCGATCAGGGGACAGGGAGTGATTGGATGGGACAAGATTTGAGGAGGGCAGTCAGGGAACAGAGAACAGGAGGTGTAGGATAGGCGTGGGAGTCCCGGGGGACCTGTCAGGGGACGGGGGGTATGGATAGGGGTCAGAGTAGTCAGGGGACAGTGAGCAGGGGGGACTGGGTAGGAGGTGGGGTCCCAGGTGGGGGCGGTCAGGGGACAAGGAGCGGAGGGGTCAGAGATTCTAAGGCGGGCAGTCAGGGGGCGGGAAGTTGGAGGGGGTCGGATAGGGGCAAGGGCCAGGCTGTTACAGCAGGCACAGCCTTCTTTACCTGGCCCTCCATACAGTTTAACAACCCTGATGTGGCCCTTGGGCCAAAAAGTTTGCCCACCCCTGCTCTACTGCATGAGCTAAAAGCCACATAGCCCTTAGCTAAAGCTGTTGAGCAGACTCAATCTCTAAGTGGCCTCAGTGCCGCTAGATGGGACAGAACACCACACCCAGGAGGTGTGTGGGTTACACTGTTATGGGCAGTCACTAAAAAACCCCTTTGCTTAGTACTTACTAGCAAAAGAGCAAACCTATGGCTGTTGTTTGAAAAAAATATATTGACTAAAACCAAATTCTACCAGATTTGTCTCAGATATCATTTAAATTTGAGTTTTTCTCTCAAATTAATTAGTGTTATTAAGGTGATGGCTCAACACTTTCTATCAGATTACAGTAAGAAAACATTTCACTATGAAACAATGATAAATAAATATAAGGTAAAAAGGAACATGAACAGTAATAATGACTACTTTATATAAAAGGCATCATTATGTTAATTTCAGAATGCCAACATACTGAAGAAAACGAGTGACAAGTTCAAAGCAGTTCCATGTAGCAAAAAGCAAAACAATTGTAAACAACAATTTGACATCTGCCACTACTGAAAATAAAGGCTTCTTAGTGCTTGTTTTCTGCAGTAATGTAATAGCTTCACTGGGGCTGTTTACTGTGTCATGCAGTCAGGAGCATAGAGAAGAGAGAGGTATGTGGTCATAACAGAGGTAAGTGCTTTTTTAGGAATAACCCAGAAGTAACATAGTCAGCACTACTAGTAGGTATAGTGCGACTTACAGCATTAACTCCTTAAAGACACTAAACAAAAACCTGTCTAAGTCAATTTAAAGACTTCTATGAGATTTGTAATATGTCCTAACTGCCTTCTAGCACAGGGGCATGTGTTTTTCCAAAACGTAAACCCATGTTTCCCCATTTTCTAGAAGATAATTGGTAAAATATTAGGAAACACCCCAATATCACATGGCTATGCCCATCTATGGTGTTCTCATCTCATCTCTGGAGATAATTGTTATCCCTGAATCTTACGCATGTTTAGCTCTGCTTCACTTTGTCATTATTTAGGAATTTAACCTACCCTTGATGAACACTCTCCATAGTAACAAAGAGTCCTGTGGCACCTTAAAGACTAACTAAAGTATTAGTGCATAAGCTTTCGTGGGCTAATACCCACTTCATGCCACAGGATTCTTTGTTACTTCTGCAATTCCAGACTAACACAGCTACCGCTCTGTAGGAGGCTGGAAAAAAATTGTAGCGACAGGCATCTAGAAACGCTCCCCCCTTTTGGCTCCAGGGAAAGAAAGGCTATTATAGGTCATGCTGCTGTTACTGGTTGCTCTTCTGTTATCGCATATTTTACATGCCGGAGTTAACTGGTTCTCATTGCCTGCTCGCCTTGTGCAGTACTAATGAGACACCTGCTTGCATTATGTAATATTAACAAAATAAAAACAAGGTATTAGTTATTCATGAGGTATGCATAAGATGCAAATGTTCCTGTTATTTCTCTGCTTGTGTTCCCACGCGCAGTGGGCTTCACCCCGAGTATTGCTCCGGCGCATCGGGCTTTCCCCATCTCAGTGGCAGCAACGAAGGGAGCCCCCGTTGCGGGTGTGTCACTTTTGCCTTCAATAAACTCACTACTTTTATCCAACAGCTGTGTGTGTGCCTCGTTCCTACGGGACACCGAGTACCCTGCAACACCCTCTGATTCTTGATACTCACCATAGTCCAGTTTAATCCATCTACATATGGTTTTCATCCCAAAGGAACTTGATGTGCATTAAAACCTATATACACAAGTAATCACCTTTGCAGAGAATGTAGCAGCTAAGAGTACAACCAATGTAGAAAACACTGCACAACAGTGGGTGAGGAAATTCTGATCATGAGCACTATGGTAAATGTCATCTCGTACCAAAAACTATATGGGACCATAACTTCAATGCAAACCAGTGTGAATCTGAGCTTCTTAAAATCTGTTCTGAAAAACACCCTGGCCCCCAAGAGTAAGCTGCACAAGATTCAGGTATCGCTCAAAAAGTTTGCAAGGATATTGCCAGGACCCAAATACCAGATACTTAAATTTCTAACCAATCCCATCTAGTGTCCATTAATGTAAAAATGTTATTAAAATTCTCAAAGGAAACTTACTGATAATTTTCAGAGGACTACTGTTGTAATTTTTACTATTGCTGTAGATAACTGTAGAAAATTCATTTAATCAAAAAAGGTAAATGAAACCAGAAAATTGCAAAACTATATATTTTAAAAAAACAAGAAAATGTTGCAGACTTTCCACCGTTACAAAATGAGCAGCTATTTAATCCATATAAGCTGCCATTTTAATCACAATTAACAAAAAAAATAAGATAATGACAGAAATCAAGACAGGAAGATACAACCAGAGCTGCTCATATTAACAGGAGAATTCCAAAGATAAGTTCTATATTTTTTCCAGTTTCTTTTTTCTGTTGCTGCTTTTGTTTGCTGTTGTACATCCATAAACCCCAGAAAAACTATGGAATTTATCACAAGAGCTCTTTGGAATTCTCCTGCTTTTCCTTGTACCTTGTCCTGCAGCTCTGATCTTCCTCTCCTGGCACATGTCCTCAAGCTCACAACACAGATCTGACTTGCTTCATTTTTTTGTATTTAAGTGGGCGATTTTTCAAACACATTCAGCGTTGGCCTACCTCTGTTCCCCCACTGCAGTCAGTGGAAGTTACACAACTTGCAAAGGCCTAATTTTGCTCTGAATTTACATCAGTGTTAAAGTGCTAATTGATTTCAATAAGAGGAGAGTAAGGCCAATGTTGAGTGCTTTTGAAAAATCCTCACCCAGTTGTCTTTTATAAAAAATGTTAGTGACTTAGTCACACTTTGCAGTGAATTAAGTGGAAGCTATTTTATGTATCCTGTTGCTGCTTTCCTTTAATGCCCATTGCACATGATTGTTTCTGGCAAAGTGTTTGTCTCATTACAGGCAGAGGTGGGCCTGGTCTTTGAAGTTCAGATCCAAACTTCCTCAAAGTTGTCAGAACAAAGTGGAGTCCTTGTGGCACCTCCTTGTTGTTTCTGCTGATACAGAGAAACACGGCTACCACTCTGAAACCTGTCAAAGTTGCCAGGTATTCATGGACCTGGAGTTCTGGTTTGGGCCCATCTGTAGTTACAGAGATGAAAAGTATTATCCTCTGATGAACTTTGAAAGCATTTTTCTACCTTGGTCTGTGTGGCCATCAAATACATAACTCTTAGCAGGAAGTATCAAACAAATCTTTGATCTAAAATCTGCTAGAAGGCTGGCCCTGCTGCTTTTAATTCTCCTTTAATTTTAAGTGAGCAGCTTTTTTAAAATTGTTGCTCCAACTCCTTAAGTCTCCCCTTGAGCTTTAACAGTTTGAGGTTTAATTGGTTCCCCTTCGTTGACACTAGAAGATAATAGCCCTCCTGTGGGCAGCATTAGCCATTTCCCACAACAGGACTGGATCACAAGACTGAGCTGTGTTCATTTCTTTAAACTGTTTACACTGTCCACAGATGGAAAGATGAGAGTTTGAAAAGTTCAGATTAATATGCTATGACCTCTAGATGTAGAATAAGTATAAGTATCTATTGATAACTTAATTTGAGTATGGCCTAAGATCAAAATATGTCTGCCTCTGGCATCTGGGGTACCATGTACTAGGATATAAAGTAAGAGGAATTGAACAGTTTGAGAAAAGGCATTATGGGAGTGACGGGAAAGGAAGTTGGTCTAGTCTCTTCTCTTTGGATGCAAAAAAGATATCAAAGTAGGGTATTTTGGCAACCAATTTAGTGGTTTTATTGAAAATTGGAAAGCTCTACAGCTTTTAAATTAAAGATGAGCCAGAATTGCAAAGTCTGGTTCCAGATCTGAATTTCTCCAAAGTTCTGAGTGCTCAGGAGACGTGGGGTCTTGATACAAACCCATCTCTGAAATAAATCTTAAAAGTAGAAAAATCCCTCAATATTCAGAGAATGCATGTGTAGACTTTAAAGATAGACTAACCAGAATAATGGTCATTTGAAAATAGTCTCCTAGACGTACCCAGCAAGATTCAAGGTTCCGCATTTGTCAATAATGGCTAAAACTGTCTGAACAGATTACACTGCTCTACAGCCAAAATGCTTCTGAAATAAATGTAGTCAAACTTTACTAATTCTGGGTCACTGAGAATGAAAATGATGCTTAAAATTGTTTATTGGCTCTAGTTTTCAAGATTGGGTCAGTATATACGACCCTTGACATGGGAATGGTGGAGGATAAGTGAGTTATAAAGGGAAGGGATCTCAATTTAAACCAGAAATGACTAAAATACATCTTTGACTGGATCTATGAATAAAACTATGACTGGGTTTGGACAGTACTCGCTTTTTAGGCAAAACAATGAATGATGCAATCTCAAGCTGGTATTGCATCATACATGATATGAATTGCATCATGTTATTCCTAGAAGTCATGGATGATGCAATCATAACGAAGTTTACATCACTCTGCTGAACAAATTGCCCTATATCAGCTCTAGAAATCACACAGTGTCGTGCTCTCTTATTTGTCAGTGTTTGATTTTGCAAAGTGACACATTTCTGTTTAGCCAAAGTGACAAAAAGTCCTGTGGCACCTTAAAGACTAACTAAAATTTTTTTTAGAGCATAAGCTTTCGTGGGCTAATACCCACTTCGTCGGATGCATGCAGTGGAAGTATCCAAGGGCAGGTATAAATAGGTAGGCAAGAACCAGGTGGGAGATAACAAGGTTAGTCCAATCAGGCTGAACCAGCTTGTTATCTCTAATCAGGGAGGGTGAGGTGTTCCTCTAGCAGCTGAACTGGAGCTAGTTCAGCTGAACTGAACCAGCAACAGCACACTGCGCCATAATAACTCTAACTCAGGAACCAATCCATGCAACAAACCTCGATGCCAACTCTGCCCACATATCTACACCAGCAATACCATCACAGGACCAAACCAGATCAGCCACACCATTACTGGTTCATTCACCTGCACATCTACCAATGTAATATACGCCATTATGTGCCAGCAATGTCCCTCTGCTATGTACATCGGCCAAACTGGACAGTCCCTACGAAAAAGGATAAATGGACACAAATCAGATATCAGGAATGGCAATATTCAAAAAGCTGTAGGAGAGCACTTCAACCTCACCGGACACACCATAGAAGATTTAAAGGTCAGCATTTTGCAGCAAAAAAACTTCAAGTCCAGACTGCAAAGAGAGACTGCAGAGCTGCAATTCATTTGCAAATTTGACACAGTCAATTTGGGACTGAATAGAGATTTTTAATGGCTAGCTAACTACAAAAGCAGTTTCTCTTCTCTCGCTATTCACACCTCCAGTTCAGCTGCTAGAGGAACACCTCACCCTCCCTGATCAGAGATAACAAGCTGGTTCAGCCTGATTGGACTAACCTTGTTATCTCCCACCTGGTTCTTGCCTACCTATTTATACCTGCCCCTGGATACTTCCACTGCATGCATCCGACGAAGTGGGTATTAGCCCACGAAAGCTTATGCTCTAAAAAAAATTTTAGTTAGTCTTTAAGGTGCCACAGGACTCTTTGTCACTTCTGCAATTCCAAACTAACACAGCTACCCCTCTGATTCTTGTTTAGCCAAAGTGAGCAGAGATGCCTCGTACTTGTGTGAACAGTGCAGATAACTTCTTCTATGTTTGTGGTGAAGTGACTTTTGCATCACAAAAGCGCAGTATAACCACTATGGTTAAGAAAGACTATCACCTTCATTTTGGCTGCAAAATTGGAGATCAGGACAAGAGGTGGGCCCCACACATATGCTGCAACACCTGTGCAACAAATCTTCGCCAGTGGTTGAACAGGAAAAGGAAATCTATGCCTTTTGCAGTGCCAATGATTTGGAGAGAGCCACCAGATCATACCAGCAATTGTTACTTCTGCATGGTGCCTCCAGTTGGGAAAGGTGTGTCAAAGAAGAAAAAGTGGACTGTGCATTATCCAAACATTCCATCAGCTATACGCCCAATACCCCACGGAGAAGGACTGCCGGTTCCTGATGCATCAGAATCATTCTCACTTGAGTCAGACGAGGAAGAGGAAGAGGATGAAACTTCTGGTCCTGAACCATCAATATCACAGGACCCACATTTTCTCCCATCCTCCTCCTCTGAACCACACCTCATAACACAAGCTGAACTGAATGACCTTGTCAGGGATTTGGAAGTACCCAAGAGTAAGGCAGAGCTCTTGGGCTCCAGACTACAGCGGTGCAATCTCCTGGCAAGTGATGTTAGGGTTTCCATGTTCCATGACCGTCAAAAGGATCTTGTCCCATTCTTCTTCATGGAAGGTGATCTTGTAGCCTGCAACAACATCGATGGTGTGATGGCAGCCCTCAACATCGTTCACGATCCAGATGAGTGGAGACTCTTCATTGATTCATCGAAGACGAGTCTTAAAGCTGTTTTGCTGCATAATGGCAATGTTTTGCCATCAATTCCAGTTGGTCATGCAGTCCATATGAAGGAAACCTATGACAACATGAAACAACTTTTGAGGTGCATAAACTATGACCAACATCAGTGGCAGCTTTGTGGCGATTTGAAGGTTGTTGCTCTCTTGCTTGGTCTGCAGACTGGATACACAAAGTACTGCTGTTTTCTCTGCAAATGGGATAGTCGTGCAAGAGATTCCCACTACATTAAGAAAGATTGACCACTCTGACAGTCATTGGAGCCTGGGAGGAAAAGTGTTCAGCATCCACCACTTGTTGAATCAAGGAAGATTTTGTTACCACCCTTACACATCAAGCTGGGTCTGATGAAGAACTTTGTCAAGGCCATTGACAAAACACAAGCGGCTTTCAAGTACCTCCGTGGAAAATTTCCAAGGTTAAGTGAAGCTATGATAAAGGAAGATGTCTTTGTTGCTCCTCAGATTCATGAACTTCTTCGAGATGATGCATTTGACCATGCACTGCGTGGCAAGGAAAAGACGGCATGGAAAGCCTTCCAGGCAGTGGCAATACATTTTCTCGGAAACAACAGGGCAGACAACTACAGGTTGTTGGTGGAAAACCTCCTCAAGGTATACAAAAGGCTTGGTTGCAACATGTCACTAAAGATACATTTTTTGCACTCTCATCTAGATTTTTTTCCACTGAACTGCGGAGCAGTGAGCGACGAGCACGACGAGCGATTTCACCAGGACATTGCAACAATGGAGAAATGCTATCAGGGCAAATGGAGCCCATCAATGCTTGCAGACTATTGCTGGACAGTGACAAGAGATGCTCCATTTAATGAATACAAGAGATAAGCCAAGAAGCGCCGAGTAGACACTGAATAGGACTAAACTATGTGCATAATAGGTTTTTGCCTTTTGTTTCATAATACATTTTATTTATATAACCCTTTTGCTGATTTTTAAAGTGTTACATAAGCAGGACAGGTGAAATATTATCATGTAAAGCAACCATAAACACATGAAAAGACCTAGGTTTACAATTTATGATTAAAACTCTACTATCTACACAATATACATAGACATAAAATGTAAAAACTTAAATATCTTAGAAACAGTAGTCAATCAGTTGTTTTAATTGTCATATTTGAATTCAGCACATCAAAACACATAATAAATATCACATTTTATCTCTGAAGCAGACGACTTCTAAAAAATTGTAGACCAGTGTTATTAATAATAGGATTTTGTATAACATGTCTCATCTGTAGTTCTCAAACAGCTTCACAAAAGAGAAGTATCATTATCCCATGGAGGTGTTTTATTTTTAAACATACATGGAAAAAAGAGGGAAAAGAGAGATGGTTTCTCCAAGATGACAGAATAGGCAAATGGCAGGACTAGAGACTATTTCCTGTATCCTAACCTCTAAACCATTCTGCTTCTGAAACTGTGGTACATACTCTGTGGGCCACTGGCAGGCCAGTGCTGCTTCAGTCCAAATGGCAGCATATCAATTTTCAAGAATTACTGGATTATTTTTTGATCAACTAATAACCGTCAAAAAAATCCCAAGATCTAAACAACTGTTTCATGCCTCTCTCAGCCAGCTTTTGGTTGGTTGGTTGTGTTGGGGTTTTTTGGTTGTTCTGATTTTGTTTTTGGGATGGTAAATGTAAACTCAACCATGATCACCAAAATTGGAGGAGTGGCATATACACGAAGATCCTACCAAACTGCAAAGAGACTTGGAGAGACTGGATCAGTGGGATCCACTATCTATTAGACTAGGAGAGAGTTGGTCCTAAAAAATACAATTTCCTAGAGACATGGAAAAGGAAACAAAGACCAAATGAATAAACTAGGAGAATGGAAACAAAGAGTAGCATGCATTGCATTAGAGGTTATATTGATCTTGCCTTCATAATGAGGTCTTCATATTTTTTTCATCAAACCAAATAGTATATTTGCCAGTGGGAAAATTGAATCAGTAGGTTGGAAAGGGAGTTGGCCTAGCAGTGGTTCTAGTCTTAAGTGGGTCATAATATGTAAACATTTAAGGGTCACTGGTCTGAAAAATGCAGGGAACCTCTCTGCTCTGTGAAATGCAAGTATTTGTGCTATCTCAACTGTTGCAAAAATTCCACAGAGACCTTGAATGCAGGTGTTGGCAGGTAAAAGGAAATAAGAAGAAATTTCCATTATCTTTAAAGAATACTCAGCTTCTGAAGAATATTTAAAAACAAACCACTTATCTACATTAATAGCTATATCCTAGGTGATTAAAACAGAGATATTATAAAAACTAACTCACTTTCCCACATGTATACTACTTGCCTCCTTTTTGCACTTCATTTAGCCCAGACAGACAATGATGAATGTAGAACTAGCTGCAGTTGTTCCTAATTAGTTGCACTAAATGAGACTCTCATATTAGCTGCAATAATACAAAGTTGCAGCATTTGGGTTGCAAACACAGCTGAGAAATATGTAAATCCAAAGAAAAAAATAGTATCACTTTTTAAAAAATAAATCGTGAGAACTTTTCTAGTGACACTGAATTTTGTAAAAATATTTATAATTTTGTTTTCTTTAACCTAAATTTGAGGTCAAAATTACTTGATAAACGTCTCTATAAGGAAGTGGATATTGTCTACTATGTTTACACAAGTTTTAATATTATTTGCAATTAAGTTGTAAGTGATAAACATAAGGTGAACATAACACATCTCTGCTTATAATTAAATATAAACAGATTGATAGATAAATTGCATACATTCTCTGGCATGCTGAAAATTTATCCTATCTGTATTATGATTTTAGCTAGGCCTCCATGAAGAGAGATATGGAAACAGAAATGTCTCTGGCACCTAATCAAGTAGAAACTAATTTGAATATGATGGCTAATTACTTTATTGCACTGCTGAGGGGAACCTGCAGAGCAGCGCCACATTCTGCCGCTGAGGGGAACCGTTTGTCTCCGCAGGCAGCTGCGCCCGCCCCATCCCACCATGGGCTCCAAGAAGGACTCCGAGTCCCTCTGCTCCTCCCCCATCCATGCGGCCGCCCCCAAATGCCCCAAGCCCGGCTGCCGCCGTCGTCACCTCTCCTTCCAGAGTGTTTTCTCCGCCACCACCGCCTCAGCCTCCGGCAGAGTCGGGGCCACCGCCAAGGCGGAGGCCGGGCCAAGGCTGAGCCGCCACCGCCGCCCCCCACCTCGGCTCCCCTGCCAGCTGCCCTGCCACTGGAGGAGGCCCCGGCAGTGGAGGCTGGCGTGGAGGAACTGGAGTGCCTGCTGTGCCTGGTGCAGCAGTCGGCGGGGAACGCGCTGTGCCTGCTGCCCTGCCCACACCGCTCGTGCTGTGCCTGCCTCCACCAGTACCTCCACATCGAGATCACCGAATCCCACGTCAACATCTGTTGCCCCAAAGTGCAGTGAGTGCCTCAACCCCACCGACATCCGCCTGCTGCTCAGCGACTCGCTGCACCCCGTCACCAAGTACAAGGAGTTCATGCTACACTGCTGCATGCTCTAATACATCTGTTAGTCTATAAGGTGCCACAGGACTCTTTGTCACTTTTGCAGATCCAGACTAACATGGCTACCCCTCTGATACTTTATTGCAAAATGTGACCAAATCTATTGATTAATATTTCCAGGTTCTCTGCACTCATATGACTGTAAAGTGTTTCCAGAATTATTCATTCTCTCTCTCTCTCTCTCTCTAAAAGCATGTTTTCAAGACTACCCAAGAGGGAATTATACATTACTTCATATTTTAGTAACTGTCTAAATCCTAGTGTTGGCTAAATCAAACACAATGTAAAATGTAATGCATTTCTCCCCTCTGAGTAAAGGTACAGTGGTTCTGAAAATAGCAATTTGTACTAAGAGATTAAGTGCCTCAATATCAGGAGTGGGGAGGAGGGACGGGAATAGTTAGTGGAACTAAGCTCAGCCTCCCCCAGACTACTTTGCAGGAAACATTAAAGCTGTCATTCCCAATCTTTGCAATCTAGATTCCATCTGATGTTAAAATATTTTAATTTAGGTTAATGGCAGTTGTATCAAATACATCAAAGGGGAAAATAGCCACAAGTAATGAAAGCAGCTGCAGAATTAAAACAAGTGGTGTCTGCCACATGGCAAATAGTCCTGCAAATTTAACATTTTACTTTGGTCAAATTCATTTTCCCAGTAAATGCTAACGCCCTTCTCTATTCTTGGAGATGCCAGGAACACCTCTCTTCTCTAAGGATGGAAGAGGAAGCAGGTTGCTGCACATATTTCCATAGCTTTGGCCTGTTCCCTAAATCCTCCATCTTCTCCTAAATCCCCCATCTTCTCCTAAATCCCCCATCTTCTAGGTGTCTCCAAAAATTAACAGTGATGACATCTTCAGTGGCGTGCTGCAATTCTTCTAGGCTACCACTAAACCTAGGCCTGGTCTACAGTAGCAGGGAGGGGTCGACCTAAGATACTCAACTTCAGCTACGTGAATAATGTAGCTGAAGTTGGCGCATATTAGGTCGACTTACCTGGCATCCTCACGGTGGCAGCGGGCTCCTGCATCGACTCCTCTTGCACCTCTTGGTGAGCTGGAGCTCCGGCGTCGACGGGGAGCGCCTTTGGGGATCGATTTCTCGTGTCTAAAGCAGATGCGATAAATTGATCCCCAATAGATCGATCAGTACCCACTGATTCGGCAGGTAGTGAAGACATACCCCTAGTCGGCAGGCATTTATTGACAAAGTATCGTCATGTAATGTATTAAATATACACTACAGAGAACTATCTGCCTGCAGTGAAATTTATAGACAGAGATCCAAATCTTCCCAAGTTACACCCATGAAACCCATTGACTGTATAACCCTCCAGCCTAGAATACAAGAAGTTCATCTGAATACCACTGAGAAAGAATTTACTTGACTATATTTTACAAGCTTAGCATTTGTTTTCCTTTAGTGCTCAGGGCTAGACTGTGAACCAGGCAGTAAATAAAGAAAATCAGTCAATGGGACTGCTTGGGTGAATAACTGCTCACTTGTAGAAGTAAACACTTCACAACTGGCTCTTAATATTAACCACAGACTCCTAGCATGTAAGGCCAGAAGAGACCACCAGATCACCTAGTCTAACCCCTACTTGTACTTTACAGGCCACCAACACCAGCCATCTTTACTAAATCCCAAAACCAAAATTAAATTGAAGTATCATAACTATCAAGAGACTAAGCTATTGTGTGCTGCAGACAGAAAATAGGAGGGATGAGGTGTACCAATGCTCAAAGCCCCACAACGGAAGGAAATTAAGTGAGATGTACCCAGATGATTCTGGCAAGTGACCCACATCCCATGCTGCAGAGGTAAGCAGAAAAACCCACGGTCATTGCCAATCTGACCTGGGGGATCATTTCTTCAAGACCATGACAATCAGTTAGACGCTGAGCATGTGAGCAAGATCCAGCCAGTCAAGCACCTGAGACAGAATTGTCAGTACTGCCTCAGAGCACCAGGCCCTACTATCCAGCATTCATCTCTAGCCATGGCCATCCCCTGATGCTTCAAAGAAAGGAGACAAACAAAACAAAACAAAACACACACACAACCCAAAATAAATCCTTCCTGACCCCTGCCAATGACCATCTGAAGCAGGAGATTTTAGAAACCTTGGACATAAACCTGAAGGGACTCACAGGACTGCCAAGTCCTCCCTCCACCATCACAAGCAACCCCGTCATACATAAATTTGTGCAGCTGTGTCTTTAAAACTAATTAAGTTGTTTGCCCCCACAACTCCTATTAGAAGGCTGTCCCAGAACCTGACTCCTCTGATGGTTAGAAACTTTCTTCTAATTTCCTTTTTAAAGTCATTCATGGTCAGTTTATACCTACGGTATTTGATTAGTAAAGCTTCCCAATTTACAATATCATAAAACTACCATAATTAAAATACAAAAACATTTATAGGGTCTGCCGTAGAGGAAACAAGTAATAAATATTGGGTCTCATGCTGTTTCTGAAAAGGAAACTTCAGAAAAAAATCTTTTAAATTGTGGAAGAGAAAAGTGGTAGTTTAGTGCTGTATAACACTTACTCGTCATAAGTACAATTTTCAACATTTCACACTATATGGAGAGAACTCATCTATTTTAGTGCATTGTGTTTTATTAAAGACTCTAAGTCTCAGTTTTGATTATTGTTAGTTGGCTTCCCTGGCCATGCAGTAAAAGAGTGTGAAGAGATTGTTCTGCTCTATTTTAGCCAACTCTGGATTTACTAGCATCCTCTTTTTTTTTTTTTTTTACATTATACCCATGCAGTTTGTGTATTCTATGAGAACATAGGAAATCAAATGCTGCATTAGCAGGATCGGGCCAATTTAGCTTCATGTCCTCTGATATTCTGGACTGCTCTTAACACACATTCTTTCATCTATAGATAGTCCTGCCAGATATCAGCACACATTTGTAAGAACTGGTTGCCAATTGTTGTCTGTCACAGGGAGGGGTGTGGGATTTGGGAATTCTACAAGGAGAGCAACTTAACAGCCCAAATCTGCAATGTGATGAGCATCATCTCCAATTGACGGAAACAGGAGTTCCTTGCAGGAGATGCTCAGTACCTCAGACATCAGATCCTTGGGAGTCACAAACTGTTTTGAGTAAAGCTTGCCCCCTGGCCTCACTTTGTCTGTTCTCCTTCAGCTCTTATGCCATGCTCTTCATTGTTCTGTAGGAGTACCCACCCCCCGTTCACTGGTATCGCTTTTCATAATGATCATTATGCCTTCCTCTGAAGCATTTGTCATTGGCCAGTCCTGGAGGCAAGCTACAAGACTTCTCTGGCATGGCTGTTCTTGTATTCAGTGAGTGAACTATATTTCCAAAGGCGAAAGCTGTAAGATCTAAGTCAGAGACTTGCTGCTGTGAGAGGCTAAAAGCACTGACGCACATACCGAGGTCATTAATGTGCCTGGTGGTGAAGACCCTAGTGTGTTGAGTCACAAGAGATTATTCTAACTGACAGCAGATTTAGTCTGTCCTGAATATGTAACTGGATTAAACACATTGTTATGTGTGAGTCTGATCAACAATATAGACCCTGAGGGTCTCAATGGAACAGGCAGCATTGCTACAAGGATATAATGCCGGGAATTTATTCTACTTTTTGAGGTGGCCTCTTCCCCCAGTCACTCAATTATTCTTTGCAGCAAACATTTCTATAGGTTGCATCCAATTTATTAACAGTTAAAAAGAAGGGAGTGACCCATAAGACTCAAGTCTCAGGTTTAAACTTTTGCTCCTGCAAAAAAATTTTCCTGGACAATCATCTCATGTTTAAACTACTGGTACCAGCCTTACCTCCATCCCTGCATATCCAGCCTCTTATTAAATCAATCCCCTGCCACATCAGTGGCACTAGCTTCAGTGCTTTTTTCCTCTGTTTCTACCATCCAATCTCCATGCTTTTATGCCAGCTTCTCACACATAAGACGCCCTCCCAGTTCTGCTCTGCCAAGCCTCTGCCTCCTCTGTGTTCATATTTCACCATAAATCTTAATTCTGAGAATGCAATAAGTGAATCAATAATTTTAACCATGTCAAAATGAACATGCTGCATAGCCACAGTCTTAATGCTGTAACCCCTCATCCACCTTTCTTCACCATGTTCTCTTTCTGTGCCATGTAGCATCTAAAAACAGCCTGTAAATTCTGAGGGGCTGGGATTTTCTCTTTGTTTGCCCTGTGAATTACCTAGAACACTTTTGGACACTGTAATATGACAAACAGTAATAACATTTTAGCCTTAGCATAAACCCCCCTGACGTTCTGTCTGTCTAATGGTATATTAGTATGGTCGGCAGCCTCTGCACTTTCACCTAGATCCAAGACAAAGAGTGTAGTGACTTTCTGACTGCTGCAGTGTTTAGTGGTAGAGGATGTGCAAGCGGCACATGTGAGACTACAGGTCAGCCTGTTTTATGATGCCCTCTTCACCATCACTACCATCGAGTACATTCCTATTAGCAGAAGTAACAAAGAGTCCTGTGGCACCTTAAAGACTAACTAAAGTATTAGAGCATAAGCTTTCGTGTGCTAATACCCACTTCGTTGGATGCATTCCTATTAGCTTTACTACTATAACTTTAACTTGAGGGGACTCAATGTCTGAGTGACAGAACTACAGGTGCTACCGAATGATTCTTAGCTTTGTTAAAAAGAGGCCTATTTTGCAACCTGGATGAAGAGATGCAGATTTGGATCTGAGCCTAAGATCAAAACCAGAAAACTCAGTGAAGAGTCACGGCAACAGCTGTGTGAGAGGTATTCCTCTGGGAACTTGAAGCATGCCAAGACAACTTCTCTTTTTCCACCACTAAGCAATCTTTACCCACTCTAACATGACGCAGAATCTCATGAACTCCAGTAGGGAAGCACCCAAGGAAGCAGAAAGGTGATGGCTTCAAAAGAAATCCTGTTTTATGTTCCCTTTCAGACATACCCAAGGAGTGATGTATGGACTGAGTGAGTACAAGCCCTAGAACTGTGAACAGTTTTGTAGTCCTGTCTCTCCTTTATTTCTAAGTCTGGAATAACCACTCACAAAAACAGTTCTCTGTGGAGCCTCACATTGGGCCCTGAAGTTCATTTAGAGCCATTGAGGCAATTAGATGGGCCACGTACCCAACACTAACGTCTATCTGAACTATCTATTAACTGAAAAAGGAAAGGATACAAATCTAAAGCAATATATGCTGAGCTGCAATTTGCTTCCTCTCCACTGTAGGACAGTTTTTGATCAGACATGAGTTGCTTCAGTCCATTGTGCAACAGAGTGGATAATATAATGTAATCACAGGTTATTCTTCAATTTACATAGCTCTCAGTAGGTATCAGAACAAAACAACTGATAGTAGCAAAGCCAGCTATCAGTGAATTTCAATAGAGTTATGTTTTAACTTACCCAGCTGTCTGTCTGTAGCTGCTGGGATTGGAGGTCTTCCTCGTCCTTGATGTTTGTAGCATATGTGTATCAGTCTGTGGGAAAAAACAAGTCTCACATCATTTACAATCCTTTTTTGTGAAGGGACATATTGATTCAGCTAAAAATATATCTTTGTAAATCATATTCACATGACCTATGCACCGAAATGTACCTATGACGTCAGTATTATAATTCCACTACAAGGGCCAAAAAATAATGGCACCTGAACTCCACACAGATCAAATACTTCTTTAACAAAAGACTATTGATCTCTAAAAGGATTTTTTAAGGATTTTCCCAAGGGTTAGACTGTCCATTTTATTTCCTTTATCATTTTCGTTGTTATGTTCCATATTAAAAGTAAAGATGTTTATTTTGAGCAAAATTTTTCACTACAAGTGCAAACCCACAAAAAGCTGTTGCAATTACACGGTCAGTGTGTAAGTCAGTGGAGAATTTGACTCATTATATACGAGTATTGTGTCCAGTTCTGGGTGTCACTTTCAGGAAACATGTGGACAAATTGGAGAAAGTCCAGAGAAGAGCAACAAAAATGATTAAAGGTCTAGAAAACATGACCTATAAGAGCAGATTGAAAAAATCGGGTTTGTTTAGTCTGGAGAAGAGAAGACAAAGGGGACATAACAGTTTTCAAGTACATAAAAGGTTGTTACGAGGAGAAGTGGGGAAAATGGTTTTTTTCTCAGGCTTTTGCGAACAGAAGTGAGAGCAAGGCTTTTCCTTCCGCCAGTTCTAATACCAGAGGGGCTCAAGGCAGTCTCAAGAGGTTCATTCCCTACTCCAGGAATGTCTGTTACTTTTCACTTTGGAGCGCTGTTGTTATTGTGACGTCTCTGGTAACTTCCAAAATATTGGAAGGTTCTCAGTACATCATTCAATATGCTCCTTTTAGTTGTAAATCCATAGTCCAGAGAACCAAGGCAGGAAAGAGGCAAGAGGGAGATCTCAGGGGACTTTTATAGCCTTTGCCAAGTGCCTGGAAATTTACTGTTTCAAACAAAGCTCACAGCCCAGTTTGCGGAAAGTTTATGCCACAAGAGGGCATCCAGGGTCACATGAGCAGGGTCACATGTCCTTACATGGCTTGCTGATTCTGAGGGAGTAGCCATTGGCCCTTGGAGGCTGAGGTGTCCACAGGAAGAGCTGCCTGGGTGGAATTAGTTTCTTCTATTGTTCAAGTAAAGTGTCCTTAATGGGCCATTAAGCTTGAATAGTCCATTCAGAATGGGCTGGCTAGACTGGATGTAACCTGCCTTGTGGGTGTTACGGCAAACACTTACGCATGGGCTTAACTTTGCCATATGACAAATCCCACTGTGTGAGCTAGTGTTTGCACAGTAGGGACCTCAACTTTTCTCGTTATCTGGATATGTGAGAAAAATCAAAAAGCCATTTTCTCTTGAAATCACACATGATTTTTTTTATACTGGAATGCCCACCAGAAGCCATAAAATCTAATGGATTAAGCATAAAGTAGAAGCCAAGTTCCTTATTCTATACCACATTTGCCACTTTGTGGACCTTATAATACTTTGCACTTTTAGGCTACGTCTCCACTGCAGACCTTACACAACAGCACAGCTATGCCACTGTAAGGGTCTCCTGTGTAGCCGCTCTTTTCCAGCATGTTAAACCACCTCCAATAAGTGGCATTCGCTATGTCAGCAGGAGAGCTACTCCTGCTAACATAGCACTGTCCACACTAGCACTTTTGCTGGTGAAACTTGTCAGTCATGGGGTGTCTTTTTCACACCCCGAACAGACAAAAGTGATAGTGTAGGCAAAGCCTTACACTGCTTCTAAAGTTATGTCTTAATTAGAAGCCACATCAATAGATCACTGTGTCTCCCAACAGCCATTACAATTTTCAGTTTTCCAGTGTTGAGAAAGGGGGAAAAACTGTAGCCGTGTATAAACTTAAACCTGTCTATTTTCAGATTGCAATTGTAGAAAATAATGTTTTAGAAAATAACCCATTTTACAAAGGAGTTAACTGACACAGGCACACCAGGCCCAAGGTTTTCAGTCCTGCAGGCCTACAGTTATGTACCCTCACCACCCTTGTAAAGCACAAATGCCTGATTTTTAGCTCTCAGACTTCAATTTAGGTGCTTATATAGTGATATAGGTGCCTAACTATAGGCACAGGGGGACATGGGCCAGCATTCACATCACACTCCCCATCAGTACCCGGCCTGAGCCGCCGAAGCTAATGATCCAACCATCAGACCAAATTCAGTGATAAATCATGGTCACGTGCTACCTGAGGCACATTGCACATACATTGAGAAGACTATAGACACTCAAATGTGAAAATATGAGGCTTAGTTTCTCTGAACATTGTTTGCTAATCTGAAGAAAATGGAGTAATGACAATTGCCTACATCATAACATTTATAAATCCCAGCCAGTGGCAGAGGTAGGAGTAGAACTCAGCCCCCCTTATCTCCCGACACTGTCTTAATCTACATTCTAAATCATTATTCCAGGGCTCATGCTCCCTCCCTCCTTGTTACTATTTTGCATAAAAAAATGCTCTTGGATCATTTGTATACTTGATTTCCAAGTGCTTTTAGACTCCCAAAATTTCATAAAAATAATCTGAGATGTGAAATAATGTGTAATGAATTCCACCCCAGCCCAAAAGCATGTTTTGTCCAAGCCTAGTTTTCTACAAAGTTTATTTAAATGCACAGAATTTCTCCTGCTCTGTTATTTAGGGTTGGCTTTGCAAAACCAGAACTACTCCTAGTTTTAATTGGAGAAAATTTTGGTTCCAATTTTGGTCTGTCTGTGTATTTAGCCAGCCCTTCAACTACAATACTAATAATGTAAATACTAAAGCAGAAGAGCTAAGATGTATGTCAAAATAACAGAGAAGATCCATAGGTGTGGAGATGAGTGGGACATCTCTAACATTAGTCTTACATATTTTCACTCCTGCTTTTTCCTAATTTATATTATATCATCTATGATCAGATCAATACCAATATAACACCTGTAGACCTTCTAATCTAAAACAGAATGAGCCAATCACCAGGCCTGAGTTTGACACTCACCTCCTCCCCTCCACCCACCCACCCCCCACCCCTGAAGATAACTGTAAAACTTCTATTGACTTCAGTGGAGCCAGAATTTCACTCCAAGAGTTTGTGTGCTTTAGCCCTCACCACTTGCTATTTTTGAAGTATCCAAGAAGGATTAACAGGATTATAATACAATGATTAAAAGACAAGCCATCTTCTAAATGATTGCAGGTGAACATTAGTGTCAAACTGATGGCTCAGTAACTGGTGAAAAGAGAGAAAACAAAGGGTAGGAATACATTTTCATGGTAGAGAGAAGTAAATAGCAGGATCCTCCAAGTATTTGTACTGAGACCAGCACTGTTCAATATAGTCATAAATGATCTGGAAGAAGAGGTAAAATGGCAAAGTTTGCAGACAATACAAAATTACTCAAGATAATTTTGAACAGTTTTGTTCAAACTGCAGCACCACCAATCAGCTGTTTGGCGGCAGGAGGAAGTGTTTGGGGGAGGGCGGAGAGCAGCGAGTGATGGGTAGACTGGGGCCTCAGGCGGTAGGAACAAAGCAAGGGCAGGGCCTCTGGGGAGGGGGCAGAGCGGGGACAGAAAGAGGCAGAGCAAGGGTGAGCCCTTGGGGGAAAAAGGTCAGAGTCGGGGTGGGAACTTAGGGTGAAGCGGGAGTGAAGCTTCCTCAGAGAAAGATAAAAGTCAGCACCAAATGTGTTAAACATAATTTTTGAAACACCACTTAACATCTCATGTTCACAAAGACCGTGGGGATTGAAATCACATCACCAGACTATGGTCAACTCTAGGGCTATACAGATCTCAGCTGTTTCAGTTTGCAGAGGTTTCTAGGAACTTTTTTCAGGTTTTGGTTCAGGTTGGATTGAGTTTCACTTTGAATTTCAAATTCAAGAGAACCTAGAAATTCAAAGTGAAAACTCAACCAACAAGACAACTAAAAGTTTAGTTTAACTTCGTGTTCAGTTAAGTCCATAAAATTCAGGCTCGGTCCGTATACCAAAAGTTGCACAGGCATAAGTCCATTTATTTAAAATCAATCAAGTTCCAACAGTCAAATCCCTAATACAGATATGTTTAAGCTTAATTCAGAACTCCAGGTTTGGCCAAACTCCAGCTCAGGCTCTCCAAAAGATTTGCAAAATTCACTGGGTTCAATTGTGATGTCATTGATAGTAGTTTTTACACTGGTGTATCACAGTAAAATTACTCCTGGCATACGGATGTGAGATCAAACTCAGGTCAATGTGTCTTTCAGCAAACCTAGCCTGAGTTCTGGGTTTTGTGACAAACCCCAAACTTTCCCCCATCAGTGAGGATTTCATTATATAAACAACTGGTTTGTACAGCTCTAATGCTTCTGTGCTTCAGAAAAAGAATCAGCACAAAACAAGCTTGTTTCTACTTTCAAGTTGCATCAGTTTAACATAATTGCAAGTGGGTTTTTTCCCCCGCTATCTTGATGCACGCTTTTTTAAAAAGGCTTTCAAAAAGTAATCAAATTGTTTATTCTACAGCCATTTAGATACAGGCCAGTCTCATTAACTGAACTCTGAGAAGTGTGTCGCTGTCCTTTGCTTGTGCAGTATACAAGAGATACAAGGTTGGTGAGGTAATATATTTTATTGGACCAACTTCAGCTGGTGAGAGAGAGACAAGCTTTTGAGCTTACCCAGTGTAAGCTCGAAAGCTTGTTTTCCTCATTCACCAACAGAAGTTGCTCCTATAAAATATATAACCTCACCTACCTTGTGTCTAATATCTTGGGACCAACACAGCTACAACACTGCAATATATAAAGTTGGACTGATGCTTTTCCATTTTCAAAACAATTCTCCAGCACTTTGAGCAACCCAATGTTTATGGGTCATTTGAAATGACAAATGGAGTTTAGAGGATGATATTTAGAATATTTGAGGGAGACCCTTAAATGTCAAGGTAATATGAAACAGGGTAAAGAGAAGCAAAAGTTATATTCCTACTTAATGAGTCACCCAGCAATTTAAACCCTTTTTTTAAACTTATTAAAATGAGTGTGTTCCTTAAGAAGTTTGCAGCCAAGGATAATAATCACTTTAAAGTATTAAACTAATGCTAAATGCTTAAACAAGAGAACTGGTATCTATTCAGTGATTTTAGCACATTGAATACCATCTGATGCTCTCTAATAGATATTATCTTACAGCTCTTTCTTGTTCCCCATAACTTAAGTATATAGTTAGAAAGCTCAGAGCTCTGTGTACTGAGTTTTATTAAGATTAACTATAGTGAGACCTGTTTTCAAATCAGTCTTAATAAGACTCACAAATTTAAAACTCAGATGAGTATATGAAGTGCACAGGATTATATTTTACATATTAAGGATAATGTGAAGGATTTTTTAACTGAATTATGAACAAAAGGAATCGTAGCAATGATATTAGTCCATTACTATATAGAAATGGTAGAATTGTCAATAATAATATAGAAACAGCTGAAGAGTTAAATAAATATTTCTGTTCTTGTATTCAGGAGAAAAGTCATTATGTGTTCATATGATATGAGGATGAGGATGTTGAAATACTTTCCAGTCCCACAGTTACTCAAAAGGTTGTTAAACAGCAGCATCTAAAGTCAAACATTGTTAAATCAGCAGGTATGGATAATTTATATCCAAGAATTTTAAAGGAGTTGTCCAAGGAGCTCTCTGAAATCTTAATGTTGGGAAAGTTCCATAAGGTTGAAAAAGAGCTAGTATTGTGCCAATATTTTAAAAGAACAAATAGGATGTCCTGGGCATTTATAGGCCTGACAGACAAATCTGAGCAAAAACAAAACAAAAAGCAGAACATGTGATACAGAATTCAATTAATAAAAAATTAAAGGAGGTTAATATAATTAATGCCACTCAGTATGGGTTGAGAAAAAATAGATTTTGTCATACTAACTTGGTATCCTTTTTGGTGATATCAACCAAATCTGTAGAAGTAATAGTGTTAAGGAAAATAATCGGAGACTTCTGTAAGACATTTGACTTGGTGCTACACAACATTTTGGTTAAGAAGTTAGAACTATACAAAATCACTATGGCACACATTAAACAGATTAAAAACTAGCTAACTAACAGATGTCAAAAATATAACTGTAAATGGAGAATCATCAACAAGCAGGTGTGTTTCCAGTAGGGTCCTGTAGGAATCAGTTTTTGGCCTTTTAACATTTTTATGAATGACCTGAAAGGAAACAAAATCATCACCGATAATGTTTGTAGATGATACAAAGACTGGGGAAATGATCTGGATCCCCTGGTAAGCTGCGAGCAAACAAACAAAATGTGTTTCAATTAGCCAAATGTAAATTTATGCATTTAGGAACAAAGAAAGCAGGCCTTACCCACAAGATGGAGGATTCCATCCTGGGAAGCAGTGACTCTGAAAAATATTTGGGTTCACGGTGCTTCATCAGATGAGCATAAACTCCTGATGCAAGACAGGGGCCAAAACTACTAATGCAATTCTTGGATGTATAAGTACAGGAATATTAAGCAGGAGTAAAGCAGTTATATTAACTCTGTATTTGACACTAGTACAACCACTGTTGGGATATTGTGTCCAATTCTGGTGTCCACAATTTAAGCAGGATTTTGAGAAATTAGGGCAAGTTCAGAGAAAAGCCATGATAATGAGTAAAGGATTGGAATCACGCCTTACAGAGAAAGGCTCAAAGAGCTCAGGCTGTTTAGCTTGTCAAAGGGGTGATGATTATAGTTTATAAGACTGCAGCTGGTCATGGAATAAAAAGAGGGACAGCAGCCCAAAGGTGAAACCACCATCAGAGAGGGGCCTCTTGGACCACCATTTTATTTCTTTATAATCCTGCTGATCCTCTATTTTATAAAGCCAGAAAGTTTCTCAGTGTGCACCTATCCAAATTCAGTGATCAAAGTTGGTAAAAGGAAAATGGAAGAACTGTCTGTGGTATGGTAAAATCAAATGAGAATATGAAGATAATCATTTGAGGAACTTACTCAGCTATTTCAGACAGATCTTTGCTCTGTTTTATTCCTGATTCCCTAAAGCTAAAATTGCATTGTATTACTCCATTCAGAAGCAAATGATGGATGACTTCATTCATGTCCACATTTGAACAGCTTACCAATGGTTGTCATGGATTCCCCATCATTGGAAACATTTAAATCAAGACTAGATGTTTTTCTAAAAGATACGTTCCAGTTCAACAATAGCTATTAGACTTGAAGCAGGAATTAGTTAATGGAAGTGCTCTGTCTGTGTTACACAGGAAGTCAGGCTAGGTGATCACTGGTCCCTTCTGGCTTTGAATCTATAAATTACATTTCTTCATTGGCCAGACAAAAGCCATTTGGCTTGAATAGCGTAATGGGACCAAAAATAATTTAGCACTCTGGTCTTCAAATAGGTAAATAACTTTTAGCACTAACAGCTGGCTAGTAACTGGCTGAAGAGTCACATAACCCTATCCCAGAACCTTTCCCTAGGTTTTCCTGTCCCTCCTTTGTAAGCGGTTTTTCAAAGAATGTTCAGCAGTAGTAACCATCACCTGCTTGTGGCATTTATAAGAGAAAACCAAGATTCTCTTCTCTGACCCTGAGTCCCTCTGGAAAAGTAGGTTCTCACTTTTCCTTTCTGTCATGAGCTCAATTTCATTTATTTCAGCAGAGGAAGTAGGTATTTCTCTTGTGTATTTCAGCTGCTGGTTGCCAGCTGGACACTGCAAGTTCCTGTTTGCAAAACCCATTGTTAGAGGGTACTTTACTCAGCACTAGGGTGCCTCCTTCTGGCCACATCTGAGAATTAGCTATGCCCGATGGATGCCCTCTTTTTGCAGTTCCTCAACCTGTTGTCTCACTTTGTGGCCCTCTCTTGCCCCTCAGGAGCTGCAGTGCCTCACCTTCGTAGCTTAGCCCTCTGGCCAAGTCACATTAGTCCTCCCATTCCGGGGAATAAAGTCTCTCCAGATGGCATCACCAATGCTCCTGCACCACTTCCCAGTGGCTGGTAGGGGAATCCAAGCCTGACCTCTACATTAGGTTCCAACTCAGGGCCCTGTAGCAAGCAGCTAAGGTCTATCCCGGCTGCTGTTTCCCTAAGCTTCTTCCTATCTATCCCTCTCAAGGTCTCTCTCCCTACAACTCCTCTGGGTTTGACCCCTCATCTAGAGGGAGACCCCTTGAGCTTATTCTCCCTTTAGGGTTTTCACCTCCCCACTTTTCTGCTCCCAGAGTGACTGCAGCTTCTCTTCCTACAGCCTATTTCTGCTGCAAACTGCCTGGCTTTATAGCGCAGTGTACTCTAGCCCATCTGAGCCTCTTGTTTAGTTAAGCTTGGCTCTCCCTCCAGGTGCAGCCAGGTACCCTAATTAGCCCCTCAGGCCCACATAAACTTCTTTAGGACCTATGGAGGGTAGACACCTCATCACACCTCGTAACAGACTTCTGACACTTTTGGCTTCTCAGCTAAAAGCCAGACTCAGACACACATATAGCTCAATACCAACATGCACCAGAGCAATGTTCAGTGCATGAGGGGAGATGAAATACAAGTGATTTTCTGATTCCTTTCTTTCTTATTCCAAACCTAGGGGGCAGACAGGAGGTAGCTCAGGCATTGGCACAAGTGTGAGCAAACTGAAGGCTGCTCTAAATTGCATCAGAAATAACAATAATCCAGGAGCTGCTTTACTAGTGGGAATAATTGGCTGCACTCCCAGCACCTCCCTTGTACCAGAGGGCTCAGAAAGGGTTCACACTGAGTTAGCTATGCTGGTCCTACACCAGGCAGGAATTTCCCTATACAATGGGAATCCTCCAGCTGCCCACTTAGTCCCCTTTTTGCTGTCAAACCTCCCCGTATACTCTAGACACTTACACATATGAATGCAATCATTAAAGGTTTGATCCTGCTCCCATTTAAATTAATGGAAGTTAAATTAATTTAAATTTCAATAAACACAGACTCAGATTCCATAGCAGAGAAAAATGGAGGGAAAAAATATAGCAAGGAACTAATGCAACTGTTAATGTACAACAGCACTACCAACACAATAGCATTTACAACTATACAATAAATACCCCTAGGGGACGAACAAATTACACCAAGCATTATTGCCTTCATTAGCAACAATAAGATTGCATGTACCGCTATAATTCTCATTTGACATAGTGACATTAAGTATGGAGACAATCTGTTCACCCACACATCCATCCATAAAGCTAAAACGCTTTGGAATGAATATCTAACAACAGGATTAGTCCTGAAAATTAATTTAAAAGAAACATCAGCTGGTAAAAGAACCATTATTTCAGCCTGTTATTTTAACTAAATCTGTTGCATGGTCACATTTGCTCTTGGACAGTTTATACAGGCCTACAGATCTGCTGCACACCAAGCTCCAGAATTCTCAGTCATACACTGGTTGATTCATGTTCAGTTGGTATTTTAAAGAAATGCAAAGACACCACACAAAAAATAAAAACTGAATAACAAAATTAAATTGCGTGGAGGAAGTTTGTCCTGGGGCATCCAGATAAATAGAATTTTGACCAAGCTGAGTTCAGCTACTCAGGTTTGTGATCAAGATAACAGAAAGAATTAAGCTCCAGTTCAATACTGAAGAGTTTCAAATGGGGCTCCCTTGGATTTCATCTGATCCTCCATCGTGCCAATTCATTTTTAATTATACATCTGATCTAATTATCTGCAATTTATTCAGCCTAAGAGGGTCCCATCCAAACAAGTAAGGCTTTATCTTCTCACAGATTATGTACTGGTATAACTATTACAGTTAAGGGTGTGTTTTTTGACTGAAATTGTTTGAAACCCCTGCCCCTGTCCCCACTAGTGTAGCCCAGGCCTTAGGCAACTAATGCTGCAAGGAGAGTTTACTGACTGTTCTTAAGCATCATGTCTGAAATCCCTTGAATTCTTACAGCTGCACATTCGAACAGCAGGAACCCTAACTAAGTTCCTCTTTCTGAAGTAGCTGAACTGCAGACCAGCTAGCTTACTATGCATGGCTTAAATCCTGAAAGGTGTTGAGCACCTGCAGTGACTAGTGATTTTTGCAGGAGGTGCAGGTGCTTACATCTCTCAAGATCCATGTTTGGATGAGCCTCTAAAAGCAGAGATCCTGTGTTTTCTGCTTGTTCACCATCTCCTACGACAGAGGAAGTTACATTTCATTGGTCCCGGGCATTTGAAAATGCTTTGAGATTAAAAGTAATGTACAAATATAAATCATTATTATTATGCTTAAATTATATCTGCATCTAAATGCAGATGTCAGCTCTTCACAACTGGGATACGTCTAGAGTGGACTAAGAACAAAGCATTCTCAGTCCTCCTGCATACTTTGTCTCTATCGTATGATGAAAAAAAATACTGTATCAGAGGGGAAAGGAGTGTTTAGAAGTTTGGATGGATTTTTAATCTCATGACAGATTTCTGTGACTTTTTGTTTGTTTCCAGCTGAGATTTCACTGGCTACTTTTCTTTTAGTTCCTTGATGTGTTTCCCCAGATCATTAACTTGTTAGCTATTTATCCAAAATAATAGCAATCCCTGCATGTTTCATAAGGAACAAGGTGTGTTTTTCTTCCTACCCATTTATTTTATATAGCATGTTGTCGGAATGTACTATCCTCCTCAGAAACAGGAAAAAAAGGTTGGGAGAATAGAACACATATTAAAACATATTTACCCTTTGGAAAAGGAGGATGCAACAGCCAGTGACCAAATGGCTACTCTAGAGTTGCCACTGCATGGCTCTGCCAAATTTAAAGGAACAGCCCCCAAAAGGGCACACAGAGAAAAAAATTGTACAAAATGGCAACTGTGCATTGGGGCTAGTTAGGAGGAACCAGGAAGTTATAAGGGTAGATAGATTTCGCATATGGCATAGTGACACTGTATCACAAAGCAAGAATTAAAAATATTGGAAAATAATATTTCATTTGTTTTTCTTCTCCTTTGTGTTCGTCATCTGCTTTTAAAGGAATCTAATATGTATGGACTGAGTTCTTGCAAAAACCTGTACATAAAGATAGCCTCAGTTTCTCACCTACAAGGCTGTATGAGAAATCAACATACCAGGTTTAGAAAAATGAACAAGTAATTTTAAATTTAGCCACTAATAGTTGCACCCTTACAATATTTTAATTTTCACAAGTACCTTATAAAACACTAACGTGTTCTTGAGCTTTGGCTTTATGCCTCTTTTTTTATATATTTATACGTCCCAGAAATGTATTTCTTTTGGACATTTGTAGCAGATTTTTCAAGACTTTATTCACCATAACACCTCTATTTTTCTCTGGCTCAATGACTTCTACAATATGACTACTTGAATACAATGTATTCTTTACTTACCCTTTGGTCTGATGATGTTAGATGGGCCTTTTTTCACAGTTCACTGAAGTCAGTAGTTAAGACTCCCAGGAACCTTAATGGGCTTTGGATCAGGCCCTTATTTTGGACAGGCAAGTGCTTAAGTCACTCATCTGCCTCTGCTGTTAGAATATGGAACAGATTGTTTCTTTCCTCTTTTATGTTGACTGTTCCCTCAGTACCCATCTAATTTTCAAGTATCATAACATTTTATCGCCTTCCTACACGTTCTTTCTTCCAGGTCACAGAATGCCAGAAAGCAGGGATGATAAACACCTGTTGGGGAAAAAAAACAACAATTTTCCTGCCAAAAGGGGATTGTTGTTGTAACATTTTAGTGCTTTGGCCAGTCTAATTTTAAGTGTCCCAGATATATATATTATTATGAACCAAACTGTTCCAATCTATTAGACAGATCCTACCGTCCCAAAATATTTTCTTTCACAAGTGCCCTCTGTTTTGAATGACTAAGCCAATTCTTTATCCCCTCTCACACTGTATGACTTTGTGTGTTTATCTTTTATTGCATTTATTTATTGCTGATGGAAGCTGAAGGCCTCTATTTATCTATACATTAGATACTGTTCAAGCAGGAGCAATGCAAATTTCTCACCACTAAAGCAGCAACACACCTCAGTCATCACCTGGAGGTACCCATTAGAAGAACATTTACTGTCAACTCCTCCCATCCCAAAGGGGAGTGTGAGGTAGTCACCTCCATGGCACTTGTCAGCCTGCTGCCAAAGTCTAAAAACAGAGCTCCATGACTTATAAGGAAGGGACAAGCCATGAGCAGGGATTGATGTGGTATGTATATTGACCTCCAGAAGCCTCCTGGGCACTGTATAAATTTTGCATGAAACCCCTCTGTGCCTTGGAATCACTCTTTGTAGTGGGGAGATTAGACTGTAAACAGCATGGAGCAGGAACCTAGCCATATCCTGTACTGATTTATACCCTTGGAGTTAATGGGTATAAATTGGCTCAGAACAGGTTTAATCAGGAATGTCTGCACTTTGTTGTAATGCAGCACCAAGCACTCTGTCATACTCAAAAATAAGGGAAAACAATAGTCATAGATGACACTGAAACGCTTTAGTCAAGAGACATCCAAAAACGTACAACATTAAACTAAAAATCAAGAACTAGATCCCATCACCAAGGAAGGAGTGACAAAAACAAAGACAAAGAGTCTTGTGGCACCTTAAAGACTAACAAAAGTATAAAAGCATAAGCTTTCGTGGGCTAATACCCACTTTGTCGGATGCATGCAGTAGAAGTATGCAGATCAGCTGCTAGAAGAGGACCTCATCCTCCCTGATTACAGATAAAAAGATAGTTCAGCCTGATTGAACTAACCTTGTTGGGCTGATTTACACTAGGCGGAGGGGGTCGACTGAAGATATGCAACTGCAGCTAGGTGAACAACGTAGCTGAAATCAGCGTATCTTCAGACGACTTACCTGTCATCCACATGGCGGCAGCGCGCTTCCCCATCGACTCCAGCTTGCGCCTCACAGCAAGCTGGAGTTCCGGAGTCAACGGGGGTGCCATTGGCGATCAATTTATCATGTCTTAATGAGACGCAATAAATCGATCACCAAAAGATTGATCGCTACCCGCCGATCTAGCAGGTAGTGAAGACCTACTCCTAATCTCTAATCTGGTTCTTGCCTACTTGTTTATACCTGCCTCTTTATACTTCCATTGCATGCATCTGACGAAGTGGGTATTAGCCCATGAAAGCTTATGCTTCAATACTTTTGTTAGTCTTTAAGGTGCCACAGGACTCTATTGCTTCTGCAGATCCAGACTAACACGGCTATCCCTCTGATTCTAAGGAAGGAGATTCTACCACCTCTCTAGGTAACCAATTCCAGTGCTTCACCACTCTCCTAGTGAAAATGTTTTTCCTAATATCCAACCTAAGCCGCCCACACTGCAACTTGAGACCATTGCTCCTTGTCCTGTCATCTGCTACCACTGAAGAGAGTCTAGATCCATCCTCTTTGGAACCTCCTTTCAGATAGTTGAAAGCAGCTATCAAATCACCTCTCATTCTTCTCTTCTAAATAATCCCAGTTCCATCAGCCTCTCCTCATAAGTCATCTGGTCCAGCCCACTAATCATTTTTGCTACCCTCTGCTTGACTCTTTCCAATTTTTTCCACATCCTTCTTGTAGTGTGGGACTCAAAACAGGACACAGTACTCCAGATGAGGCCTCACCAATGCCAGATAGAGAGGAATGATCACATTCCTTGATCTGCTGGCAATGTTCCTACTTATACAGTATTGTTCAGCATGAGACCACTAAGTGCTTTCCAAAGGTGAGTAAGTGAGTAAGCATTATTATCCCTATTTTACAGATGGGAAACTGAGGCACAGAGAGGTTAAGTGACTTGCTCATTGTCACATACAGCAAATCAAAGCCAGAATCAGAAATGAAAAGTAGAGTTTCCTAATTCCTAATCTGACGCTCTATCTTCTGGACCACACAAGGGCCAGGCAGGCATTCTACGGCTACAGGAAGAATTGCTGGCCAAAACCTGGGAGGGGAGGTTGGTTTGCAAGAAGTTTCAGTATTTCAGAATTTGTTTTCATTCCCATTTGGAACAAATGCGAATTTATCAACAATTTCCAAGTGATCCCAAGAGCTCCCCAGAATTTTGTTTTGAAAACACCAGAATACGGTGCTCCTGGAACTAAATATGCGGAAGTCAACATTCTTGTCAGGTTCAATGCTGCTATTCACCGAACAGCAACTGTGGAACTGACAAGAACATCAATTTCACGTGGGATGAGGGATGGAGCATGGTTTCAGAAGTCTTAAAAGAGCAACACTACAGTGTGGAAATGACAGAACTCAAACTTCTCTGTGGACACGAGGCAGAGCAATATTGCAGAGTACTGATAACCATGGTAGAGTAGAAGATTTAAGTGTGCCTGAAATAATATACATCAGAATTAATTTGCACATCAATCATCTTTGTGTGAGACGAGCAAGTCCATACTGGAGGGCAGTACTCTGCCACTGAATAACAGAGTGCCAACACTGAAATGTGTAATGTTTGGGCATACGTGCCCCATGTCGTTCCAGCCAGTTTTTGTAAAATGGTCATGTGAGAGTTCTATCCAATGTGACACCTACATAGGCCAGATGTGAATAATGCTTTATTCCCCGACCACTGAAAAGTTTATTCAGTTCTCTGCCTTCTTGTGCGTGGTGTAAAGTGGAAGGTACTTGACAGTCTTACTTCCACTTGATATCAGGTGCCACTAATGACAATAAATTGGCCATAGCTGCATTCAGAACACTCAAGTTGGTTGAGATGGAAAGATGTCAGACAGCACCTTTGGGACAAACTTTGGATGAGGACACAAATGAAATTCATCATTAAAGAAGATCATATGGGCGGTCCAGACATTAAGGCATGCAACTCTCATATTCTTCTGACCAAGGTGATGGCAACCAAAAATTCCACCTTCACTGATAGACGTAGCTGAGAGTAAGTACCCAAAGGCCCAAATAGGGGACCCATAATTCTTGACAACACTAAATTTAGACTCCAAAGAGGAATGGGGTCTTGCACCTGAGGATGTTGTTTGACTAGGCCTTTAAAAAACCTTATGGACATGTTGTTAGAGAAAATAGAGCAGTTATCCACTTTAGGGTGGAACACTGAAATAGCCACCAGATGTAATTTGATCAAACTAACAGCCAACACTTGGTGTTTCAGGTACAATAAGTAATCTAGTATGTATTGAACCAAAGAAGGAGACAGAGATATCCTTTAATAGTGAGACCAGATAGAAAACCATCTCCACATAGAGAGGTAAGTGGCCCTATTAGAAGGCTTTCTATTATTTAGCAGGCTCTCTTGATCTTCTTTTGAGCAAGACCACTCTTTAACATCTAGCCATAATGAATGAAAGGATGTAACCTGCCTTGTGGGTGTTACGGCAAACACTTACGCATGGGCTTAACTTTGCCATATGACAAATCCCACTGTGTGAGCTAGTGTTTGCACAGTAGGGACCTCAACTTTTCTCGTTATCTGGATATGTGAGAAAAATCAAAAAGCCATTTTCTCTTGAAATCACACATGATT